>VKOC01000007.1:12372263-12386834 GCA_009364415.1 Spea multiplicata
CATTAAATCAGCCCTTTTTGGTTTGTGGTCCATCAAAGCCCCCCCCCATAAAGGGGTTTGAGGGCAACAATAGTTTTTAAGGATTGTACAGCAAGAAAATCTGCCTCCAGTATCGGTGTTTCTATATAAATCTCTTCCAGAATGTTCCGTATCGAAAATTTCTCTTTAACGGAAGAGCAGTAAAGATAAATAATCCACTAAGGACATATACACTATACGTCTGCTGTGTTCTCCCCTCTCTCAATCCTCCATCTCTCTCTTCTTTCCTCTATCTCTTCTCCCTATCTTTTCTCCCTCCCTTTCCCTTATCTCCCACCTCCGTAACCTCTCGCTCCTGCCGTCTCTATTCCCTCGCCGTCTCTTCTCTCCCCCGTACACTCTTTCTCTCTCCTTCCGCCTCTCTGTCCCTCCCACGCCGTCTCCTCTGCCCCCCCCCTCTTGTCTTCCTTACGCCTCTCTCTCTCTCACTCCCCTCTCTCATCTCTCTCTTCTCTCTCCCCCCTCTCTCTTCCCCTCCCCCTCTCATCTCTTCCCTTGCATTCTCTCTCTCCCTCTCTCGTCCTTCCTCGTTATGCTCTTCTCTCGACCTCTCTCTCTCCCTCCGCTCGTCTCTCTCTGCCCCTCTCTCTCTTCCCTCGTTTCTCTCTCCTCCCTCTTCTCTTCCCTCCCCCTCTCTCTCCCTCCGCTCATCCTCTCATCCTATCCGCCTCTCTCTCTCCCTCCCTTCTCTCTCTCACCCCCCTCTCCCCCTCCACTCTCTCTATATATATATGTTGGTGGTTAAGTATATATTTGGCTCATTTCTCCTATGTTAATTTTTTTCCAGTTCCCGTAATTATTCCTCATCCAGTAGTCACCCATACAGTGGCCATGATATGCAGGGTGCGCCGGCCGGCCGTCGCTCTGCGCATGCCTCTCTTATCCCAGGAGCTTACCTCACCTCTAACGCCGTCGGTGCCATAATGCGCGCTGACCCATTAATCACGTACCATTATAATTAGCGGTGTCAAGCCGAGAAGCTGCAGCCCTCATGCATATCAGATGATAATACGTCTTCATAAGCAAGTGACTCTGCATGCGCAATATATCTCGCCTTATGAAGATTGCATGTCAATAAAGTAATTGAGTCTCTAAGGCTCCGGCGGGGGTAAGATTTAGAGGAAGTGACTTTTCTGGGCAGTGATATATATCCATTATTATTCTGCGAGTCACCGTGCCGCGGCAGAACGCGCACGCACGGGCGAGGAGGACAAAATAAATGATGTATGCGTATCTATACATTGGTGCTAATCACCGGTCACCTCTGTTTAATACATTCTGAGCTCCTAGAGAAGAGGGACTGGCCAAGGGACACTTGGAAGCTATGGAGCAGGTGGAGCATAGGTGACCATAGGTGATTGTTCCCCCCTCGTACCGAGCATCATGAGGGGGTGCAGCTAGCCGTATAAGTGGGCAGGGCTCTAAACAACTTACATTTGTATGGGGGTGAGAGGGGGAATAGGACAGGGACCCAGAGATTGAGCTCTAGTGACCCGGAGAGCCAGAGAACCGACGTTTCACTAGGAGCCTCCAGGCGAAACCCAGAAGGTTGCTGGAGGTCCCATTCGCGTACCAGTAGACCACATCTCTGCTTTTTGGTTCTTGACCCAAGTACCTATCTCCTCTACCTCCCCTTATTATATCATCCAGAACCCAACCAGAACTTCTCACTGTCCCACCATCTGCTCTTCCCACCAAGTCTTCTTTCACCCCAACATCTTTCAACCCCATGGCTCAACCTCATTACCTAAAATATAACACGTCCCCAGATGAACCTTTTTTTCGAGGTCGCGTCCGTATATTTTTCCAATCGTGGACAGTCTAACAAGCACATAACTCCAGAGTCTCGGAGGTCGAGCATCTGCTTTATCTTGGTGTACTTTATGACAAGTTTTGGAGGCAGGCAGAAGCCCGGAGTGAAACCACGCTCCTGGTGTCTGCCGAGCTGAAGTTTACCTGCTCCCCAGCCTGTCCGGCCATTAATCGTCGGCTGCAATGGCAAGTTTGGGATTCGGTTTAGGTTTTAGATTTGCGAGCCTTTGATTCCTGTAAACAAAACGAAATTTATGTTTGAAGTAAGGAATAACAACGGGGTTTGGGTAACCGTTCGGAGATCTGTCCGTGGGTTGGCAGGCGTATTTTTTTCCATGGGAAAGTGACCTGGGAAAAAAAATCTATATCTGTCAAGAGGCAGATAAATCAAGCTGAAGCCAGAAGAGGCTCCTGGAAGCTCCATTACTGACCTCAACCAGAGGTTATCAGGCCTCCTCTACTTGAATTACTGTGTAGGACACAGGCAGCATCATTAGTTGGGCAGAGAACGCATTAGGTGGATTCTACAGCCTGGCTTTAACAAGGACGTCGCCTTTGCCGGCCGACGGCTTATTTATTTTATCCCGGGTAATTAGTATCGGTATATTGATTGTTATACACAGCTGTGATGCAATGTCACGGCCACGGCAATGGTTTAAGATGACGGAGGAATCTCTCAGCTCATTACGTCGCAGTTTAGGTATAGCGAGGGAAGGAGGCTGGAATTTATACGGGGACATATATAATGGGTTATACTATTGGACGTTTTGGGTCAGGAATAATGGTTTGAATACATTTACAAAGGAAGTGGTGTCAAAAGCGATGATGTCATTGGCAGCGATGCAATCTCTTAACCAATCCGCCTGGAAGGAGGATGCTGGCTGACATTGTAGCCAACGGACCAGTTTCTTTTAACTCTGGTTTATCGTTGTCCCTCGGAGTTCTACTTCATGTGGCTTCTCAAAACAGAAGAAGATTCACATCTTAGTTAGAACCTGACCATGACCCGCAATATGCACCTGTTGAGCGTGTTATGGTACCAGCATTCGATAGTTGGTCCAGTAGTAGTCTACTGGAGCATGGTGGATCCTGGAATCAACTGGGAACTCCATTTTGTGGACCATGTTACTGACATTTCTGTTGTCTTTTGGATTTGTTGTGTTCATTCCTCTATATTACTTAATTGCGATTTCCTGTGTGTCTTCTCTGGTGGCCACTTGGTCCACCAGAGTTGGTTCTTGCTCATCGGAGACACAAGTTTGTCTAACATCTGCCTTCAGGATCCTCGTCTCGGAAGCTGTGCCAATTTCTCCAATAGGTTTTGCGCTCCTCTAGAAAATGTTTGTGTCTATTGCTCTTGGGGTCATTTTAGATGGCCCGGGGGTGTCTGTGTATTGCGGAGGTGGACATCTAAGACTAATTGTCTCCAAACAATTTATTTTATGGAGTATTACTCTAAAATAATACCTGAATAATGTTTAATTTAAAAAAGGCATTTTGACCAAGTTAGGTTCATGTGGGTAGAACATGACCCGGAATTGCACCACATTCATGTTCTTCTCCAACGTTCTAGGACATAATGTTGGCAATTAAGTGACATAAAATGGTATAAATTTTGGTTTTAAGATCCGGTCAGTTGGGTTACCTCAATCTAATCACAACTTTCTTGTAATATATAATTTTTTTTACCCCAATTATGCGTTTTATGGTTCAGTTTCACCAAACCCCCGTCTGTTAAGTATTAATAACTTGTATTGTCGCCCAACCTGGCAATGGTTTAGAATTATGGGTCTGAGTGCCACGAGGTGGACGCCACGTAGTTTAAGAAAAAAAAAAAAATAAGACAAATTTTTCTTGGAAAAAATAACTATAAGCCCATAAGTCATGTTTTATCATTACATAGCACATAGCATCCAGTATCCATCAACATGACCTCATCCTCCATAACTCAGCTTCCTTCATCTTTTACGTTCTTTGACAAATGTTATTATAACCTGTCCTCTCGTTATGAATAATTAGAGGGGAGATTAATAGCTTCCAGTAACCCCAACTATATTACTGCTCACTTCCTTAAACTCGCAGCTCTGTGACTGTGAACTTTATCTTGGCACGCCTCGTTCTCTTACTCGCTTCCAGCAGGTACATGTCCAAAAAGCCCTTCGTAAAATACCCCAGCTGTCCAGCTGCCCCGTACCGTCGCACGTACCAAATCTCAGTTCAACGATAATATGATCCTGAAATGTCTTCATTTTTCAGTTTAAAATCCATATTTCTGCTTAGAAGTACAATTTCCCCCAAAATCTGGCTATTAAAACCCAATTATACCAAGTATCCGCAAGTTATAACGTTTGTCGTTCCATGGAAAACATTGCCAGAAGAATGAGAAACCGAAAACGAAAAATCGGAAGGAACCGTGAAGAGGAAAAAATGGAATGACTGCGCTCGGGAAGATTGCTTCGGGGGTAGTGGAGAACCTTAGTGGAAGACCTAAAAGTGCGGAGAGCTACCAAGGAAGAAAAGGAGAGGAGTGAAGAAAGAGGAATGGAGAGATGCAGGAGTAGTCATCAGGATATAGTGGCTTCTCCACGAGACGTAGTAGAGTTGACTGCAGTGTTGGTCAACTGAAGGAGATCTACGTTCTATGGAAAGCCACCCAATCCAATTAAATAGGCGAGATTTGTGGCCAACCTTCTATATCTAGAGACGATCAATGGGTGGCAGCTCAACCCCAAAGGAAAAAGTCCCTTAATCCATCAACCCCATGTCGTTCCTTCAAGATGTTATTCAGCATAATGGTGGACATCAAAACCAGAAGATACTCTGCCAACTAACACAAACCATTGGATATCACAACCTCTCCTTGTCTTCAAAAAGTGTTCCACACGCAACTAACCGATCTCCAGGCAGATACGTTAACCCGTATACCGTATCCAATAACTAATGTATGTACCATCCCCCGGTCTATGGCGGGACGCCATGATTTGTCTCATTTCACGCCATTTCTTCGAGTCTCGGATATCCGAGTAGATACAATCGTCCGTCACGGGGCCAATAATTATTTTATTGCGTGTAATAGGCTACATCCGAGACGCTGATGGAGAATTCTTAAGGTTGCACACGTCCAGGCCTGATTTTATGTTAGAGCCGGCCCAGCCGTCCACGAAATGTCCCACATCTTCAAAGAAGTCGTTACGCGTTCTTGCCGCATACATTATTAACGATCATTATGCCGGACTTCAAGGTTTCGATTCCTTTGAAGCACGGAGCTGCAGATGGCATTGTGCGTGCCGGAGGAGGCGTCACAGATGTTATTGATATGATGGAAACTTTTTTAGCGTCCTCCTTGAAACACAATATCCTTATCATGGCGTTATCGACGTTCCCGAGCAAAAGACCTCGGAGGATGTGACTCGAGTGCTATCAACGGAGCCGGCCAAGCTGTGATCTCCAGCCCTTTTGTCCGATTATATAATATTTATATCACCGTTGGCTGTATTGATCTTAGCAACAGCTGAAACAATAAGCGTTAAGGGGCCGAGAAATGATAATCGTTACGGCTTTTTACTCACGTATGACTGAGATGGTCTTCCTCAGTAGAAGTCATGGTGCGAGGACAGGGCCTGGGGAGGGGGCACTCAGCTTTAGTTGGCTTTACCCAGTTAATTCTTTAAGAATGTGCTTAGACTTTCAGAAGAACCATGTGTGGACGCCATCTTGCCCCATGCTCCCTTCAGATACGTATTCGGGCCGAGGGTCAATGGGGGGGCGACAGTCCCTCTGCCGTATAACATGGAGCCAATCGCCTACAGCAACACTGCTCAATGGGCCAGTTAAAAGGGAGATCACTCATCTCCCCCCCACCAGCCCAAGAACACTATGGAGGACAGTGTTGAGTTTACTCTGTGTTGCTGCCATATCTTAGGCCGAGGTCAACGTCGAAGGTCAATATGTCACTGGCCGCAGTGACTCGGAGTGACTTCCTGTCATTTCCCCACCAGCGTCAGAATACATTGACAAATAAAGCTGATTGAAGGGTTTCCCCCCCCCCCAATGTCAACAGCCTTCTAATTGATCCGAACTTCACCCCGAATCTCCCAAATCCAATTAACGGCCAATAATAGCTGTCGCTTTCACTTTAAGTCATTAAGGGGAGGTCGCGGGGGGGGGCATCTAAGAGGGAGATTAAATGGTTTCGCTCCCCAGTTTGCTGATCCGTTCTTTAAATCACTCCCCTCTTATCTCCGGCGAACAGGGGGGGGTTTTATACGGAGCGAATGGGTTTTTTTTTTTCCTTTTTCCACCCCATCTAAACAGAATGAATGTCACCAAAAATGAATTTAATCTCTCTTAGATTAGCTCTCAGCGTGATCTCTTACTTCATTCAAAATTTATACCCTCTCAAATTCAATTTTCTCTGTTACTCTTGTGTTTCCCGTGAGTCGAATATTTAGGGGGGAAAAAAAAAGCCCCAGATCTTCTCCTGCCACGTTTTTTTGGGTTTTTAACCCCGCGTTAGCTTCAGAATAAATATATTTCTATAAACGATGACATTTCGCTCCTCAAATACAATATTTCAGATTTAAAAATCTATTTAAATTTAAATTTAAATTTAAAAATCTAAGATGAACTAAACCGTGAGTTTGAGGGGAGGCCAAGCCCTCAGGCGGACCCCCAACGCGTTTCACAAGCATCAAATGCTGGCCCTGTGTAATGTATAGTTCATATTGGGAGGTTTCTTGAAAGTCATCTCAATGGTTTAACTATACATCATACAGGGTCTGCCCTGTGGCCCTCGCCCGAGAAACGCGTCGGCCAGCTTCCAATATATTACAATTTTTGCTATTTTCCTATTGCATATATTACATTTTTTGCCATTTTTTTTAAGATGCGTGCATTTACTTTCAAGGATTTTTGATTTTATTAAAAAAAAAAAACGTAAAAGATTTTTCGATTGAATTTTTAGCATTTGTTTAATTTTTGGTCAAAATGATTTGCCGCATAAAGAAAATTTTGATAGGCGTCAGCTAAAGCTGGGATGTAAGAGGTTTTGCGATGGTTATAGGAACCTGCAGGTAACGGCTACACAGTTTAATTTACTGAGAGGGTGGTAGATAAGTGGAACAGCCTCCCAGCAGAGGTGGTAGAGGGTAATACAGTGAGGGGATTGGATGAGATAGGTATACGGCTCCTGAATCTAAGACGACTGATTAGGGTCCCGTATGGTATACTCATACGTATATCGCTTATTTTACTAACTAAACCTTATTGTGGAAGAATTTACCCCAGCGGTATCCCAGGCCGCACCGCTTAGCGAGCGCGGGCCAGCGTTTAATCTGCGTTAGAATAAAAATCACATATCGTAGCTTTATACGGGCGTTTTGATCACTTTTTTACAGCTTTCCCAAATAGTCGCGTATTCAAATAGCACATTAATTTTAATCCGTTCTCCTTTAGAGCGGCTATTATATGAAGACAGACTCCGAGGCGCAGTGCGAGGAACGTTTTTATTATCATTATTACCCAATTACGGATCAGAGCGCAGGTGTCCGGCGGCGGCGGGACGGGGATAATAAGATCCAGCGGCGCCCCCGTGAGGCGTATTATAACGTGTAGCGCCAGACAGGAGCGCGTGGACGGGGTCTTGTAGCGTCGAGGAGGACGCCAACTGCCACATCAGCCGCGGTCACGGCAATCGGAACGTCTGGTGGACCTTTAACTCCACCGTCCGTTGTGACCAAAGTACCTTTTGCCCTCTTTTGTTGACGCAAAAGGACGCGCTGAAAAGGCCTTGGTGGAGCTTGGTGCTTCATCCAGAGTTGTGCTTTTTTTTTTGGAAGGCATCTCCATCAAAGTCTTTAATGGCTCTACTCCTTGGAAGGACATCCGACTGTCCTCTCTCACATTTTGCCTAGGAGAGCATTTTGAGGGGAGGAACTGTGGGCTCCATGAAACCTTAAGGTGATATGGGCACATGGAAGCAATCCTTACCTTCCTCCCGTCTGGCGTGACTTAGAGGACATGAAGAAGGAGGAGACGATGAAGAAGGAGGAGACGATGAAGAAGGCTTCCCCAGTCTTGACCATGGAAGAAAATTCTTGGACCGGTAAGCCGGTGGTCTCATGCCGACTGTGTTGTCATGGAGCAGAACAGAGGCTTCCTCTGTTCATCTGTAGGTGGTCCATGCAGAGAAGACCATGCCCATCTTGATAATAATGTATGGCCTACATTTTCTATGAGGTTCTTCAAAATATGTCAGCATGGCAGACCCTAGCCGGCTAAGAAACGCAATGTATAGATTCTAGGGGGGGCTCCCTGTGGTCCAGCTGGACCCCCCAAGCATCCTGGCTTTTGTACGGCTTAACATGTGATCTGTCTGGAACTTCTGTTATATATACGGGCCGCGATGCAATGGAATCCTTGGTATCGAAGGGTTCTACGAGGTCTCCGGCCTTGATTAGACTTTAATTCTTGGAGCTTTTCAGCCATGGGCATTGTGCTTGCGCAACCCAAGCTCCGAGCTCATACAAACCCCTCTACATACTTTTTACTCTTTTTTAGCCCACACACTCCTATTATTCTCAGCACTAGGTGGGGGTGGGGAAGGAAGAAAAAACCTGTTTTTTTGTGCGGCTACAACTTATTAGCATGCAGCAGAAACGCCGGGATCTGTTCCCAAGCCTGTACCGGATGAAAAATGGCCTGCATTTCCCTGATAGCCCATGTGGCTGCGCAGAATAAATGGCTAATGAATTACAGATGAACATTGACGCCAATTAATCTTTCCGCCGTCCCCGGGCTTATACGGCAGCCATTTAAAAGTTTAATCAATACGCTAAAGTCGAAAACACTGCGCTTGTTTGTCTGCAATAAACATCAGGAGAGAGAAAAGGAGCCCCGTCCGGGGTCCGCGCATGAGAATGACAGCTATATATGCTTAATGGACTACATATTTTTTATTGGGAGAGAGCAAATGTCAGCTGGAGTTTTGCGAGGCCAGCGGTTCCTTCCCTTTTCCTGGAAGGTGGCGGGTTCCGTGACAGTGACGGATGAGGGGGGATAAATAAAGAGGAGAGCGCACAGGGGACAACCCGGGGAGGAAGGAGAGAGAGCGCGCTGCTACCAGGAGGAGAGATTTACGGAAAATTAAAGGGAAAACATCCTAAACTGGATATTTAGTTCAAAATTATATATAATTGGAGCTGGGGTGGGTGGCAGCCTGTGGCAAAGCCAGCTTATCAATCAATTTCCGAACCCTGAAGTTCCCTTCTTTCTTCTACCCCCCCCCCACCATTACAAAACCTCCATGAACCAATCGGGAACGCTCAGCAATTCAACAAGAGGGGGGGGGGGATCCTTTGGGTTCTGGGGGCAGGTACAGGATTGGGTTAGCTGTGGATTAAGTAAAGATGGTACTTGTTATAACCCAACTGAATTGCATTGAAGCCGTGACTCAAGGTGGAACAACCGGAGGGACACAGATGGTCCTGGAACCTCGTTCTCCGATTGTTCTAAGGACGTTCTTCACAGAAGGGGTTAATCTAACTTTCTTTATGGTCTATACATGATGGTTAGATCCTGGAACCTCGTTCTCCGATTGTTCTAAGGAACCTCATCACCGAAGGGGTTATTCTATCTTTCTTTATGGCCTATACATGATGAGTAGGCCCTGAAACCTCGTTCTCCGATTGTTCCAAGGAATCTCATCACTGAAGGGGTAATGCTATCTTTTTTTTGTGTGTGGTCTATATAGGAGTGGTGGGTAGGTTCTAGAACCCTGTTCTTAAATTGTTCTGAGGAATATCATCCACGAAGGGGTTAATCTATCTTTATTTATGGTCTATACATGATGAGTAGGCCCTGAAACCTTGTTCTCCGATTGTTCTAAGGAATCTCATCACCGATTAGGGTTAAGCTATACATGACTGCTGGATTCTAGAACCTCGTTGTTAGATTGTTCTTAGGAATATCATCCTCAAATGGGGTTAAGCGATGTTTTTTTTTTGTGGTCTATGCACGACGGGGAGATCCTATGGAATCCGGAAACCTACGGAAGGTGGAGCAGTGAATGGAAAGCCTGCCTGACCTCCTTCGGCTGTCAGGCTACGCAGAGCTACTTTGATATATCGCTGTTGAACGTATCATTGTATTTATATCTGATGGTAAGCGACGGCAGACTGGCAGCTCCGTCAATCAGCGCCCTCGCTCCTGAAGCCCGCGCTTCTGACAGCTAATCAACGATCAAGTGAGTTTTGTTCCTGATTTGCGGTAATGAGGATATGACAAGAAAAGTTTCTTCTCCCCCGGCGGCTTCCTACAGATGAAGGAAAGATGTCTATGGATATGCCTTTGGAGGAACCTTATTGAACTCCCCCCCAAAAAGTACACGTCGCACCTTGTATGAGCCCTTCTTTCTGCACGGGCGCGACGTATTTTTAGCAGCTGGTGAGACGCGTCTTAATTGGGCAGGACGCGGGTTGTCACTCCGAGGGCTTTGAGGCTCGGCGGCGATTTTTGTTGGTAAAAACAATTAGAGTCGACGTTCTCTTCCCGTGACTGCGAATGTGTCGCCTGCCACTGGGTAGATCCCAGATGAAAAACGCGTCTAACCGCCGGCGTTTAACGTATCTTAACTCTTTAGCCCAAAGATGGGGTTAGCCAGCTTCACTTGAGTCTATGGGAGCCCCATACAGGGGCCTAAGCAGATGCTTAAACCAAGGGCGCGCATGTTCCTTGTGGACCAACTAAGTGGAACCCTGTCTATGGCACCCAATAATTCTTATCGTAATTGGAGATAATTAAGAAAACTAATGCTGTTTCCTCTATGCCCCTCTGGGTGTGAGGGTACCACAGGGTTCTACAGCCCTGAAAGCCCCAAAACAGTGTAGAGAACCAGCCGGAAAGGCCTCTGTAGGTTTACCCCCCCATTAAACATCTAAAAAGTTGGCTGGGGGTCAAACACCAAAAGGTACCAAACAATTTTCGCTCCAAATTAGCTGGAAACCAGATCACTTGGACATTTCGTGATGTTTCCGACTGACCTGAATTCCCACCAGGGTTCAGTTCGCTTGGCTATAAATCTGTACAGGAGAAGCCGATGTGTTGTTTTGTACGTCACCAACAAATGGCACGGAGATCCGTGACCTCCAAACGTTGTTTTCACAGATGCTTTCTCATAAATTTCTTTTGTTATGGACCTGCCCTCCTGGGGCAGCAACACCAGTTCCCCAGGTTTCCTGTCCGTCCATTAATGTCAACAAAAAAAAGAATCCTCCACTTCGTCGGACCGATGCTGTGGAAAGCCGTTTTAGTTGGGGAGCTACATTTATAGCTAGCGTAGGGTGGACATAGAAGTCCTATGTATTGGTGGGTTCTACCAGGAGCACCCCTAGCAGACAATTGATGTGACCGGTCGTCGGCCTTAGATGTTAGAAGAAGACAAATGTTATATGGTAAAAACCCAGCTGTAGGCTCCAGCTGGACAGGTAATCGTCACATGGCATGGGAACGGTCTTGGTATGGTCCATCTTGACCAGGGTTCACCTTAGTGAATACAGAAAAGAAATGTCTCTTTTTTTTACCCTTCACAATTATTACCCTTGAGAAAAACCTTGACCACCTCTTCCTCGACTTGAAATTTGGGAAGTAATGACTCGGCCAAACCACATCTGTCTGTCCATAAACCAAAAAACGGGTAATGTCCTGGAGAAGACAGTCCAAAAAATGCAAGACGCAACCTCTGAGATCTTGAAAGCTGGTGGCTCTATAGTCTTCACGTGACCTGACGATGGTCCTTCTCGTCAGCCCCGGTGATCGACCCAACTCCAACTTTGTCTTCTCCAAGTAGGTTATTCCGAGGCCACGTTTCGCCCGTAGACCACCCAGTGTCCTACGCCAGGGATTATTATTATTTTTTTTTAAAGGAATAATGGTGGAAATCGCTCGTTCGGCAGATTGGGCCGCCTGCGGAGAAAATTGAACATGTTATTTAGCGGGGAATAAATGGCGCGGCTCCCGCGGAGGAGCCTCTAATAACACAGAGGAGATAAGGAATCTTCCCGCGTGTCATTAATCCCCAGGAATGTAGAGATACCTTTGGCGGTGCTGAACGCGCCGGTGGATTCGGGGGTAATTGATGGCCCTTGTTTACATACAGATGTAAAAGGAATTAGAACGTTTCTGTTTTCTGTTTTTTTAAGGATTTTTTTGTCGTCTTGAATAATTTTCCTTGTTAGAACCTCAAAGTTTTTGGCGTCTCCACCGAGGGTTTTACGAGGAACCCCTGAGGAACCCGTGAGAAGCCCGAGAGCGTCTACCCAACAGCAGGCTCGTCGTCATTTGCCCCATGTGACTTTTTGGTGTCCTCCTGGCTTTTTTTTACTCTGTAAATTGGGCTGAAATATATATTTTTGGATACTCGGGATCCCCTTTGATCTGTGGAGGCCACGTCAGAGCTGAGCGGACCCTGCATGTGACCGACCAAAGCAGTGAGAGAGACATCACCAGCAGAAGATGTTCCTCCATATGATATAGTTCCTTCCGTGTCTTAAATGCCCATAGCTGCCGAGTGTCTCAGTTTGGTCAGTCCCTCTCCCAGACCCATTATTATTGATGGTCGCAGGGTTTGATGCCCTCTCGCATCGTGTTATAGGCGACCGTCTATACATAATGAGGAAAGTGTCATCAGATACTAGAGTTATTGGAAAGAGAGGAACCGTTAGACAGCCTAAGCTGCGGGGAAAGAGACAGCCTTGTTTAGAAGAGATTACTTTGCTGTTAAAGGCCTTAGCCTTCAGAAAAGTATTTGTGGCATATCGGTGGGGTCCTTGGAGGCGGCCATGTTGGAGAATCTGTACTGCAGCCAAATTATTATTCCTCCCCACCAAGGATTCAGTGAGCGGCTTCTACGTGATCCTTCTCCATGTTACCAGATAAAGCTCTGCTGTCTGATTCTGCAGCCTCTGTCAGGCTTCAGGAGCCGGATGTCTATCCCGTGCAGGACTAAATTCCCTCACTGCATAAGCCTCTACCTGCTGGGAGGCTGTTCCACTTATCCACCACCCTTTCAATTTCAAAGACATCCCATAATTAAAACTTGGGTTTAAAAATTCACAGGCCTCTTCATTTCCTCCTTCTCCGTATGGACTTTGTTTTGGATCCATTAAGTTTACCGAGTTGGGTAGCAGATAAATGGAGAGGCCTCCCAGCAGAGGTGGTATAGGCTAATACAGTAAGGGGAGGTAAACATGCATGGGATTGACATACGGCTCCTGAATCTAAGACGAGACCAACGACTGATTAAGGTTTGAGTTTTTACAGCGGGAGAAGCAGGCGACTAGATGGGGGCCGAATGGGGGCCGATCCGGCATCATTATAATGACGGACCCCAATGCATTTCTGCAGGAAGGGCAAGATTATAATGTATAGTCAAACCAATCGGATAACTGTCAAGAAATACGGCGCCTGCTGACCAATCCCTGCTGGAGAAACGCGTCGGGGTCGACCCTTCAGAGAGAGGACATTCCGGCTCAAGGAGCGTCGGGAGCCCAAGACCCCCGAAGCAGCCCCCCCTCCCGCGTAGTTCTCTTCCTCTGCCGCCGTTTCTTTTTTCTCGATCCTGTTTTCATATAAAGAATGGAGCAGGAAGAGAGCGTCGGATAAAGAGACAATGGAGACATATTTCACGAGCCGGAGCGGAATCTCCCGGCAGGGGCTTAAAACGCGCCTGGGTTGCTATTCCAAAGATTTTATTACCTTTAGAAAACTGTGTTTGTAGCAGCCGGGAGCTACTTTACTCCTCGGCCATAAAGCGACTGCTCGCTAACAACATCAGAAGGATGAAATATGGCAACGCTAACCCGCTGTCTGATCCCAACAAGCTGATTTGATCCATACATTGCAGAGCTTCTCTTGGCCGGAGCGCTGCAAAATACAATTCTTATATTATTTATATTCTCCAGATTTTTTGTGTATTACATTTTTTATATTGTGTTTGATTTTTATTTTCATATTTTTTCATTTATATAATTTAAATGTATTATATTGTATATTGTTTTTTCATATTTATTATTTTTTAAATTGCTTATTATATTTTTCACGATTTAGTTATATTATTTTTTTATATTGTATTATTATTTATATACTTTCAGTTTTATTTATATATATTTCTTTATATTATTTGTGTATGACTTTCAAATTTTTTTTATGTTTGTACTTTATTTTTAATTTGATATTATTTACATTTTAAAAAATTATTATTTTTTTTTTATTTCTATATTTATGATTTTTTTCCCCTCCCCCAACAAGAAAAACTTATATATAGCCGACATACCCCAAGAGTCAATTCGGGGTCTCTCAGTGGAACCTTTTATTTTTGAGCCAATGGGAGAAGGAATGTCCAAAACGGCATACTACAGCCTGACTTTATTAATTTTTAGTAACTTTTGAATATTTTTTAATTTCAATATTTAATTTCATTTCATTTTTTACAATAATTACTCTTCTTTATTTACATTTTAAATATTTAATTTTTTAAATAATTTCTTTTTTAATTTTCTTTTTTTTAATTTCGCCCCAACAGAAAAACCATGCTAACAAGTGGCCAATGATCTAAAACTGGATGGTAGCAGGTTTCAGCCTTGAATGGAAGAAAGTTTTACTTTATTGAAAGGGTGGTAGATAAGTGGAGCAGCCTCCCAGCAGAAGTGGTAGAGGTTAATACAG
>VKOC01000007.1:12386934-12398288 GCA_009364415.1 Spea multiplicata
GAGAGAGCGTCAGGGCAGGAAGGGAGAGAGCATCAGGGTAGGAAGGGAGAGAGCATTAGGGCAGGAAGGGAGAGAGAGCGTCAGGGCAGGAAGCTGATCAGATAATGCTGGCTCTACCATAGGCTGCCACCCGTCTCAACGTTTGGCGACATTCCGGCTTTAAAAGCCCTCCGCGTATTAAAGATGGATGCCGACGTATCTGTCATCGGCTCTTTTACTTTTATTGCTCGTTCTAATTTGGATTTTCATCTGCAAACCGCCGAATAAATATTCCGAGAAGAAAGTTCAACGGCGTTCTGTCTTCCATTAGCCGAACCATTTATCTAATTAAAAACACGGCGAGGTCAGGGATACGAGCGCGCCCGACGTTTTCACCATCTCCTCCGCCAATTTAGAAACATTTAGCCAGCGCTATGCGGATTTAATTAGCGGCCCCTCGTTCTTGGAAGCCACAGAGGGGGTCCGCGATTTAATGACGTTATTATTCCGGCCTCCAGATGCTTTCGCGGCGTAAAAATAAAAAAAAATTCAGGTCTTATAAATCTGTCGTCGGCCCGTACCCCCTCGACTTGGACACTTTCCGATATTAACCGCTTGAGAAGTTTAAAGCAAAGTCAAAAATTATTCATTAAACCCGGCCCGCCGTTTCTACGCACTCACTGGAAAGGAGCCTCGTCTGCTCTCGGCCCCCCGGTTCTTGATCGCTGGTTAATTTTTAACCCAAATTAATTGGCCGTTTCCCCGTCGACAAGAAATTTATGGGCTCGTAATTTGTGGGGTAAACCGGACGGCCGAGGGCAGGAAATGAAAAAAATTATCACCGATGGGGTGGGGGGATGGGGAGTCAATGTAGCAGATGCACTGGGGGTTTTTTTAATTTTTAATTTTTTTCAGGCATTTTTTTTAAATTTTTATATATATATATTTATTTTTTTGTATTTTGTTTTTACATTTTTTTTTTTTTTTTTTGGAGGCCGATGTTTTTGCAGCCTGGATTAAATAAACTTACAATCCATTGCCTGCTGAACATCACCCGTGGAGGTCTGTGATAACAAAAGCGTGGTGAGTTATGGCGTGCTGTGAAACCAGGGCCTTGATGAGATTAAACTATTTTGGAGCACAAGTGTTTCTCGAAGCCTGATTTGTAGTTGCGAGCGGACGTTAAATCACATTTATATATCGGAAAGCGAGCTCGGGAGAAGAGCACAATTACACAGCGAGACAGCTACTTTCTATTTCATTTTTATCCGGGATTTCTTCTCCGTTTTTATGTCTCTCGCCTCCCTCGTCGCTAAAAGGCTTCACCTTCAAAAGTTCTCTGCGGAAGGAAGGCCGCTGTGATTATAGCTTCTCCTCGAGACCTGCGGCGGAGAGCGCTTATTAGTAAATATATATATAGAGAGAGAGACGGTTGCTGTGCATCTCCGGATATTAGTCATAGCCTAGACCAAAAGACGAGATTTCAAGCTCGATCGTTTTTTTGTCCTGTTGGCCGGCCGCCTCCTAGAGAGACGTTTTATGGGTATTCATGCCAGAGGAAGCCAACTCAAAAATATTGGGGTTATGGTGCAAAATTTGTTGCCACCATAATGATGACCATAGGAATGGTCCAATAAGAAGAGTCAACCATCCCCTGGAAATTTCTCGTTGGATCTACCCTACATCTGGATGTCCGATTATGGGCAAACTCTATTTTCAGGTCATCTCTGTATAGGGCCTTCAAAGTTTTGACCCTCAAGGGGCATCTTCCTACTTCCAGTATGGACGCAACTTCTCATTACTTTTTCCAGGGCAGTTAAAATGAGATTCAACATCTGTCGCATCTGGGCGAACTCTAGTTTCAGACCTTCTCTCTGTTAGGGCCTTCACAACTTTGACCCGCATCGGGCGCCTTCCTACTCCCAGTATGGACACAACTTCTCATGACCTTTTCCGGGGCAGTTGAAGTGAGATTTAGCATCTGTTGTATGAAGATAGGTGGAGTTTGCCCCAAATTATCTTCATATTCCAACCCAGACATGACATGGCCGGTGATCTTACCCCAGATGCCTTCTTGAAAGATGGCTTCTACAAAAACTGGAGCGTTCCTCATAACTAAAGGCAGTCCTCTCCTAAAAGTTATCTGCTCCTTCATATATTTTGGGAAACCTCTCACCGATTTTGAGTTTTTAACCATTTATTCTTTGAATTTCCGAAACATATTCACCACACTGTTGACCCAACGGTTGTCGAACAGACGGTCTGCATAATCCAACCCAAGCAGTTGAGGTAGAGGATTGTCCTGGGGACGTGGTGACCCCACGGAGGAGACCAATATCGTAAACCATTTTATTTTTACACAGCCAACTCATAAAATATAATTTATATGGCAGCGAATAAACAGGGAGGACAATGCACAATACATTATAAGCCCAGGTCGGGCAGACACACAATGCAAAGATGACTGCGGGTTACAGATTGTGTTTATTTTACTGTTCAGAGTGGAAATTTGTCTGCGCAGGTTTTTTGTCACCACTATTAATACAGCAGAGCTGATTAACAACCTTCCTTATCCGTGGTAACAACAATTCTGCCCCTTCCCAGCAATGTCGTGTCTCCTAAGTGATAGGATTGTCCCCTGTATGTCAGGGTTTTTACCCCCGTCCCAGGGTCTTGGGTTGAATGGGCAGATTCTCAGAGTTTTTACCCCAGTCCCAGGGTCTTGGGTTGAATTAGCAGATTCTCAGCGTTTTTACCCCAGTTTCAGTGTCTTGGGGTGAATGGGCGGGTTCCCTGGGCTTTACCCCAGGCTCAGGGTGAATAGACATATTTTGAGAGTTTTTACCCCAGTCTCAGGGAGGATGGGCGGGGTCTCAGCGTTTTTTTTTACCCCAGTCTCAGGGTGAATGGGGCAGATTCTCAGGGTCACACAGTCACACTACTTCATATTCCCCTCTGATTTCATGATATCTAAGCATCCCGGTCGGTGCTTTTCTCCCTGCTTTATCACAGCTGGAATCCCTGCTTGAATACAGGTGACTCCATTCGGAACATCATCACCTCCTGGCCAGTCGCGTTTTCCGTGAGGACCATTGTGAGGACTACTTGGCTGCCTCCGCTAGAGAGTCGCCCCGAATAGGATCGCTGCGATTGGCTATTAAAGGGTTAACAGTTGGCGTGTCCCCGGGGTCAGACGTTACTGGGGTCTTTCTATGAACGTCTAAGGAAGTCTCACTTCTCGTCTCCCGCCGGCTTGCAGGACTCCGGGCTCCTAACGCGCGCACGTGCCGCGCGGCCCAGCGTGGAGTTTATACATCATGGCTAATGGCTTGTTTGTACGTATGTATGTGAGCGTTTCCTACTCGCTCATGCGTGGAGAGAGAGCATATTATAACCCCGCGGGTAGGGACGTGCTTCGCGGCCTTTTCCAACCCAATGTTTACCTACCCGGCTATAAATAAGTAAAAACACGGAGTTAGTGGCACACATTGGGCTTCTTAAAATTCATCTGCATGAGCTGCATTAAGTAGGGAGCTTGCTGGTACGACTCATTAACCTCCTGTTCGCATGTAACCACAGCTTGTCGTACAGAAAGCACACACGAGGATCCCCGTGCGACATGCGTAGCCTTGAACGCTGACGTCCTCGGTGGAGAACGCGTCTTCCGACGGCGGTTAACGTTAAGTGCTGGAAAGGCTACCTAGTACCAAGTGCATGGTGGCATGGGTCATCTGGTTTGGGGTGGAAGCTTGACCACAGATTGGACAATAAGATGAAGCCCCCCCTTATATCTATGGTCAGAGATGTTTGAAGGTGAAGAACCTTGCTTGGTCTTCAAGGGTCTTCTCCATTTAGGATTCACGTATGAAGTCGCCGTTCCGGAATGTTACTGAATTATCCTTCCCTTTGAGGGCATCAGAAAGTCTCGGGCACTCCGAGGCGCAGAAAAGAGTTTTTCAGGCCTGCATACTTTCTTAAGAGGGTTCAGTCTCAACGAGCAGATAGCTCCTGTCTAGGAGTGTCCAAAACACGGACCATCGGCGTCTTTTTCCCCGCTCTGACCTCCGGCTCACCCGCGCTTTCTCACTCAGCTTCTATCGTTTATTAAATAAGAGTCTGTTATCAGTCCTATTATCCGTCCCATTAAGGGCTGTTGTCTTCCACTCGTGTTACCAAATATTTGTCACTCGAAAACCAAGTGCGACGGGACGCTCTGGATTAGGCAGCGCCCGACCTCTTGGCGACCATTGGGCCAGTGGGTCATTATTTTAACCTATTATCAGCATCAGACAGCGCTTATGGGCCGTGTTACTAGACAGGTTGGACTTGTTGGCGGGACCTCTTGGCCATTGACCTTCAAGATGGCCAAGTCCCCCGTTTCTTCTCGTGGTCTTCTCTTTATGTCAACCCGTTGGTTGAAAGTCCTCCACATTACAGGCCTCTGCACGCCCCTCCTTGAAAACGCGGCCTCCTCGCCCGACGTGACCTCTTCGTATTCCCGATCTGTCTTGTTTTAACACGTTGTCTTCACGTCCAGATGTATCTCCAGATAATAATATAGCAGTCTAAACCCCCCCCTCTCCTTTTTTTTTGTGGAGAACTTGTAATGAAATTGTGTTGTTGGAAGCCTCTACGAGACAGGATCCGGCCGAGCTCAGGACAATCTCACGCGCCGCGCTATTAAAGACCTTGATTTTGTCAAGAGACAGCGGGGGGGGGGGGGGGGGGCGGGCGTCCTTTCCTTCCTTACAGAATTTATGTTGATGTTTAATACAACTTTTTCGGCTAAGAAGGCCATTGCGCATCCCGGTGAAAAATGTTGTTATCGTCTCTCGCGGAGTAATGATTTTTTTTTATCGGCTCCTCTTCTCTCTTAACCCAGGAGAGCGTTGCTGTTTACACGTGTAAGCGGGGAGGAAAAACTCTCTTAATGTCTCATGGTTTAAAGAAAAGTATTTTTGGTAGTCAAGCAGTAGAACATTGAGATACGGGAGGAAAGGAGGCCCCAAGATGTGTGTCCCGTCAGTCAGATGCCAAACGTCGGGCAACCGCAGCATGTAAGAATGTCTGTTAGCCTGACAGCTCTGGCCTGGAGATCTCTCTTCTCCCCGAGAGCAAATAAACCCATTCTTGTTTCTTTTTGCTTTTAGCCGGCGCGTTTCACAGGCCTGTGATTGGAAGCGCTATTAATAACCTTCAGCTTGTGGTGACAACCTTGATTCCAGCATTCAGCACGCTGGGACCCTGCCAAGGGCCGTAAATGCCTGCTTTAATCTGAAAGGGCTCTGCGTTCTGCATGCGAAATGGTTGACGTGCTAGCACCCCCTTCTGCCGACAGGCCGCGTCTGCCTCACCAACACTACGGCGTTATCTACCTTGCCGTAGACGGGGGCCACCTGTTCCCTGACGGCCCCCGCTGAACACGAGCTGCGGGGAGAATAAAATTCCCAATTATAAATTATGATTTTTTTTTTTTCCCCACGAAAAAAATTTTGCTCTTTTTATTAGAATTGACGGTAAAAAAAAAATGTTTTAAACCATTTTTGGGGGATTTTTTAACAATCTTTTTGGAATTTGAGAGTTTTTAGCGAGGGCAAAGGGAGAGCAGCGTTAAGGGTTACTGCGGTTACAGCCCGCGATCCGTCATCCCTTCACGAGGTAATAATCCACATCAATGAAAAAAAAGGAGCTAAATTAAAGTTTAAAAATTCCGTTTCGGGACAGGAGGCCGGAGCTCCCTGAAGCAGAAAAGTTGGAGAGGATTTATTTACTTCCAGATTACTCGAGATTTATTTCTAAGCACCACATTTTTTTAATATCATTCTCCTGACCTCGACAGACGCATATACCAAGAGAATCAGCCTTTGCAACTCTCTAATAATTTGAAAATTTTTTTGAATTATTTTGAAAAAAAATTTAGTTATCCTCCTGAAATTAGAAACAATATTTTATATTTTTTTCTGTATTTTTAATGAATTTTTTTTTGTTAGCCTTCCCAAATTAGAAACAGTTTTTTTTTTTAATCTTTCCGACATTAAAATACAATTTCTTACATTTTTTTTTTTTATTTATCTTTTGTAAATTAGAAATAATTTTTGATTTTTTTTTTTATCTTCCCAAATAAAAAACAATTTCGGATTTTTTTTAAAAAAAAACAAAACATTTTTTTTTATTCATTTATATTTTTTGGAAATGAGAAACAATTTTTAGAATTTTTTTTGGGGGGGGGGGAATTTTTTTATTGATTTTTTTTTTTTTTTCTCGGATCGAGCTGCAGCTGGTACCCGCGCTTAATCCGGTTCTTCCGACGGAACGCTTGGCGTATTAATCTGATGGAACCCACCATAGGTTCTCTCCTCACATCCTGAGCCGTAACTATGACCCCCCCCCTCCCCGCCTCTCTCTCCCCAACACACCCCGTCCATTGAAATCTCTAACCCCCTTTTCTTTGAGTCTTAAGGAAACAAAAGCGCTGTTGTTATTACATGCTCTCTGTGCTACACTGAAACAAATCAATCTCAACTTCTCAGAACCCTCGTGATTATGTGTGTGTAAAGACTTTAAAGGCCTTTGATCCTGAAAAGTCATTTCATCCTGTTCTTAAATCAGAGCAGCTCTAGGCTGTTTAAACTTCAGCGGAGGGAGGAAGAGGAGGAGGAGGCGGTGGGGTGGGAGAGGAGATACGGAGGGGTCTGAGAAGGAAGGGAACATCTTAAAAAATATATATATCAGCCGAGGATTCTTCTTTATTGTTTACAAACATTCTTTATTTAATGTCAACATTCCGCTCATTGTTTGTTTAAAGTCTTCCGATGGTCTCCTCGTTGTCTTCTTCTGGCCTCCAAGAGGACTTGGCGGTTTGGTTTAAGGAGAGAAAGAGGCCATTGGTGGGCGCTTTAGACAAAATCTCCAAGAGGAAGGAGGTGAATGGACCCCCCCACCAGTAACAAATAAAATGTTTGATCAGTAGGGGTGGAAAGGAGTCAAGGTTTGTTGGTCACAGAGACCTGGATCAGGGGAAGCCTTTGATGCTCAACAAGAGGTCTTCTTATACCCAGCAGGGCGTCCCCCCTCGGTGGGCGGTAATCTTAATAATGTGGCAACTTAGTAAAATTAATTGGGGTGGAAAAAAAGGGGAGAGGGGTGAGAATGGAGAGTTTAAAGGACCTGTGATCTGTCAGCTGAAAGAAAAATTAGCAGGGGGGGGGGCTTTAGCCAAACGTTAAAGGTATTAAATCCAGACGGGGATAAAAGTGTTTCCAGGGGAAATGAGCCTTCGTTTAAAATTAAACTGATTTCAAATTACTGATCCCCCTGTGGGCCGGCATCTTTATGTGAACGGAGACGGACATAAAGGTTTACGCTGTAGGTGAAGGGAGGTAGTGGATAAGTGGAACGGCCTCCCAGCAGAAGTGGTAGAGGGTAATACAGTGAGGGGATTAAACATGCATGGGATAGGCAGGGGGCTCCTGAATCTTATGACAAGACTAAAGAGTTTCTAGATGGGCTGCTTCTTGGTTCCTCGTTCCCATCATGCATTGCGGGAGGCTGATTAGCATAAAATTAGGGTATAGTAAGGGGGGGCTGATGAACGCGTTAGAGGGAAGACGACGTTTATATTAAAGAATTCCGATAAGAAATCCTACGCTTCTCGGGACGCGCGGTAACCTGCCAGTAATTGGCCATTTTTATTTCGGCTTTTATTTTTTTTTTATTTTTTTATTTTTTTTTGCGGCCTCCAATCCTCGAGGCAGCGTTCCTGTCTTCCCATTACAGAGCCCCATTTATCATCCCGTCCGACGTTATTAATCAAGACGCACCGGGGCTCTATTCCTAAAAAATGAGATCATTTTGATAAATCACGGCTGACATAAAATGACTTTATTCCTTTTAAGTGCAATTTAGACGGTGAATTTTTTCCCCATTTATGATTAACGGCTGAAACGCGGATAAAAATCGCCTCGCGTTGGTATTTGATTGATTCTTTTCCTACGTGTACTTGTTGGAGACAAGAGGGTGGTGGATAAGTGGAACTGCCTCCCAGCGGAAGTGGTAGAAGCCAGACACAGCCCGGGTTATATATATATATATGTTTTTCCGACGCATTTCGCATTGTGCTCCGTATACCCGCGGAGAAGCGTTGCAGGGATGAGGGCTAAATAAATATTCATTATTTATGTAGATAACAAGTCCTTCGCGGGGTATAAATATCAAACCCCCTCTGTTACCCCCCGATGTGCTGTACACAGGAGCCGCCATCTTGCTGCCCCGTCGCGGGGTATAAATTGCCCCATCACCCTGAGGTATCTGTGATAATAGCATTACGGAGGGCCCTGCGCGCCCGGAAACGATCTCTAGCGCTAGAGGCTCACGTGCTGTCCGCTAAAACAACGCGGGGAGAGAACAGGAAGTGACTTACAACTTCCTGCTTGGGCCAGCGGCATTATAGGAAATGGAGGGGGGCTTGCCTAAAATGCCCCAGCTATGCCATTGGCTATGCCAATGTTGCTTAAGATAATTTGTTGGTCACGCCCAGTGCTGCTCAACTCCAGTCCTCCAGGGCCACAAACAATTCCCTAGTTTCATTGCCACAAGTGTCCTCTGATCAGCCAGTTTGAGCTTCTACTGGAAGACTGCTCCTTGCATTCACTACTATCATTTCCCTTGGTTGCCATTTTCCACCATGTTACTTGACCACCGATGGGATCTGTCCTTCTCCGGTGAGCGCCTCTTGATTCTTCCACCAAGGTTCCTCCATGTTATATGGACCCCTAACGCTCCCCCGCCCCCCATATTGTTTTGAAATTCCTCCTTATCGATCTGGAAGGTTGAGGTGTCCTCCTTCCTCTTTGACCAAAAGGACAGAAAGGAACCCCGCGGAGAGCCATGTCTTCTCTCCTTTGACATTCCAAGCGTGACATCCCAAATGTCATCCAACAACTCAGCCCCCGACCTTAACCCGACCCTTGACCCAGAGAACTTTGCGCTGCCGGTTCCTTGAGATCCTTCTGAGATTGATTGACACCTTCTTAGCGTTTTCCTAGAGGGCTGAGACATCAGTGATGTTGCTATGGTAATATCATCCAAACCTGTGCTTGGAGTGGAAAGTTCTGTACATTGTCTCGTAAGGAACCGAGTAGAACCCTCATACCCAGCATACCCAGAGGTCATGGAAAATAGGGGCATCAAGGGACTGGGGGAGGGACTGGCCAAATTAAATAGGGACACTTGGTAGATACAGTGAAGACATTCTGTGTTAACCCTAATTCCTCCCCGTCTCTCTCTCTCCCCAGGTTCCCAGCACCCCAGACTCCAACTCTCCAGTGTTGCCGTACTCGCCCCTGCCGCCCGTGTCTCGAGACCCAACTAACCACAGAGGTAAGAAATGCCCGTTCTTTTGTTATTTTAGGGTTTTTATCTAAAAAAAAAAAAAAAAGATGAAACCAGGAAGGACCACCTGGACCACCTGGTTCATTTTAAGAGCAAACATGGATCGGACTTCATTGTGCTGGAAGCCTAAGCATGCGCAGCTCGGAGTGACACCCGAAATCATCCGAGAGTTAAAACAATGAAATCAGGATGAAGAAGCGGGTGTGGGGGCACCCGGGGGGGCTTTACGTGGCCGGCGGGTACAGAAGGAGCTTGACATTTCATCGCCGTCCCCGTGGACACCGTTTGTTTCCAGAGGCTGGCGACGCGTTGCACCGTCTGACTCCAGAATGTCAAATATCACTGAATATATTTTTTTCTTTAGGGGACGAGCGGGTCGGGGGGGGGGGCGCAGCGCAGGCTTCGGTGGGTTTTGGATGCATCTCAGGTCCACTTAACCCAAATCTGGACCTTTTCTTATTTATTTTTGCGGTCATGACAGTCGGAAAATCGGAGGCTTTATGTCTGGGTTTGGCCATTTAAAGAATCACGGACCCCATCGGCCTCTTCCGGCCCCCGTCTGGTCGCCCGTTACTTCTGCTGTAAAGACTCAAACCTTAATCAGTCGTTGGTCTCGTCTTAGATTCAGGAGCCGGATGTCTATCCCATGCATGTTTAATACCCTCACTGTATTACCCTCTACCACCTCTGCTGGGAGGCTGTCCACCTCCCTTTTAGCGTACATGCGATGGAGGGGAGTGCTGTTCTATATCATTATTGGCATAGTTATTGTCCGCCATATCTCCAGACAGTGCCAGCCTCTTCTTTCTGTAGGTATCTCATTATACTTTGCAGGAGGACACATCGTCTGCAGAAGTCAATGCGTTGCGCGCCTTCTCTTACCATCGTATTGACAGAGCTGCTGGGGAACCATGTCTAAAAATGTTGTTCATATGTGGGTGGAAAAACCTTTTTCTCTGTGTTTCGTGATCGGCCACCACGTTCTCCATCGCTCAAGGAAACCCTGTATTGGCCTCCCAGCTTGAGGGCCGCCTTTTCCCACCAGCTCTTCCTGAGAGACCCTGGAGGTTGGGACCTTGGTCAAAAAGGACCGTCCGCCATGTTTTTTCTTTTTCGTGTGGAATGGAGGGAGGCTTTATCTGGCGGGACATCATACCCTGGTAAGGATTAACCATGATGGCCTCCAGCATCTCCATGTACAATGCGTGGGTATGTAGTATTACGCGAGATGTCAGGGGCTCTCGACGCTCCACTCCTGGCCATCTGGGGCGCTTTATCAAGGGAAATTCCTGCATGGCTACAGGTATGAAGCATGGCCAACATGCGCGTCTTTATTAGCCGGAGGATCTGCTCAAGCTGGCTGTCCACTTTTGACTAATTTACTGCTCTCTCTCTCTCACATCTGAGAGCCATTGTAATGTAACCAACGCGTTCTGGGGAGGGTGGAGGGGGGAGATGAGCGCGCAGGCCAAGGCAGCGGGGCTTCCTGTGCAATGTCAACCTCAGTACATTCATCATGCGCAGTCAGGGAGGGTCATCCAGATGGGGATCTGCTTTTCCTGCCAGAGAGCTGCACGTTGTGCCTCTCGCAATTACAGAGTTAAAAAGACGCTCTTCCTGCCAGAAACTAAAATGTAGTTTTTTTTAAAAAAAATGAAGCCAAAAACCCATAGAAATGTAAATTTTTGGAAATTTTTTTGGGGGTTACGTTTATCGTCGCAGTCAAGCGCCACGCTTGTGATGGGGATCAGTAGGGGGGTCTCGTCAATCAACGGCTATCGTTTCGAGGTTTTTGTTTCTGCCCCACCCCAAGGGTACGGTGTAGATAGCGCCGGCGTTCAGAGGCTTGTCGCCCCCCTCGGTAACGAGGCCGCAGGAGCATGCGCGGCGACGCTATAACCCGAGAAGACAAGTCCGTCCCGCTCAAGAGCCCCGCTCTCTGATGAGTTGTGACAGGTGGTGTCACATCTCGATGACTTGAAGGG
>VKOC01000007.1:12398427-12415660 GCA_009364415.1 Spea multiplicata
ATCAGAGTGATGTGTATGAATCCTCTTATAAAAGCCACCCTTTTCAATAAAAATTATCATGAGAAAACATTTGGCGTCATCAGCATGGAAATTGCTCAAATTTATCAAAAGCATATATTTATTTTTGTCGTATATTCAGTTGTTTTTTTAACAAAGTGGGACATTACTTGAGATGGTAAAGAAAGTGAGTAGGCATCTCAGTAGGGTTGAGAGGTGAACAGTAGAAGGTGTCTCGGTCAACAGAAGAACATGCAAAGAAGCCCCATTCGTCGATTGGGTCGGTGACCTTGGAATGTGGTGGGTAAGTGCTCTAGAACCTATTTTCATTTTTTTTTATTCGTTTAGACCCCAAAAAAGGGTGTTTTGGATTAAGACGCTAACCCACCACACGCGTCAACTTTTCTCCTGAAACATGGAATCTTTTACGAGCTAGAAAAGGCGCCACGCATCGAAAATAATGTGCAGAGCTGGCTCTTTGAAGAGGTACGTTGGCCATCCTGTCTTTATCACTCAACGAGGGTTGTTTCCAGCGGGGTCATGCGAGGGTAACAGGCTGGAAGGGTTGGGGTTGAAGGACAACAGTTGGAGATTCCCGCAGTTGACTGTTTTAAGTCATCCAAGGCTGGTTTCCTACACCGCGTCAGGCAGGGGAGTCGGGCAGCAAGGGTTGGGCTTGAAGGACATCAGGGTGTCTCTCTTTAAACTAGCTGGAGATTCCAATGTGCTCCTCAACGTCAGACCTTGGCTCGCATGGACATCAGAGGCCCAACCGGGGACCCTTTCTGCTGGAAACCCAGTGCCGTTCAAAAGGGGGGGGGGCATTGGGAACCTATTGTCTTAGAAAGCCAGCCCAACACCTGCAGTAACAAAATCTATTAGACGGAGAAGTGTTTTGAGAGAGAAGTGGAGTTCTTGGATTCAGAAGCCATATGCTTATCCCATGCATGTTTAAAATCCCTCACTGTATTAGCCTTTACCACTTCTGCCGTGAGGCTGTTCCACTCATCTACCACCTTCTTTGTAAGGAACTACATCCCCTCTAGTTCAAGAGCAAGTGGGTTAAACTCTATTAGAACAATTGCTAAGAACGAGTCCAAATCTGCTGAAGATTCATCGACATTTTTAACGCGGACAGTTTATGACGTATTGATTAATGTAAAGCGGATTTCACTGCATTTTTAGTGAATTCTCATTGTCCGTTAATGAAGATCAATACGATCGATTGGGATTTTACAACTTTTAATTATGGGGAAAAACCTGACGAGTTTAAACTTAACACAGCAAAGGTGATGTATAATGATTTATTTGCCTAAATTCCCTTTATTTATATCATCAGAGGAGGAAAAGGGGGGGTCAGAGGAGCAAGGAGGGGCATCAGGGGGAGGAAAGAAAGGCACAGCCAAGGCAGAGGGGCATCAGGGGGAGGAAAGAAGGTCACAGGGAAGGAAAGGGTGGCAAATCAGGGGGAGGAAAGAAGGTGGCGCCAAGAGAGAGGGGCATCAGGGGGAGAAAGAAGGTCACAGTGAAGAAAGGGTGGCACAAGGGGAGGAAAGAAGGTGGCAGGCAAGAGAGAGGGGCATCAGGGGGAGGAAAGAAAGGTGGCAGCAGAAGAGAGGGGGCATCAGGGGGAGGAAAGAAGGTCACAGGGAAGAAAGGGTGGCATCAGGGGGAGGAAAGAAGGTGGCAGCCAAGAGAGAGAGAGAGAGGCATCAGGGGGAGGAAAGATGGTCACAGGGAAGAAAGAGTGGCATCAGGGGAGAAAAGAGGGACATCAAGGGAAGAGAGGGTCACGAGGATTTGGGAGAGGGACTGGCCACACTAAACAGGGACACTTGAAAGTGACGGGTTAAATGGTCAGAAAAAGGCAGCGGATGAAAAGGTAAGCCTAGTCCCGGCTGCCAAAGCCGATACACAAAACGCTCAATTGATAACGGTCGGATCCTGGCCGCCCCCCAAACCTGGGAAACACTAGGTCTTATTCCACCCCGCTCTCGGAGCTGTCTCTCCCGATGATAAACTATCCCCGGATCTTGCCAGCTACCCTTCTGCGCTCGGCGTTTTGTTTAGCTCTGCCGATGACAAGCCAAGAGCCCAGACATCTGGTTGGACGTGTAATAAACATCCCCGGTCAACTTTGCTTTTCTTCCCTGACAACATGATGTCAAACAATCACGTTACGGCCGGCTCTGATCTCTTGGTTGTGAGATCATATATTACGGAGATTTATTATCTGCGATTTCCACCCCTCCCCCCGCCCCGGCCCCTTCCCTTTTTTTTTTTATAATGGTGACACATTTTTGTTGCCGGCGGATTACCGGGTTACTTTATAAACTGGGTCTTTGCCAGGACTTGGACCCAAGAGAACCTTTTTTTCTTCCAGAGCTACTTTTAACCCATGGAGAACATAATTCACAGGCCAACCAACATCGATCAACGACGCTTCAACCCAAGACTGGCTCCAAAATGGAGTCCAAAGCAAGGCCGCCAAGCTGATAGGATCTAAGAGCCATGAGAACACCGGCTCGTTTGGCATGACGTATGCAGCGTTATTATCAGAAACATTAGTGAATTCATTCTAAGGGTCCAATGCTTAAGCCCTGGTGCTCCAGGGCTGGAAGGAGATCGGTGGAAGAGGTCAGCGGAGGAGACCTCCAAGGATGGAGACCTCCTCGTGGTTGGAGGTTTGTCTTGACGAGACAAACCTACAAGGAGAATACATAAAGTCCTACAATATCTTTAGGCACTTTATGAGTCGTGTTATTACTACAGGTCATGGTCCGAGGCTGGTGGGTTCTGAGGCCCATCTGCCGCTCCTACCCCTTTTGTCCACGCCGTGGCCACAGAAGGCAGGAGAACAAGCAACATCTTGTTTGCCTTTCTTCTGCGAAGCAATAAAAGATCATGTCTCAGGAACGACGAAACTCCCACGAGTCTTCTGTTTGGCCTTTAGACAGCCCGAGTTACACGAGGAACGCTTATTATGAATCAAGAAACACCCAATACGTTCCGGAATTCCCAGTCGACGGCATCTCTGCTCTTCGTATCAGCTGTGTTGGGTTTAATCCATTAAAATACAATAAAAAAGGCTTACAACAATATTAAAAATAAGTAAATAATGTTTTTAATATTAATACATTTTTTTATTTTTATTTTAAATTGAGCTCCCATAATCCCTTGCTGCATTATTACCCTTATCGGTGTCTCGACCCCACTGCCTATCGCGTCCTGAACATTCGCCGGGCTTGGCTTCTGACCCCGTGAAATATGTTACATGGTAATTGCGTGTTTGCACTAGCAGGGGTGACCTTTAAAAAGGCTCCGTATCTCCACGGTAACGAGCGAACACCGTACGCAATTTGATTTTATTAGGAGTGCGGAGGCAGCCTCCCGGGTGCTCTAAGCCTCCAACAGAAGATCAAATACAACCTTAAATATTCCTTTATCCACTTAACCCTTGAGCTCTATAGATCAAAAAAATCTAATATATACCCATTTACACATATATATATATATATATATCATCACTCCGGGGGAGGGGCAAGATATTTGTATCTATAGTGTAAATATCTGGAAATATATTAAAATTTTCTTGTAGAATGGAAATAGGAAGAATTGCTTATTAGAGGCTGAATAATAAATAATAATAATAATAATAATGATAATAATAATAATGATAATAATAATAATAATAATTGATAATAAATGCTCTTGAAATTTTGAAATTGAATTATAAAATTAAATTTCTTTGCAGAAATGGCAATTGGAGAAATTGCTTATTAGAGGCTGAATAATAATAATAATAATAACACAAATACTAATAGTAATAATAGTTAATAATAATAATAATAACCACCAACTGTAATATTAATAAATATAATAATAATAAAAAATTCTCTTGAAATTTTGAAATTTAATTATAAAATGGAATTTCTTTGCAGAATGGCAATTGGAGAAATTGCTTATTAGAGGCTGAATAATAATAATAATAATAAATAATAACAACACAAATACTAATAGTAATAATAATAATAACACCAACTGTAATATTAATAAATATAATAATAATAAAAAATGCTCTTGAAATTTTTGAAATTTAATTAAAAAATGGAATTTCTTTGCAGAATGGAAATTTGGGGAAATTGCTTATTAGAGGTAAAGAAATAAAAATCTAATTTTGGATTGGTTATGCTGGATTGGATTAGGTGATTTTGGAGATAAAGCCAAAAAAATACAGAAAATAAAGACGATTGGGCTGGCTAGAGAACTCGAGCACAGGTAGGTGGGTCAAGACAACCTTCAAGGTATAGAGGTTCCTCTCATTGTTCCATGAGGGGTAGGGAAGGGTAGACAACAGGGGACCGGACATTTTAGGCTAAAAAAAACCTGAGTAAATAAGTAATAAATAAGAAATAAGTTGAAGAGTAACCTACACCAATTAAGAGTTCCTGCAGGAAAGAACCTGTTTCGGGGTTAAATCCCGATTGGAAGAACATAGAGGAACGTGGAATCATTTTAAATAAAATAAATAATGTGACATCATGAGGAACCTCGTTACTGAGTCTGGATTTGTCTTCGCCGCGGTGGTTTTCAACGACGCGGTTTGCGACGGCGGGAGAAGAAAAATTAGAAGACCTTCCAGATGACAATGTTGACCCTTCCTGCCAAGCCCCGTCATCTGCATGAGCTCGGGAGGCAGAGACTGGTGCTAATCATGCGCTAGACTCAACGTGCCGAGCTCCTCTTTAACCTCCGGCCCCGCTAGTAACGCGAGGCTATATTTAAATAGACCCCGGACCCTGCGCGGGGAGAGTCGGAACGAAGCTCCCGTTAATTATATCAGTCGTTCCTTTCATTAGCAAACTCAGAAAGGTCCAGAGAGCTCTCCTTTCCGAGCCGTCTCGCTCGCCCCGTCTCGAACTCGGCTAATCGTTATTCTTGAGTCTATTTCAGGTCAATTATACCCTGCCAGAGAAGCATCGCGCTCCAATGTCTACGACTCGTGGGGGGGGGGGGCGCCTTCAGCCCTCTAACTTCAGCTCAGCCCAAAAATATCAGTCGATATTTATCCAATGGGTGGTTTTATCTGCCTTTGGACTTCAGGTGGCCTGGGGTGAGGGCCCTCTATGAAGGTTCCTCTACCTCTTATGAGGTTACGGACCACATTCCACAGCATTTCGCGTCTTGGGTTCCAAAAGTTCCCCCCTGAAAACCCAGAACCCGCCGGCAGATCGGCCCCATTCGGCCCCCGTCTAGTCGCCCGTTTCTCCTGCCGTAAAGACTCAAACCTTAATCAGTCGTTGGTCTCATCTTAGATTCAAGAGCCGTATGTCTATCCCACGCATGTTAAAATCCCCCTCGCTGTATTACCCTCTACCACCTCTGCTGGGGGACTGTTCCACTTATCTACCACCCTCTACAGCTTCCAAAAGACCACACAGTCCTCAAAACATTGAAAATCGAGTAAAACCACTACCCCCTCCCCCACAAAAAACCCAGCATAAGAGCCCCTTCGAGATCCACTGATTGGGGCGTCTTCTGAGAAATTCTTTAATTAGAACCCTGATTAGATAACACATCATTAGACGCCTCTAACGAATAACAGGAGAGGAGGTGACCGCCCCGCGCTTTGATTCTCTCTCTCTTTTCTTTATATCTGAGCCCTCCGAGGCATCTCCCCCTGATATGTTAATTGCGGAGTGCTTAAAGTACCGGGAGATTAACATAAAACTCTTTGCAAACAAGCTAATAGCTTCTGATAATTTGCGCGCGGCCTTTGTGTGTCTATCAATGTACTGCCTCCAGCCCTAATTTCATAAAGTAGCAGTAAAAGATCATCGGCGCGCGCTCATTTACACATAATTATTACGGGGATTGCATTATTCAATGGAGCTCTCCTCGCCCCGAACGAAAAATGTAATTAAAATATTTTCCTTATAAGAAGCTATTCATTACAGCTCCGTGAGATGGGGGGGGGAGAAGCGCCGACGCGCTCTCTCTGGTGGAAAATGACACGCGTGACGCGTGTACTCGGAGATGGTGGCTTTGGCCGATGTGGGGGGGTTCTGATGGCTGCTTTAAGAGGTGGTGGGGTGTAAGGAGGTGTCAGCTGATCCCCCCGCCCTGCAACTCCCAGTCTGACTGGGAAAGGGGGGGGTCCATCCACCGATGGTCAGGCCACGAGACCTCCCCACTAGAGTCAGCAACCCTTCGCACCTACGGGAGCTTCTTGTCCATGCGGACAATGTCATGGTGTTATCTCTCTGCTGTGGAGAAGTTGCTGATTGTTGCCGATTGGCTCAGGCAGGCTTTTGTAGGGGGGTTCACTTTAGCTCAGGAAATCGGTCAGATGTTGCTGGCTCTGCCACAGGCTGCCACTGGTCTCGACTCAACATAGTCCGTTAAGATGGACGCACACATGACGCAATGTCGGGGTTACTGAGAGTTATATCGAGACCCATCTGTGAGTTGTTTGAGGTTTCCCAGTGTCTAATCCAAAGTGACCGGACCTGAAGCAACAGGTCTAGTTGGCCAGAGTCAGAACACGGCACTGCCACTACCAGGAAACACCCAAATTCTCCGGCTTGCGGGAGCGGGGTCTTCACAGTCCCCGCTCCCCGCCCATTTCCCCTTTAAATGGGGGTGTTTTCCATGATGTCAGCAGGAACACCTCCCGACATCACCGGGACCGCCCATCCAACGTCAGTGGGCAGTCCTGGCCGCGTCCCACAAGGGATCAGGTAGAACTGCACGTGGATACCTGTAATTTAGCCCCTCCCACTGCGTGTAAGCCCCTCCTCTTAACTGCACTGTGTAAGGTATGCTCCTCCCCTAGCTGCATCACGCAAAGCCTTCTAGAAATGCGCATGGACTCCCTGCGTCAGTTCGATTGCTATTTTCATTTAATAATTAAAAAAATATTGAGCATTAAAATTGTCCAAAATTTCCTCTTTTTTAAAAAAAAATATATATATATCACAAATCCAATAATAATAAAAAAATTAATTGGCGGAATATTTTTGACTCCTTAAGCAGTTATGGCTTATTAACCCTTGGCGGGGCTGGTAGAGCGTAACAAGCTTAAGCGCTTTTTGATATGGCCATATGCTACGCGGCTGTCCGGCGAGGCCCAGGGGCATCGTGTCGGCCCTGCCTCGCCGCGCAGAAATGTAGAAGTAATTCTGGTTCGGTGGCCCCTCGGGGGGCGGCTCCGGATGCTCCACGATTGCTTACAGATCTTCGGCAGGAGCTAATTTGCCGCTTACGTTTGCATTTCAGCAGATTTAAAGGTAATTAAAGCCGCGCGGCCCCTCTTCTCGCAGGGCTGACGGCGGGAGACCCGTTCAAGCCTTCTGTCTGGTGGGTGGTAAATTTCCACCTGCCTCATTAAGTGGTAACGAGCTGTTTGTCAGACTTTATCAGGCAGGTAAGGAGCCACCGGGGGCCGCCGGCTCGGCCGCGATTGGCGCTCGCTGTACAGCCGCAAACAGGTCCTGGGGATTCCAGATCGGAGAAGATAACCGGTTTAGACGATGCGGACTTTACGGCCCTGCCCGTGGCCGGCGGCTGCCGTCTGAACGATGCAGGATACGGTTATTTTACTAAAAAAGGGAATTGTTTTATTTTTTATGCAAAAAATCCCAGTCCTGCTGCAGTGGAAGCTGCATCTACTGCACAAGGGACGTTCAGAGGCGCACTAGGGGTTAAATCAGAATGATGGCAGTTACCGTGCCGATGAATTACACCGCGGTGTCACTAAAGGGGCAGGAAGTTTATGATAATTGGGAGATTTTATAATCCCCCAAAGCAAAAAAAAACATTGGTTTGGGGGATTTGAGCAAATTGACCCCAAACGATGACCCCACATGACTATCGGGCACTTATCCACCACCCTTCCTTCCATTACCCGCTAGTGCTCTCTCCTATCCCCTCTCTCTCTCTCTCTCTTCTCTCCTATCCCTCTCTTCTCTCCTAGCCCTCTCTCCCCAGAACTGTCCCCACTACTCCCGGTGACGTTCTAAGAGGAATATAGGAGAAAAGCAACAAGGAAGCTCATAATGACCGTGGGGGACTCGATCACTCTCATTTAGAGCGAGCGAGCCGCTTCACCTAGAAATATAAATCGCTGGGTCATATAACGCAGAAGAAGGATATGGTTCATCTCAGCGTTAACCTTTCCCAACCCCACCAAACTTCATTAAAGGGAGCAAACACGACGACAGGAGATAAGGTCTGACCCTCTACTCGGCGGGTTGGTATTTGCAGATAAGATTATGTAAAATGGCAGGTGGAACTTATACGGGGGGGGGCAATTTGAGGAAGGAGACTTCAGAGTAGTCTTTGAGTCTTTAGGCCGGAGAAACGGACAGACTAGATGGATCCGATGGACCTGGTGGACGTTTGGATGATGCTACCGGGATCCAGGTATCTCCTCCAGCTTGGCTGCACGGGAGAGAAACCATAAGCTAACTTGAAATGTCACCAAAATAAGATGTTTCCACCCGTTTCCCGATTCTTGATACGTTTCAACCCGACTTCGTCCGCCAGCAACCAAATATCGTGGTCATAAGTAGCTTGAAGAGCGTTTTCCCATCAGACGAGGTCCTGCCAACATTTGTCCCACCAAACGTAGTGACCCAGCGAGATGTTTCCGAGGTATAATCTTGTTTATTTGGGGCCGGCAAGCGCGACACACTCTTTATTTCATCTTTTTTTTATATATAAGTTGCCAACGACCCCCCCCTTCGCTTCCCCTGCCTGGATTTTTACAGATCATTAGCGCCGCTCTCATGTCGGCTCGGGTCCTTGTCACCGGCTTTCAGGATGAAACGGCGTCGAGTCGGGTGTTTATCTTTTATTTCTGTTTAGAGGTGTTTTACTGATCCAAGCTCTTCTGCTTCGACTCTCTTTGCACCAAAAGTCCTTTCAACTCGCTTAACAACCCTTCCAGCCTGAGAACTCCAGCGTCACTCCGCAGACAAGCATTAAAAAAAGGGGGGAAAAAAGATAAAATAACAACATTTTATTTTTCTGTAGATGGAAAAGCTGCCAGGAACACCTCATTAAGAGAAGAGCTTTCTAAGCAGAAAAGTGGCCTGAAACTTTCCAAGCATTAAAGAGAGGCTGGTTAGGAACCCACGAGATGTGAAGATGACAAAGGCCCAAAGCCTTTGAACGTCAGCTTCGAGGTCAAGTCTGTAATATTGTAAGCCCACTAATCCAGAAATGCTAATGTTGGGTGATCGCGTCAACAACGAGACTCTTCCACTGGCTCTGACCATTAGGACCCTTGGCAGAACCCAATAAAACTGTCCTACATTTGAAGCCCCATCAGGAGCCATATCCCTTTTCCAGCGCTCTACAACTTCCGCTGGTCTTTCCACCGAGCTACCACTCCCTCAAGGTGGACGGTTTAAGTGGCCACCAGTAAGACCTCCAAAACAAACAGTCTAATGAGTTGGAGTGAAGGAACAGATTGAGGAAGCAGGTGAGACTTCAGGCTAAGGTCGACCAAAAGCTGAGCGAGGTCAACCGCGGACCTTCTGAAGAACCGAAGATCACATCAACAAACCGCCACCAGTTTGGAAGACGGAGAACCATCATCAGAAAAATGTTACTAGGGAAAAAAATCTTTTTTGAGATCTATCGGAACGCTGACAACATTCTGGACCTCACGGAACACAAGGAGTCCTTGAGCAAAGAGTTCCAACGCTATAATCTTTCTGAAGGCAACACGGCCGGTGGATGCGGTGGGCGGACGGCAGGCTGCTTGTACCATGGGTGGTTGTTTGTTTTCCAACATGAAACGTAGTGTTAGAGGTTACGCAGTCACAGACCGCTGTCCCCAGCTGGTACTTTCAAATGCTAATCAAACGGTTTGTGTTCGGTGATTGACAGACGCATGGGGGTCCTCATCCTCAGGGCAACCTCTCATCCAGCGCCAGTAAAAAAACAAAGCAGGTGGAACACGACGGTTTAAGGAGGATTTAACCAATTCAACACTTTCTCGACAGATTAAAGGGGGTTTCCGAGCCTCTCTGGTGACACGAAAGAAATTTGGGAATAGGACCAAAACTTCACGATGTAATAAAAAAAATATTCAATAAAAAAAAGATCTTCTAACTCAGGCCGGTTGAGACTCGTCGGGGACTGGAGGAGCTTCTCAATATTAACTGCTTGTTAATAAGAAACCAGGGCATGAACGCGGGTCATAATCTGGCCAAAGCTTTACGACGACCCGAGTTCATGCCTTGGTTTCTAATTAACGAGCCATTCATATTGAGAAGCTCCTCCAGTCCCCGACGCATTTCAACCGGCCAGATATGCCATAAGAGGTCCGTGGGGGTCTTGTCGGGAACTTGACCATCTTGAAGATGGATCCTAGAAAACCAAGAGTTTCTGACTGGGATCATACATGGGTTGCGTGTAACATGTTACACGTGAAACTAGTTCCAATGCCGCCAATAATACACACAAAGCTCCAATTAGACCGTCCAGTCCTCCTTTCATAGAAGAAGGAGTTCCATGTCCATTGCAATTACCCCAAAATATGTATTTTTACTAGAATTGTACGATTCTGGCATAACATGTGTGGGTGATATGTATCAATTTGATGTTTTTGATCCGTTTTTAAGCAGGACCAGATGCCTCCTGGGTGCTATTAATTATTATTAGTTATGTCTTTGATGGGAGTCCCTAACTAGTTCCACGTGTGGCGCATGCGGGTAATCATGACTAGTTAAGTGCATTTGATTGGCTCTTGTAAGCCTAACCAGCTCCATGTGTCCCGACTGCCAAACAAAGTCGTTGTAGCGGCGTGAGTGACGGACGCGCGTTTCGTGACCCCTCTCTCTAATCCCCCCCCCCCCTCCGACCATTCCTGACTCGGAGACATCCGAGCCGTGTGTTATCAAGAAAACCTCATGAAAAAAAATAAATAAATATTCGCCGACGCATCATCTCGGGAGAAAGTGAGTCATAAATAAAAATGTTTTATAAAAAAAAAATCTAATGAAATAAAGATATATCTGGGCAGGAAGCAGAACGGAATCGCTGGCTCCTCGCGGTTATCGGGGGAAGCGATCTAACGCACATTACAGCTCTGACAGCATAATTAATTCCAGTCAATCAATCGCGGGACAGGAACGCACAGGTGACCTCGATATAGCACATAATCCGCAGCCAACTAGTCACAACACAGCAGAGAGAATTCCCCTCGGAAAGGGGCTAGGAAGCCAGCCGCGCATGGCCCGAGAGGAGCCCATCGTCTGCGTGCTCTCGGGGAGATGAAAGACCTCTGACAAGTCTGGATTACACGGGGCAATTACGTGCGCTGGAATCGCAGGGAACCGGCTTTCAGACGTACCTCATCATCGCCAATTAGCTGCGTCCTTTCTGACATGCTAGGGGAGCCGAGCCAGGAGGTGCATGTATGGACTTGGAACGCGGTTAACCCTTGGAGAAGGGGCCGGGAGGGGCCGTGTGCAGCCCAGACAGGGGTTACATAGAAACAAAGGATTCTGACGGCAGATGAGAAGCATTCTGCCCGCCTAGTTGGCCCGCTTACTTGTAAAATCATCTGCCAGCTTCTGCTGGGAGTCTGTTCCACCTATCTACTACTTTCTCGGTAAACGAATCCCACACATTAAACTATAATAGTTATAGGAAGGGGCAGGAGAATTTCTCTCTTTTTATATCTTGGAGTGAATTTCTCATACCCGAGAACTGATAGAAAATCGGGTTTAACATAGAAAAATGTAACGTTACGCACTTGGGTTATAAAAAAAAAATGAAACATACCCATTATACATCAAGTTGTGGAAGTCTGCTCCCCGTATAAAATATCGGCTTCACCCCCCCCCCCCCCCCCATATAGATGGGCAAACAGCGGCCCTGAAGATCCTGGTAACTCTCAAAGCTTTCACAAAGCCACCGTGTTGACTATGGTATTATGATAGCCGAAGTTTCACCCCAGGAAGAAGTCTCCACTTTGCCCTACGGCTGTCCTTAAGAGGGTTAAATTTGGGGGGCCTCTGCAGCTATAGTTGGACTAATTAGCCGGGACTACCAAACTAAACAGTGTATTGTCCAATGACAAACGTTACCCCGCGGCCACAAGCAAACAACGTAATGAAACCCAATCCTCGATGTTCATTGGCTGTCACCACAGATGTATCACGGATTATACCTCCTGCTTACGCAGTCTGCATACAACGGGCTCGATCCGATAAACTGCGAGCTACGGGGAGACGGAAGAACAAGCCTTCTCCTCCTGTGCCAGGTTGTCCTAACACGTGTTTACATGCCACCAGACGGAATTTTAATGACTGAATTTGGCAGCGAGACACGACGGTGGAGGATGAAGGAGAAAGGGGTCAAAGAGTCGTTCCATCAAGTCAGCACCCCCAGACACACTCGTGACCTATCCGACATTGCGCTGGTGTCAGCTGACCTCTTGCAACCTTCGTCCATGGGTCTTACTGGCTAAATCAGTTCTGAAATTGAGGGTATCTTAGAAGTGGAGCAGAAGAGGTTCCAAAGAGACTCTGCTATCGGTGAGACATTCCTAGGAGGCAAAGCTCTGACCCAGCACGCGACCCCGTGATAAACTCTTTTTATTCTGAGCGCAATGCCACCGCGTATCACTGGCGCCGGGGACCTCTGAGAGGCGAGGCTGCGTGAAGACAAATCTTGGTGGCCTCCGCAGCCAGCTGGTTATAGTTCAACACCGTAGCACTTGTGACCTGCGTTGCGCTAACCAAGGACATGTTAACGCCGTCGAGCGGGATCTGACGGCTGCGGAGAGCCGAGACGGAGCTGCGTACGTGGAGGAATGCATCAGCCAGCTCCGACCTCGTCCACGTTCCTGCAGGTCCTCAACGTGGCCACGGAAGAACAGTCACTAATTAAATAATAGAACTTTCTCGGCGTTCCAAGCCATACGCCCACAGCCGCCATGTTTGTTTTCTGACGGTTGTGAGCAGCTGACCAAGACTCTCATCACTGAAATTTCTGGAGGTTGGTGGATCTGGGTTGTCTTACATGGAAGAACCTCTGGTCCATGGGGCACTTCATGTATCGACTTCTGATCCCATCTACAACCACTGGCCTCGGGTCCAAGGTGGTTATATGGCAGACATCCAATCATTCAGGCACAGTCTCTATAAACCATTGTCCACCAGAAAGGGTAGTCATCTAGAACATCAACCAGTTGCACAATTGATCCAAAACTGGCAATAATTAGGTGTTTGTTGGTGCCATGTTTTTTTACCGAGCACAAGTGACCCCACTCATTTGGCCAAGAGCCCAAAGGACGTCTAGTGAAAAGACCCATCAAGGTCATCATATCGGCATTGGAAAGGACATTCGAGGTGACCATAAGAAAAAAGTACATAAAGCAACAGAACTTGGATTTTTGGTGGGAACCCAACGCACCCAAGAACTTTAACAGACGGAGCCGCCAAAGTAAACAAGGGATAGGCATCAAAATAAAGGCAGTAAAGGGGCAGGTGCCCAACGAACCGTCAAACTGGTTTTGCGGAACGGCTGCCGGTGCAGGTGAAACGAATAAGGGGGGAGGAAGATTTGGCCGGAGGAGAAAAGTCCATTGTGACCAGCGATTCCTATCCTCTACCAGATCTTCAACAGGTGCCATAGTTACGTGTCTGCTTCTAAGAGGTTCTCCTTCGTTCTGATGGGAACCCACAAACATGTCACCCCCTAATCAGCCGTTGGTCTCGTCTTAGATTCGTGCTTGTTTAAATCGCCCTCTACCACCTCTGCTGGGAGGCTGCTCCACGCATCTACCACCCTCTCGGGAAAAGTCAAACCCTCTTTACGTTCCACCTCAACCTCTGACCCTCAAGCTTCTACCCGGCCTTCGCCTTTGGTGCGAAAGCCAGAAGCTTCGGAACAATGTATATAGAACGTGACGTGAAATCTGCAATTGGTTAAAAAAAAAAAAAAAGAAAGGAGAGTCTGGAAAACATAGCCGAGGACGCGGGGGGGGGGGGGGGGAGGTTTTAGGAAAGATTTATTCCACGTAGACCGAGAAGTTATTTCAATTATTTCTAGCTCCATATGTGTTTAAGTCCATAAAACGTATGTTTTTTTTTTTACGAGACCCTTTGATGTTTAGTGGGTGAGATCGCTCACAAATGACAGGGGAAGGTCATTTCTACTTAACGGGGAGAGTCTGACGTTCGTAATAGTGCTTTCCGAAAGCGGGGTGCAGAGGTCAGAGGTCAATCGTACGGAACGGCCGCCATCCAAAAATCTTTGTCAATTACAGCAGAAATCACCTGAGTTACGATTATTTTTATCTAATGTTCTCTTTCAGAATGATCTACTTCAGCTCTGATATCCGTCGGAGGAATGGGCGGAGCCTTTCATGCAAATATCCCTCCGATTCCCATGATCCTCAGTGGGGACTGCATTGGAATCATCCTGTCAGCCCAAGCAGGAAGTTGCACCCCACTTCCTGTTCTCACCCCGCCTTGGTTTAGCGGACGGCGCATGAGCCTCTAGCGCTAGGGATTGTTTCCTGCCTCGGAGGCTCCCCTCTCACGCCATTGGTTCCCAGCAACATTATATCTAGAGGGTCGTTGATGGTCACACGGCTCTCCGGGTCCAAGTGATGGTCACACGTCAACATTACTGCTGGACTGGTCATACCAAATGGCCCGGGAGGGGAACTTATATATCTGGGGGTGTGGTGAGAGGCGTGGCTGGAGGCGTGACTTTGTGCTCTATTGCTATTTCCTGCAGTTTCTATGCATATTATCAGGGCTTTTAGGGCTGTAGAACCCTGCGATCCCCCCATACCCAGCTGACCTCCTAGAAAAGAGGGCAATCGGGGAGGAGGAGAGGGCATCGGGGGGAGGAAAGAGGAAGATTAGGAGGAGAAGGACATAAGGGAGGAGAGAGAGACATCAGGGGAGGAAAAGAGGGACATTAGGGGAGGAAAGAAGGGCATAAAGGAGGGAAGAGAGGCAAAGGGGTTTGGGAAAGGGACAGGTTTCTCTCCAACATATACCCCTCTCTCTCCTCTCTTTCTCGCTCTCTCCTCTTTCTCTCTCTCTTTCCTCACTCTCTCCTCTTTCTCCCTGCTCCCTCTCTCTCTCTCTCTCGCTTTCTCTCCCCTCTCTCTCTTGCTCTCTCCTCTCTCTGTCTCTCTTCCTGTTAGATGTGATTTAGAGGGAAATAATATAAGATGAAGGGAAATAAGGTCTCTCTCTCGGGGGAATATCAGCACAAGCTGTTTAGAGAAATTACGATTCTCTGTTTTCACTCCCAAACAGTTATTTTCTCGCCCGGGGAAAGGGGGGGGGCTTCTTAAAAGCTTTTTTAGATCTCGAAGGGCACTCTAGGACGCGGGGGGGGGTGGAGAGGATTTGATGGGGAGGAAAAACCAAAGGCAAGTACCGGTGGAAAATTAATTTAATTGTTCATTTTTTTTTTCGGTAGAAAGAGAGCCCCGCTTAAAGCGGGGGGTGGGGGGGGTAGCGTTTTTTTATTATAATTTTTTTTTTTTTTTTTTTTGGGCGTTCCGCGTTCCTGTTTGTTGGATAAAAGCGAACGCGAAAGGGCAGAGCGCGTATAAGTCTGCCTGATGCCTCCTATAACTCTGTTATATTACCATCTGGCTCTTTTATACGTAGTATTCGGGAGTGAGTGTAAAAAATGATGGAAGGCGGAAATTATTTCCGTGATAACACTTGTTTTAAACACCGAGGCACTAAATAGCCGAGAAAAAGTCTCAAAAGCGGAGCGCGTAGCGTGTGTAAAAAGCCACGAGCGGCGGCGACATAAATTCCCGAGATTAAAGCCATAACTCTGGCGGCGAGGTGGAGGGACGCATGCTCCGATAAATCTGTTTAGAATAGTATTTGGCTTCCGCCAACAGCTTTTCATTGTTCTCCAGCGAGTAACGAATAAAACAACGCCTTCCCAGTGTTATTGCGGGGCGTGCGCCGCCGGGGCTTCCATCTACATACTGGCTGTCAGAGCGCGCCTCTGCCGGCCCGACGGAAACCACCACACCGGGCCGAAAGTTAACCCCCCCCCCCTCTCACGGGGAAGGCTGGGTTTAAGTTAAACCCCCCCCCCTCCCTGGGAAGTCCGGGCTTAAATTAACCCTTTGTGGGAACGACCGGGTTTAAATTAACCCTCTCTCTGGGAAGACAGGGCTTAAATTAACCCTTCTCGGGAAAGACCGGGTTAAATTAACCCTTCTCGGGAAAGACTGGGCTTAAATAAACCACCCTCTCTGGGAAGACTGGTCTTAAATTAACCCCCTCTCATCGGGAAGGTGGGGTTAAATTAACCCCCCTCTCATTGAAGACAGGGCTTAAATTAACCCCCCCTCTCTGGGAAGACTGGCCTTAAATTAACCCTTCTCGGGAAAGACCAGGTGAAATTAACCCTTCTCGGGAAAGACTGGGCTTAAATAAACCCCCCCTCTCGGGAAAGACTGGGCTTAAACTAACCCCCTCTCATCGGGAAGGCCGGGGTTAAATTAACCCCCCTCTCATTGAAGACTGGTCTTAAATTAACCCTTCTCGGGAAAGATTGGGCTTAATTTAACCCCTCTCTTGGGGGAAACTGGTTTTAAATGAACCTCCTCTCGAGGAAGACCAGGGTAAAATTACCCCCCTCTTTTGGAAAGACTTAAATTAACCCCCTCTCATTTACCCTTCTCAAGAAAGACTGATCTTAATTTAACCCCCTCTCATTAAAGACCAGGGTAAAATTAACCCCCTCTTTCGGAAAGACTGGGTTTAAACAAAACCTCTTTCGAGGACGACTGGGCTTAAATTAACCCTTCTCAGGAAAGACCGGGTTTAAATTAACCCTTCTCAGGAAAGACCGGGTTTAAATTAACCCTTCTCAGGAAAGACCGGGTTTAAATTAACCCTTCTTGGAGGAGACTCCTCTCGGGTTGGAATGATGGGTAATATAGGTCTCGGCATCCTAAAAAAAATCCTACTGAGGAGGATTAAACTGTATGAATGCAAACAGGGAGGAGTTGAAAACTTTAGGTGAAAAAGTTGGAATTCAAGATAAAATAATATAACATTTTGGGGGATTTTCTTTGGGTCTCAAATGAAAAAAACAAAAAAAAAAACAACAACAATATTTTAACTTTTAAAACAGAAATAAAAAATGCCAAAAAAGTTTCCGAAAACAAAAAGTCCCCAGAAAGCCGTCTCACTGGGGAATCCGCACCCCTCCGTAC
>VKOC01000007.1:12458048-12472138 GCA_009364415.1 Spea multiplicata
TTTAAATTACAATATAATTTGTCGGGAAAATATGAACGGCGAGAATAAGGGTAGCTCCACCCATGCTGGTGCAAACCAACCAACTTTTAGGGCATGCCCCGCCCCTTTTTGCTCAAGGGGACGCTCCCACCTTTTTATTACTAGTATCAGATGCATATCAGCCATTTGTATGAGGTTCTCGCTCTCTTATCTGATCCCCGATCTACTAAACGCCCTGACTTCTTATCATACTGCCTGTGGGGGACAATAGAATGTCTCAGTCTTAATCACCCAGTCAGACTCTCTGACTAATGAACGTCTATGGAGGAACGGACTTCATTAGCATCGCCATAAAGCATCAGCTCAGTGTGGTGTTTGAGCCGGGAATTTCACCAGCTATGACATCACAGAATGACATTAAGGACCATGTGACCTGTGTTTCTGGCCTCACACAGCATGTCTCCACGCGGGTTTGTCATAGGATGGAGGGAGTCACACACGGGCAGGTGCCATTTTCTGTATGTGGCCGACACACAGCCCCCCGGCGCCCGCGTATAGTGTCCCAAGGTGGTTGAGCAGCCCCTTCACTGACACTCAGTCAAGCCACGGATTCGATGCCGCTCAGTAATGTTCAGTAACCGCTTGTCTGGGACCCTCCTCGGGGGTAGAGAGGACCTACGCAGGCCAATCTCCAAAACCGTGCCCGTAATACAAGCACCTACGATGCTGCTGCCCCCAGGGCTGACTTCACATAAGATGGGGGGGCAGTTTAATGAGCTACATGGATCACGTCTACAAGCATGAGGGAGAATACGCCGGGGCCAACATGCAAATTGCGTGTGTTTATGTGTTCTGTGCCTTTTCCGCAGGTTGGAGACGTCTTTTCTCCAGAGCGGCATTAGACGGGCCGTCACGCAGATAGATGCCCGGCGCCGACAGTTAGACAGACAACCAGATAAATGCGGAGGCAGGCGAAGCGACAGGAGAGCGGGATATTGATGGGAGCTCCGACGGAGATTTATGCCGACTCCAGCCTCGCGAACACGGGCGGCTACGCGGTAAATAAGGTGTGCTCATGGATAGCGGCTCAAAAGCGGGGACCGAAAAGCGATCAAAGGAACGCTAGATCCGCTCCGTCTGTAAATAAAGTTAATTGCGCCGTCGTCTCCAGCCAACTTAACCCAAAAGAGTGGTTTTCCGACCCAAAACTCTTGATGCTGGCTGGATCTTGGCGTAGATCGTCAAGAAGTCTTCCCGTCACGCGAAATCCCCCCCTTATGCATTAAGCGCCGAGCTCTTAGAGTGTTATTTTCCCCACTCGCTGGGGATAATAGCGGCAGCAATGCAAAACATCGCACTTACTGGGCTTGGAGGTGGTTGAGAGACACGCAGCTCGTGTTAAAAGCCACATATCGCTTTCCGTCACATTAAGAGAGAGTTTTCCGCCGTGACAGATTGGAACAGATTGGTAAATTGTGGTTTTATTTAGATGCTGTGTCCCCCACGTGCTTCAAAAACAATGCTATTAAAGAGAGAGAGGTCCTACTCCGCATGCCCCCCCCCCCACAGGCAACATCGAAGGGGGTGCTCTGTCACTACGTCACACGGATTCTTAGAAGAAAGTCTTATTCGCCCCCCTGGTGTTACCCGACCTCCCAAGTGTTCCAAGACGGGTCAGATAGTCATGGGGCTTGAGGTCCTCCATCCCAGAAGAAGTGGTCGTCATCATTGGGACGCCCAAAGATCGGCACTCTGTGAATACGTATCTTGTGTTTAGAACGTTTTGCCGTTATCTAGGCCTCCCTTTTAGAATGCACTGCACCGAGTCCCACTCACGTTTCAGAACGTCCGCCATTAGTTCTATCTTCCTTTTAGAATGCCTGCCATTAACTAGGCCTCCTTTTTAGAACGCACTTCTTCTGGCTCTATCTGCCATTCCCCCACCTCCTACATCTAGCACAATCTATGTTTTAGAATGCTCTGGCGTTACCCGCACCTCCATTTTAGAATGCACTATATCTAGAATGTTCTACTGTGCCCATAGCTGCCCCCCCCCCTGTCAGCAGGTCATGCAGCCTCCATTGGCGGGTGAAAGGCCTTATAATCACTCCTAAGACCCCATCTTCTTCTCTCGTAGAGCCCGTGGCCCCTCTCTTCCTCCAACGCAAACAATCCCCTCCTTCGCGCACTCGTCATCCCGCCGGCAAAATCCTCACTCACTTTTCCGAGCACCGACACAAGAACAGACAAAGGCAAGGGCCTTCGTAGAGGTCCATGCGCAGAGTGCTTCCTCTCCCCCCCCTCCTCCTTTTGCCCGTTTAATGGCTTTAACTTTATGCCATGTTCTCTCCCGCTTTCAGCGTCGCTGAGCAAGGCTGACAGGCGGATTCCTTTGCTTTTCAAGGTATTAAAGCCACTTTCCCGGGCTGACAGGCCGCTCTCCCTTTGCCACCGCAAAGCTCCGGCTTCACACTTCTCCGGGCAGCCACTGTGTCTTGACAGACTATTGTCATTCCCCATCAACCTCTCTCTCTCTCCCCGCTCTCCCCGCTCTCCTTCTCTCCCCCCCCTTACCCTCCCCAGCACGCATACCCACTTTCCAATCCGATGCAATTATTTTTTCTGACAAGCTATCCATCAATTCTCCCTTTAAAAGCATTTTCTTGCTGATATCCATTCTTAAATCCCTGACTCTTTTTTTTCTTTCCTCCTCTTCCGAGCCGGCCGCGCATGAGAGAATATGATATCAGACATTCAAACCAGCAAACCATGTAAATTTACTTTGTTCTCTGCGATGTTCCCAATTTCACGTCCAATTTTTCGGTACATTATGCGTAGTTGTTGTGCCTAATATGATGTTGTCAAATCCCATTAAAGTTCACTGCATGGTGTGGCTTTAAAAACAGGTTACAATTTGCATTCCGGAGCGGAGCGGGGGGGGGGAGAGAGAGACGACGGAGTGCGGAGTCGGAGCGGATCTTATTAAAATGATCTTCTCGATTGTTACATTTGTAGATGAAGTAATTTCGAGGCATTAGCGGAGACACGTACGAGAATGTCACTCCGCCGACGCCGACAATGAAAGCAAAAAAAAGGGGGAAATTTATCTGCGAAACTCAATAACGCAGCTTGTGCCGCTGACATAAATTTGACGGTAATCTGAGGAAATGAATAAGGACCATTCAAGTTTGAGGAGGAATTACCTTTTCTACTTAATCATTTTCTTGCGTTTCAGCCTGGCCTACATCTAGCTATCCCCGCCACATTCGGTTTGCGTTCCAGGATGGGTAGCTCAAGAAAGGAGCGGAATAAGCAGGATTCTCGACCAGAACTGGAATCTGCAGAGAGATCCCGGTCATGGAACCTCCTTTCCCACCAAATCTTACGTATCGTGTGTTGGGTCAGATGTGACTCTACATGATCTTGCGTCATCCAGCCTTCCATCCGTTGACCTGCTCGGTTTTCACACTGCTTCTTATTAACATGTAATTAAAGACCTGAGCAAGATGTAATAATCGAAGTGCCACCTTCACACCCAACGGCGTAGCTGGACTTGTCCTAAATAACATGACTGCCCAGAAAAAAATCTTTAAAGATATGTAAATCCCCAGAATATGCAGCCAACCAGATACCTCCAAGCTGAACCGGGTAGAGGAACCTTGACAAATTCACTCCCAATCTATGGAAACATTCCTTGACCAGTCAAGGTCATGGCCCCATCGTTGTCAATGAAGTCCCACCTCTAAAGGTAAACTCCAGAAGACCCAATCAGTAATTCAGAAGATACAAGTTTAGCTGAAACATTCAGCGGACTTAGGATCTTGGAAAAAGTTGCTCGTGATGAGGGGACCTCCCAAGTCAAAATTGAAGGTAACCTTGGAGCACCTCAGAACATGATGAACGTCCCCATAGTGAGGGGCGGCGTAATATTGGACTTTATTAAATCCAAGATGGGATTTGTGCTAATTAAACGAGACTAAATTTTTATCCAACTTGATGTCCACCAGTTCTCCACCGGATTTCCACCACTACTCAAAACCAAACGTGGTGGACAAAGTTCTCAATGCAACAGAAACTCAAACTGATGCAAGGAGCTAATTCAATGTCAAGTTCCCACGGCCTCTGGCGGACTGTTAGTTGGAACACCTACTCCAAGGTTGTCTGCGAGAAGACACACAAGAACCCCAACACACAACTTCACGCTAAACATCACAGACGCGTCATGGAACGTAGACCGGTCCTAGAACCGGCAGAACGAACCTAGGGCGGTTAAAAACGTAGCACGGACCAAACCTGTCATGGGATAGCCACGCGGTGCCAGCTGTAGACCTCCCGAGATTTGTTTAGAATAAGCGGCTCCTGCTTGTTGTCCCCCGGGCGTGATTTATGCCCGAAACGAGTGAAACGTAGGCAGAGTGACCAAGTCAATAACGGCAAACAGCTGCCAAAGATTCATTTAGCTGAATGAGTTTAGCAAAGTTTCGGCAGATTGCTTTCACGAGGCTTTAGTTCAACAAAAGGAAACATAATAAATGAGCTAATATCACCGTGTGTCTGGCTCCGCTAATGAATATCAAATTGCACAGAAACCTTTATAAATCATAATTATCCGGAATTTTAATTGAACTCGCAATTAAACATGACAAATTTTATATACACTAAACCTTTAATTTATACTTTCAAAACAAGGGATCATTATCATGGGTTTTTTTTTAGGATTTCATAGTTAATTTCCCCAATAATGGGCTTCGTTTATTAACAGGGACAGACGGGAACGGGGGGCGGATTACCTCCTCTTCAATGACGTTCCGGAACACAGAAAATTAGTAAACCTAATGGGGACAAGGGTACTCAGCGGAGAGCCGGGGGGGCTCGGCTACAGATCTGCGCCATGCTGCCGATAGAATCGCGTTATAAAGTAAACGATTACCTTTCGAATAAAAGTCGCACCTGGACGCGCGTTATCCGGGGGCCAGCTTGGCCCTTCTTGACGTAGGGTCGCGTACCGTTCCCGTTTTGGAGAAGAACTGGGAGGAACGTGACAATTTTACGGAACTTCCTGCGGTTTTGTCCGTTTTTTGCTGTCATTTGGGCAGGAACGCCAAGCCTTCTTCCAGAGGTGTCATGTGGGTCATTGACGTTGTTTCATGGCCCACATGGACGCGTTGGAGTAATGACGCACGTCACACAATTGGCTTTTTTTTTACATTTTTAGAAGGTGAACGTTTTTGCCCCCATCTGTTTCAGGGAGATGGTGACTTCTTGGTCCTTCTGTCCCCTTTTCCCACCCTGTGGCTTTTCTTGGTCATCTGGTTAGCTGGACTCCCCAACCATCATCTCTCGCTCTACGTTCCATCTAAAGCTTTGTCTGGAGTTATCAGCTCTCCGCAGAAAGATCAACTTCCTCTCACTTACCAACCTGTCAGTAATCATCGAACTCTCAAGTTTCCATCTCACGGAGACTTCAGCAGACGCCGAGGTCACGGCTGCCACCGACGCCCCGGCAGGACACGGCAGGGCCCCAGGCACCGAGCGTCAGCCCTGCGATAGTACTTTGTGGGTCTGCGACAGCGCAGAAGGGGTTTAACAAAGCCATTTAAAGTCTGTAAAGAGACAACCGGGTTCTCCAGCGTCACGCTGGCCCCTCTGGCAGTGAATGCGGCTGACCATCGGAAAAAAATACACAAAATAAGGTAACAATTGCGGCAAATACGCAGTCAACGTTTCTTTATCGTAAGTTAAGTGTATCAGTGCTCTCACCTATCTTTCTGCTTTCCCAACTCAAACACCACACTCAGCTGATGCTTTATGGTGATGCTAATGAAGTCCGTTCCTCCATAGACTTTCATTAGTCAGAGAGTCAGACTGGGTAATCAAGACTGATCCATTCTTTTTTTTTCACCCACGGCCAGTATGATAAGGAGTCGGGGGGTTTGTCCAGTAGATTGGGGGTCAGATAACAAACGGCTGATATGCAGCTGCCTAAAAACATATTATGGGGCAAAAACTACAACTGGGGTAAAAAAAGAGAACCGAGCGTCTCCGTATAACAGGAGATAACCGAGCATCGCGCTCTCATCAGAAATAACGCGGACAGAGGAGGCCAGGCTTTCCTGGGATACTGTGCCACGTGCGTCACTTTGGATCAGTTCCCGGCCATCGGCACTTCTTGTCGGATTACGTAGCCATGCTAGACGCCGACTCCTGCTCAAACTACCAGAAGCTTTTATTAGGCTCATTAGCATAACTTGATAAGTGATAGCATTTGATTTTATGAGTCGCGTGTCGGCAGCCCGGCTCGGCGTTGATGTAATGCCACTGATTGGCTGCTTCGCGCGCCGACACGTCTCCGTCGGCTTTGTTACTGGGAATTAAGGCACGGTGTTCTTTGGACTGGATGAACGGGGAAGCCGGATGGTATAGGAAGCGACAGGGGCGCTCACACAAGCCATTTGCGACACACATCCAGGGTCCTAATTTAAGGAGGTGGGGGGGGGGGGCTGTTTGCGCAGGAAGAAATGAAGCAAAAAAAGAAAAATAGCCGAGCTTATCTCCCTCATCTTGATCAAAACAGATCTGAGCGGTGAGAAACGCGCTCCGTCAGGCACCATCTCCGAAATATTACCCCAAACCAGATCCGTCAGCTGACTTCTGGGATCCGGTCTGTGCGGGGCCCGCTAGGCCGCGCTCGTTCATAGGAGCAGCCATGCCACAAACTAAACTCACGTCTGCACGTAAGGGGTCGCAATTGGCCAGTGTGCTTAGTACTGATCAATAACGGTACATGAGAACTGTCAGGGGCTTTACCCCAGTCTCGTGGGGAATGGGCAGATTCTCAGGATCACACAGTCATATTCATAATAATACCGGAGCGTCCCGATTGGTGCTTTTCTTCTTGCTATATCAAAACTGGAATCCCTGCTTGAACACAGGTGACACAGGTGACTCCATCCAGTCATGGCTGCCACCGTTAGAGAACTCAGAGAGTTTGTCCACATATTCATGATGGTGGCCAACCACGTCCTCATATCCTACCCAAGAGGTAAGAGTTATACCAAGGCCCAGTCTGACAGTATCAGTAATTTAAGCCCCAATTTTATTATTCCCCAAGACTTTTGTTGCAAAGAATAATTTGGCCCTCCTCGGCCCGGCCTTATTATATAAGGTCGTTCTAAAACGAAATGCTCGCAATTAGATCCCAACGTATTGACGGGGCGATGTATCAGTGTTCACTAAAATACAGAGCACTTACGGCAATCAAAAATGCTTCCTTGAATACCGCCCATCTGATGCTGAAATGTGACGCTATCGTACATATTTTTGTATCCCTGGTAGGACGATTGGTGTCTCCTGACACGCGCGTCGAATGCAAGCTTCGCTATCTATCTACCATCTCGAATCTCTTAGAGGCCTGAGTCGCGCCAGGAATGAAGATGCTGATGGTGTCGGCTTTGAAAGCACCCCATACAGGCAGATACCAAGCGAACAGGGCCAATGAGCGAGGACTTGACGGAGACCTCGCTTGTCCAGTAAGCCTTGGCAGGTGGAGGCAATGTCAGCGCTGTCAGGCCAACACTCCGAGAGGGACTTTACGGCTCCGTAATTAAAAGGAAACAACATACCGTTCAGCGAATGTCACCGCAAGGACACACCTCCGCCGCACTTCCGCTAAACTTATCAGCTCGGAGGTTTAATATTGGACCGTTCTCTCTCTCTTTTTTTATAACTACCCCTCAAGATTTATCTCCAGGAAGCGTTCTTCATTCCGGTAGCTCCTGGGAGCGGTGATTTACAGATCCGGAGAACGTTGTAATTTATCACCGGCTGCTGGGGTGCCTTGCAATATGTCACAGTCCCATATGGCAGCCAACATCTCCCCCCCACCACCACCACCACCACCATGACCAAGACCAGAATCGGCTGCACCCTTCCTTCTGGTGTAGGTGGCATAAATTTCAGCAAATGCCCTTCTAGATACCTGGGGGCTTTATTCTCCTGGAAACGCTCGACCTCCCCCCCCCCCCCGGATAAATCAAAAAGAACTTCATCGTTTGACGGGTTTTAATTTACGCGCAAAAAAAAAAAGGAAAATTGAAAAAAGGAAAAAGAAAATAGTTTTTGCCGTAAACATCCAAAAGGTCCTGGGAAATGGGTGATCATTTCTCTTTTTTCTTCCCTTGGCTGTCACGACAAAAGCCTGATGCGATAGTGACGTTATTAAGCCGGCTTGCAGCTGACCTAGAAACATAGCAAGGAAATCGGGAGGTGCGACCGCGTCCGACACCTTAATAAATCTCCCGACAGGAAGATCAAGGGAAGAAGGCAGATAAAAAGAGAAAAAAAAATAAAAAAAAAAATTAAAAAAAGGGGGCGAACTTGTCCCAAAGATCTGAGATCTGGAAGCGGAAAATGCAAATTCGGGCTCCTCTGCTCCGGCAGGAATAAATTGCGCCCTCGTAAATTAGCGAGCGGGGATTTCTCGTCGAGCATCTAAAAGGGGTGCGCGGCTTTACCGGTACGCGCAAAAAAGGTTTCCTGATGTATTCCGATCCGTGGCGTGTCAAAACACCCGGAAAATGAGCTTCATTACCTTTAAACAATATCCATAGGAAAAGGAGGTTTTCTTTTTCTTTTAATACTTCACAACAGTTTTAAAGTGCAAAGCATTCTGGGAGCAGAGATCAGGCAGGGAAGTAACTGATGGGAAATAATTATACATATATATATATATATATATATATATATACAGTGCTGCAGAATATATATATATATATATACTATGTAAATTAATAATTATATATATTTATTATTATTTTTTTATTGTTTTTTTTTTTATTTATTTGTTTTAATTTAAATTTTTCATTTTTTTTTTTCATTTATTTTTTTTTTCATTTATTTTAACTACGACAAGGCCAAGGATTGATTACTCCTTAGATGGGCCGAATGGGGTTGATCGCCAATTTTTTTTTTTTTTTTTTTTTATATTATTTTGTTTGTTTGTAATATTGATTGGAAATGCTTTCCTTTTTTGAGATTTTATAATAATAATAAAAAAAAAATAAATAAATAATGCTTTCTTTTGGACTGTCATCTTATCATTTTGAAAAATGGCCAGAGTCTTAATCTTTAGGTAGGTGACAAGGGGTCTGCACAGAAGAGATACAGAATATAAGGGGCTCCAAGGGGAACAAATCCACAAATCGGGGGAAATCTCCTATAATCAGATGGCCCAAAAGTTAGATGAAGTCTGTATTTTAACAAAGGCGCTAACAAACTGGATTTGGTAAAAGCCACACACTCAATAAAGTTTCATTTTTCAAAATGATGTTGCCAAGTCAAGCTGCGTTTGGCCAAATTTGGGCTTTTTTATGTAAGATTTTTTGGGGGCATCTGGGGCAACGCTCTAGACATATCATGAACCGCGTCAAAGGATGGAAGGACCCTCCTGAAGGAGGACGGACGCACAGACGCTATAAAGATTTCAAGCGTAGCATCCCCTGCACCGGCAGCCATAAACGCGGGAGAAAAAAAAAATAAGAAAACCTAATGAGGGAACCTGGTATTCCTGCATTCATAAATATCGCGTAACGACCACGACTAAAATGTCAGGGAGGCGAATAAATCCATAGAGTGGGACAGGCGCTACCTTTATGCTGAGCGGCCATAAAAATATATTTACAGACACAGACAGGAAGGAAGAGACAACGTATTTATCATTTCACCGAAGTAGATTTTGTTTCAATTTTGCCGGAGCGGAGAAATCTATTGTAGCCGAACTGAAACCCGGCGACCGGAGGATCGAGTTATGATATCGTTATGATGTGTGGTATATGGTGGCCCATTGGAGGACCCGATCCTCACCCAGATAGTATTCAGGTCTCCCAAGTACCTACCTGACTATGGTTCTAAATTCAGACTGTAGGTACCATTCCGGTTGGTCGACCCTTCCATCTACCCAATCAGAAGCCCCGGTGGGTCGCTGTGTGTCCCCCTCCCAGGCTCAAATTTATTGGTCCATCTAAGTGAACCCTCGTCCTTCACGTTCAGCGCTTCATTGGTCGACGATAACAGCAGGTGATACTCGTAGTTATCACTTCTCTGTTGTCCTTAAAAACCCCATGTTTTTCCCCAATAAAAGCTACCTGGCTGGCGTGTCCAGCCATTACTGGTGGTAGGGTTCTCTGGCAGACCTTGCCCGGAGCAGCGCCCTTTACTCCAAGGTCCGGAACGGCTACACACTTTATGAGATGGCAGTGATGGCCAAGGACCCCTTGGCTGACCTGGTTCCTGCTAAAAGGAACATATTTTCACACCATTTTGTTTATTACAGTCACCAGTTCTGGTTAGCCTTGTCCAGGCTGGTGGGTTTTAGTAGAATGTGATAAACCAAGGTAAGTAGCTGAGGAAATCCTTCAAAACGAGGCATCTGTACTATGGTAAGTCTATAGTAGTGGATAAGTATTCATGTGGCTTTCCATAAGGTGGGCTATATAAAACCATCCAGAAGGTCTTCCCATGTACCTTGAAGACATCTTACCGATGAGGGAGTCTCGGCAAACCCTCTTTGACCATTTCTGACACTGGGAGATGCGAATGAACGCCAACATCACATAGACTCCCACCGATGAAGTCGCCCCACCAAGAACTCAAGAGCTCGGAGCCGGATGACCACGAGCATCGGCGGACTTGTCCCGGTAAGCAAGAAATGTCCCAACCACGTATTATAGGCTACATATGAGCGACCCTTTAAGGTGGTGATGGAAGCCTAAATGCTAGTATCTCGGGACACGTACCTCCGATTGGCGGCGTATTGAAATATACCTTTTCCGGCTTTCACGTTACCAAGGTGGATTAGTTTGGAAACAATTAGGTCCATACACAAAGCAATTTGCAGGCAGGCAGACTCCTTCAGCCTCCTAAGTGAAGGGCCTTTCAGCGCTGATTTATAACACTGTCGTCTTCAAGAGCCCAAATAATTAATAGGAGCATGGACTTCTAATTTCAGTGACTTCTAGAGAAAGTGGATTTGCCGTGATTTATGATCGGCAGTGACTTCGCATTTTATCAGTTCATTATTTATGCTGATGACCAATTTCACTGGGTCGCCATCATCTAACTCACGGCTAATCAAAGAGAATTAGGGTTCACTGCATTATTTAGAAGCCGCTAATTCATCTTCGGAACAAGGAACCGGATGAAACCGGAGTTTCTCTTCTCGCGTGGAGAAGAAAAAAAAAAAAAAAAAACAGAAAAAAAATAAGCGAAAGGGAAAAAAAAAAAACACAAAACGTGTAATCAAAGGAGCGTAAAGCCAAGCGCTGTGACAAGTCTACGCTTCCAAAATAGCTTCACGAAATAATAATATTGTATCCTAATTGTCTGTTACTGTCACAAGCCGTGGATTTCTCAGAATCGAGGTTTGTTTGTTTCTCCCACCAGACCAGAAAAAAAACCAAAAAAATAAAAGAAGGATTCTGAGATTCTTAATTGGGAGACTGCTGAAAATTAGTTATTTGTGATGTTGCGATGGCATTCCGCCCACTCTTTCAACAATTTCACAACCCGAATGTCGCGTTAGAAGCACCGTTCCTAGTGCTGTTCCATCCCCAAACCCTTCCCACAAAGAATTCTTTAATTGTGTAAAATTCTGGAGCATCCATCATTTTTTTTTTTAGGGAATGACTAATTCTCATGTGACACAAAAGCAGGAGTCGATAGGTTGTCGGAGAAAAAAGTTCTCAGAAGGGCAAGTCCTGGTTTGAAATTGAATTCTGCAGGCGTCGGTTGCTCGGAGATGCCCAGTTTTTTTGGAGGAAGTACGAGTTCTGCGCATGTGCAGTATGATTGGTTAGCCATGTTTGGAACACAGCTCAGAAGCACCTAAATGGCCTCCTGACACCCTCATTTACTCGTCACCAATGAATGTTCAGCACAAGCCGATGCTGTCAAGAGGCGAGGAGCGTGAGCCAAGTCTAAAGAGCTTCCATCATTGAGTTCTTGGATACTTGAGCACCTGTGTCACCTGGGGTGTGTAGACTTGTGTTGGGCATCACATTACGGAAAGAGTCTGGATTTCCCAATGATATCCAGGCCAACCCCATTATAAAGTTGGCCGGGATACAAGGAGACGAGTATCGACACGACTCCTAACCGGAGTTCTGGATAAACCCACCAGAATTTGTGGGCCTGTTGGTAGAAACCCTGTTCTCGAGGTATCTGGACGTTAGTGGAAGGTTCGTTCTCCATTGTTATGGCGAGTAATATCGCATCATTCTGATGTCTCCTAAGATTATTAGAAATCCCGTGGCCTTGAGTCTCTTCACCATGTCATCTGGTTACGTACCATTTGCCAGGAGAACCCCGTAGTACCTTCTTCTATATCAAGTCATTTAGCGTGAGCGGGTGAGTGTCCTGATGAGCATTGTGGTCACCTGGTCACGGTGTCAACTTTCTTAATGACATACTATTGGGAACCAAGAACGATTGGTTGTTAGGCCTCTTAAACACCATGTGTGGCCAATTTTCTGAGGTCCTAGATTTTGGTTATCATGCTACGTTAGATTGGTGCATTCTGAGTTTTACAAATTTCCTCAATTGGTACAAATGTCTGGAAAACGAGGAGAAAGCTCCAAATTTTGGTTTGCCCATTTGTCCCAGCTCTCTACAACGTTATCTCTGCCTGGTGCACTAGCGTACACCAGCTCAGCTTTCCACTTCTCGTAGAACCTCCATGAGTCGAGTGTTCTAGGTGCCTCAAGAACCTTTGTGGATACACCTCAAAGCCTACAATCCTTATTTACCCAGAAAGCCTCAGGATAATCTCAAAACACCCTATAGAGGGGTAGAAGTCGTTGAATGGAGAGGTTGTAAGCGTGGAGCAGGGTTCATTTTTTGGCCTTTATACTTCTCCCCCCCCCCCATTTCTCCTTCTCTTGCACTTTTCGAGAAAGGCCGTCAAAATGTGTCCAATCAGCGCCGCGGCTTCTCGGCCGCGCCACGTCTGTGCTTATTAAATAAGAAGTGAAAAGAAAAAGAAAAAAAAGATCACCTTCAAGGATATTAATGACGAGCCGCGGGATGAAAGATGCCTGCGAAAACGGCGCGGCATCTGTTTGGCCCCCTCTCCTCTCAGCGTGACGCACCTATTCCTCATACCTAATGATGCTGATCCACTCTGCAAGTTTCACGAACAAATGTGTGTTTAGGCACATTCATCACTCCGAACGAGCGGCCCTGATGGAGCGGCCGCCGGGCGAGCGTCGCTTGGCTCTGCTACGCCGTAGCGAATGATGGATATTGGCAGATTCTTCACCGGCGTCAAATAAATAAATAATCGGATAATTGGGGTGGGTGGAAAGGGGCGGGGGTCATCACGCATTCCAACCCCCCCCCAAAAAATGGATATCACAAAGTTTTCCTTTTAAAATTCTCCCCCCCAAAAAAAAGCTCGAAGGAGGTATTGATTTACTGGACCGGATGCACTGGGTTTATATAGCGCCCCTAGTGGACAGTCTCATTGTAGCATTTTATTATCATTAACCCAAAACTGGAAGGTAAGAGGTTTAGTTTTGGACGTAAGGAAGTTTTTGCTTTACTGAGAGGGTGGTTGATATGTGGAACAGCCTCCCAGCAGAGGTGGTGCCGTGAGGGGATTTAAATATGCATGGGATGGGCATACGGCTCCTGAATCGAAGACGAGACCAGCGACAGAGTAAGGCTTTGAGGACGGGCCGACGGGGGGCCGGCCTGCAGGCAGAATAAAAAAAAAGTTGACTTGAACCCGGAGCGTCTGATATGACTGCTTGTAAAACGCTGCTGATTAACGTAACACTTAAGGGACGCTGAGACATCGGTCGTCGCTTCCATCGCGTTAATTAACGCCGATCCAGGGGCCGCTATGATTTGATATCAATTTACCGTTTGGTTTCTTTGATTTAGATTCCGGGGAAAGCCGATGTAATAAGTCAGGTGGGATTTTTATTTAAATGGTATGAATCGGGTCAGATCCCCGGCTAGGAGCGTCCTTGGGGGGGGTCAATCAGCTGTATTAAAGGGACGCTCCGGCCATCATATCCGCTTTAATGCATATAATAGCCCCTTTAAATTTACAT
>VKOC01000007.1:12485730-12510198 GCA_009364415.1 Spea multiplicata
ACACACGGGCAATTTTTTTTATATTTATTTATGTATTTTTTATTATAATTTCATTTATCTATTTATATATATTTAAAGAAAGGATAGCATATCTAGGCATATAGGAATGTTCCCTGGAATTCTTAAGAGCCGCTCCCACCCTCCCGGGGCGGGCGAGCATTCCTCCGTGGCTTAACGTTTAAGATGGCCGGCGGCCTCCGTTTTATATATACTATACATATATTTTTTTTTATTATTAATTTTTTTAATTTAATTTATTTTATTTTATATTATTATTTTTTTATTTTATTTAATTTTTATTATTTTTTTTTTAATTTCTTTTAATTTTTTCATTTTGTTCTCTGGCTTTGGAACATCTAACGATAAGCTGGTTTGAGCCGAGCCGATAGCTGCGCGTTTGTGCCGACGGATGGATGCAAACCACCAGAGGAGACGAGACGAGGAGAAGAGCCGGCGCAGAAGATTTATTGATTACGGCTTCCAGGAGGCTCGATATTAAAACATAAAAGAAAAAAAGCACTAGAAAAGCTTTAGCCCCCCTCGTGCCGTCAGGAGATCATAACGCAACGGCCTGGGTACCCTCCGGCAGTGAAACCTTATAGCTCGCCGCTCTCCGCTGAATTCCCTTTTTTTTATTTTTTCGTATTTTGCCCAAACTTTAAGAAAAAAAAAACATTTATTTTAGCTATAACTAAAAAGTTTCATGTTATACAGAAAAAGTTTCGAAAATGGAATAAATATTTAAAATTGATGTTTCGGGGGAGTAAAAATAAAAAGCGGGAATTTTCCATCAGACCCGGCGCTAACAAAGGCGTCTCGAATCTCAATTCATTTTGTCATAAAATAAATAAAAATATGGAAATACTATTTTTTTTTTTTTGTTTTAATTGACTATTTACAAAAGTGTAACCCCGTCAGTACTGACGCAATCCACAACGTCTCCAAATCTTCTTCACGATTCTAATTTTTTTTTTGGGGAGGGGGAAATCTTGAAATACTATTATACTTTATTGAAAACTCACAAAAAGTTGTCGTGCCCGGAGGACAAACATCGGCATCTCCGGTCTCGCCTCGTTGCTCTTCAACCTTCGATGTTTTTTGAGGAACCTTGGGAAGTTCTTGGGAAAATTTCCCAAAATTTAGATGTTTGAAAAGTTGAACGGCGTCCGGGACAAAACCTCTCAAGGTCAACCAGGAGGACCTCCTTGTGGGTTCACCCGTGGACACCAGACCATGAAAGTTCCTCGGGACCTTCTTTCCCCCCCAAAAACATTTTCCCCCCAACCTTCTAACCTGTCCATCCGATCCCCATCTCCTCACTCCCTTTGCCTCCGCGGGGGGGGGGCTCCGCGGGGGGGGGGCTCTTCGCCGTACGCCGGCTGAGTTTTCACTTAAGATCGACAGAGATGAAGCTGGAGGTTCCAGGCTGAATCTCCGAGCCAAAAGGGGCCGCCGTGACACGAGTTATTATTTATTTGTCATCTTGAATGTAATAAGCTGTAGATACAGCACCGGCAGACCTTGATTTATTGCGCTGTCGGCGGCAGCAGAACGCCGCAACTGTTGTACCATGCAGAATGGATACAGAAGTGTCATCCATGTCTATCCATCATGAACGAGGCTTGCGCTATCACCCCCCCCCACCACCTTCTCTCTCCGACTCGTAACACGTCCTCACTTCATGCCAGAATACATAAACAATCTTTCATTATTTTGATGCATTTTTTCCGTATTTGTTCTTTACAGAACATAAACTTGGAATTTATGTCTTTTTACACTGTGCTATTCACATACTTTGGGTAGATAGATAAATGGGGAGCTTTTGATTGATAGGCGTGCATAGTTTCTGGTTATTTATTTATTTTTTCCTCCCCGTTTTTTTACAAAGCAAAGCTTCAAGTGTTTTTTTTTTTTTAAAAAAATATTTATGGAAATTTTCACTGGTTTTTTTTTTTTTTTTTACACGTTTTTTTCCCCTCTCTCTAATAGTCAGGATAATAATCGATCGCTTAATTCCTGATTAAATTTACTCTTTAAATGAATTATTTTATAGGTTTCATATTTAAACTCGGGAAATTGAAAATCGATATTTCAAACCCCGTTAAGCTCTCCCCAGCGTGGGTTTTGATCGCAGCGCGTTTATATTGTTTCCTAATCACGCCACGAAATACAGGCAATCTGGGGCTAGAGAAATCACGGCTCATGGCTTTTTCCGGATGGGGGTTTGTGAAGGAATTGGTTGCCTTATTCCCATTCCTTGAAGGCTACCGGGATCTCTCCCAATTTGGGGGGAGTGGCTTAGTGATGGGTGGGGCTAGCCTCGTATAATGGGCTGGCTAACTCCAGATACCTTAAACCTGTGGGGGTAAGAGGGGGTGTGCCTAGCTCCCACTACCGCGAGATGGACTATGATGGCCTGGAGAACCAGTAGTCTCCGGACTCGCTCATACCATGAGTCTCTGGACGCGCTTTTGTCATGGCGGATCCCAGACCATAAAGGATCCCAGAGAAGTAGTATGGGATGCTTCGGACTAGTAGACCCATATGTTGGTCAACTCCTTCTGGATTGGGCCCCTTTGGCCGACCCTGGAGGTAACATTAGTGCCAGGACTTCTGCTTCACCCTAAAGAATAACGCTAAAGGTTCCTTATACAGACCAAAGGGTCAGGTCTGGAAGAGCTCTATTGTAGCTAAAGGTCAGGGCAGGCAGAGTTAAACCGTAGCCAAATACTAGCCAAAGGTCAGCGCGGGCAGAGTTGAATCATAGCCAACTGATAGCCAAATACTAGTCGAAGGTCAGCACGGGCAGAGTTGAATCATAGCCAACTAAAGAGCCAAATACTTGTCGAAGGTCAGGGTCGGCGGAGTTCAGCCATAGTTAAGGATCCTGCTCGTGGGAACAGTAATTCCAGGTGGATGATGACCCCCAAACCTGGTGAAGACAGACCTGGCGGGTGATTGGGCCAGGAGGTAGACTTCTGACAATTGGTTTATTCACCAAGTCACAGAGTGCGCTCTCTTGATAATTGTTTCCTGAAGTCCGTTAACGTGTCTGCGTGTAACACGCGTGTAACACGCATCACATACATACGGGTTTTTGTTTTTGCGCCACTGGTAGCGATCATGACAAGCGCTGGGATCACGGATGCGATTATTCGCCCTGAATGCGCGTGGCACGGACCTCCTTCACGCTTTTATTTATTGGCTCCTTCTGAATTTCAATCTGTCGGGCAGGATATTTATGGACGTGCGCGGCACCGGCGGACTGTTACCATGTAACGCGCACAGGGAAGGCAGGAATTCCAGGCCCCGTGGGTATAGCCGACGCGGGGAGAACTCTGTCGCCATGGCCCGGCTGGCCGCCTGCGTGTAACCCGAGAGCGCGCTGGTCTCCCGTGTAATGAATGGGATTGTCTTTGTGTGACCTTGGAGGGGCAGCGAGATGCGATCATGAGAAATAAGAGGGAGATTGAATCGTGTCTCTGTCATGTGTGTGATCAGCTGTGTCGCCGCTCTCCTCATATTTACCGACAGAATTCCGACAAAACCAGACGTCCCAGTGAGATATGGACGTGGAATATAAAGGCGTTACCTAAAATATATAACGCTAGCTTGTTTATTTCATTGCATGCTTGGGGGAAGCACTTTCAAGCTGCACGCCTCACTTCCTGCTCAGGAAGTGCTGGAAACAGCCACAAGGAAGTGACCGGTACGGCATGGAATTACTTCCCCCGGCATGACAAAAATAAACAAGAGTGGGGAAATGTGTGGAAAACAACGAGCATTTTGGCACCCTGTGTAAATATTATTAAAGACTTACACAGGATGCCCAAAATCCCCATTTTTTGCCTCAAATTTCTACAGGCTTGTTTATTTTTAGCTTGTGGGGGGGGAGCGATTCCGTGCTGCGCCCCTGACGTCCTGCTTGGTCTAAGCAGTGCTTCATGAGCAGGAAGTGAAGAGTGCAGCACGGAATCGCTTCCCCCAGCCTGTTCAAAAGGAACATATTGAGCAATAAATTAGCACTTTTTCAATGTAAAAAAACAACTATTTTGGCTTATCTGCGGCGGAGGGCAACAGCAGAAACGATAATTCTGTAGTAAATAGGTTTTTTTTTTCTCTCCTAAGGCTTCACAGATCATTTATGAGCTTGTGATATTGATTGCAGGTTTATAATCCCTCTTTAGAAGCACCGCCAACCAGCGGGGCCGGAGATTTATTACGGCTGTCCGTTATTTTTACCGCCGGGTAATTAAAAAAGAAAAAAAAAACAGATAACGCAGGCAAAACTAGGAGACGCGGCGGGTCAGGACTATCCGTAAGAAGTTTTTCGCCACGGACGTCCGTCTGCACTCATCGCGTGGCTTCTTCTGTTCAGTAGATTACCGCGGGTTCGTTAGCGGCCCGGCTTTAAGGTGCGAGACACCAGCGATATAAGCGATATGGATTTTCTCTTTTCTTGAAATTTACGAGCGGCGGGTATCGCTGTCCAAGTACTTTTACGCCTGTCCGGGGGTCTTAATGAGTCCTCGGCACCACGGCGGCCCTCCAGGTAACGATGCTAGACCAGCATAATATAGCGCCGTAATATTCTGCAGCGCTGTACAACAGGCAAAAGTAGTGCGTTGCATAAGAACTTGAAGGCGTGGATGGCCCTGGTCCAAGGAACTTACAGTCGGTAAGGTGGCGGGGGGTGTCACACAAGACAATGGGGCGGCCATTTATACCTACCAAAAAAAAATCACTTTTTTTTATTATATTACATGTGAAAGTAGGTAAAACTGCAGAGGGATTTATTTATGGGAAATTTATGGGAAACACGGCAAGACGTGACGTCTCAAGCCCTCACCTCGGTATCTTACCGGGTTGGTGGCCATCAGTAATCATGGCTGCCACCCCAAGTACCTTCCACTACCGTCTAATCGTGGCTGCCAGTTTGATTGTAAGCTCTTACGGTTTTGTTCCTCCGCTCTTCACGTTGGGTATTTTTCTTGCGTCGGGGTCGTCGAGAGACCTCTCCGAAGAGAGAGAGAGCTGGCCTTTCTCCAGTAGGCTCCTTGTTTTTTTTTCCTCCCCGTCCCCTTCGGCGTCTCCCCCTACGCCCCGGCCTCGCACCTCCCTCTTAATTTACGGCTTAATTTCCCTCCTAATTCGGAAGATTGATGCCGGAAGGCTATTTGCCGAATTATTGAAATGTCACTACGTTTTATTGTTGCAATAAAGGGATTCCTATATATCACCCGCTCTGTGGGGATTCCAAGCTCTTTGCATACATCTTCCTAGCAACGGATGTTGGCAAAAAAAACCCCCGCCGGCGCTTAGAATCCTTCAGGGGGCCAGAGGGAGGGCTGGGGGTCCGAGATGCCACCCGACGAGAGAGAGGACTCTTAATTCTAAGCCTAGCTGGCTTTTTGAGGCCTTCACCCATTATCTTCACCCCTAGGAGATCCAGGCCATTATCCGCATTCGATGAGTATATTTGGGGCAATTTGAAGAGTTTTCTTCTGTTCTATTCTAAATTATTCGTAGCGTTGGGTGTTTTTTTTTTTAATTTTTTTGACCATGACCATTACATCTTCAAACGAGGAGCTTCACGGCTGACGTTCCTTCTTCTTTTTTTTATGGAAGAAGATCCCAAACGATCTCATAACCGGGGAACTCGAATGATCTGGATTCACCCGACCCTGGCCGTGTTCCGGACGCTCGATCCGCTAAACAGTTAACCGTCTCGTTTGAGGGGGGTGGGTAATCAATACCCCCCCCTTGATCTATGGCGGGACCTGCCAATACGGTAGCGGCTTCTGTCCCGTGTCTGAAGGCGCCATTAATCACGGCGGGTCCACCGCTTAGCGGGCATCCATGGACGACGGGAAGGGTGGTGGTGGGGGGGGCTTGGCAGTCAGGGGGACCCAAAGCAATTAACGTTGGCTCGAGGGCCTGATGACTTTTACATACCGAGACAGCCAGGTCTGAATGGTAAATCAATAAAAAAAACAAGACAAAGTATTTTAATAAGACAGAGGCTCCCGGTTTATCGGGGACTCTGCGTTATTTATGGCGGCTTCCGCGGGTATAAATAAATACTTACTTAGCGGCTAACGGCGGGGATTCTGCTTAATGCCCCGGAATCCAGGGAAATTATTCTCGGTGCACGCAATGGCTCAGAAATGGATTAAACTCCCAATTTATTCTTTGTTATTTTTTGTTTGGGGGGGGGGTGTAAAAGCTCATAATTACACGGAGGAAGAGCTTGCATTTCAATATTTATAATATTTACGCTACTCCATTGCTTGTGTTTAAAGGGCCACGGCAGCCATAATATCCACTTTAACGCATTGGATCGCTGCGTGGTCCCTTTACATTTTTACGGGGGTTCCCCTTGCTAATAAACGGGGGAGGGGTGCTAAAGGGTCCCCTTCAAATGCATTTTCCCCCTTTTCCCCACCCTCCATCTAACTATTGCCAATCAGCTCCAGGGTCTGTGAATATTGAGGTGAGGGGGGGGGGTCTTACGAGCCCCCCGCACGCGTGTAAAGCCTTCCATCAATTTGACCGGCAGCACTTTCCTGCCAATGATGGGCTGCTTCCACCCCCACTTTAAGTTAGGGAGAGTTGTCGGACTATGGAGAAAACACTGTGGAGCTGCAGCTTCTCCTTAAAGTAAATATTTTAATGGACATTCATTAAAAGGTTAAAGAAAAGGACTATAAAGTCCTTATTGGTCCTCAGATCTCCCGTTTTATATTGTGAGAGTTTCTCCAGTCTTTCATCCACGCCGAGGGTCATATCCTAGATCTGGTCGTATCTTGATGGAGTCCAAGCACCCTGCAATGGCGGCCCAATGAAAGTGACACGGTTGGGTGGAAGCGGTTTAGTTAATTGCCCCAATGGGTGGCAGATTATAACCAACCCAGGCAGGGTATGGGAGGGACGGTGTCTGGTTAACGACACCGGCTTGTCCCACCGAATACGAGAAGCCGGGATTGACAGGCGATGTGTTTTCCGGGATAATCCAAGCAAATCCTGCTATTTGCGCTGAAACGTTATTGATAAAAAAAACAATCAATTTCCCATTTGCGTCACAATAAAAAAGAGATTTTGACCTCAGAAATGATGAAAAGAAAGGAATGCGAGGAGATATTCATTTCTGGCGCGTCAGCGATTATCTCATTACAGGGCATGGAGCTCATGTTGCAGTCGGTGCAGAAGAGGAACGATGGGAGCTTCTGATTATTTAGTAAAATAATGATAATTACTATAATTTATTGTTTTATATCGGGCAGCGGAAGCACTGGAAGGTGGCTTGTTAAGGAGGTGGCCTAGGATGGCAGGTCCGGGGGGTGGTAGTAGCCCCTCTACCGCATAATATGGAGGTAGAGGGTGCCCTATTGGGTAGCACCACTGCTTAATGGGTTGGGGACCTCCCAAACCGGCCCATTAAGAGCATGGAGTTCAGTACCAACTCATCGCTGTCCTCCATAGTTTCTTTCTGTCTGGTCTTAAAAAGTGGAGCACCGGGATGTGATGTCATACTCTACGTCCTGCAGTAAGGATGATGGCTCGGAGGGGACAACTGGTGGCCCTGCTGTGACGTTGGCCTAGGATTAATACGGCTTGTCCTTTGACCCTTGCTGCCGGCTTGGTGGATCTGCGCGCTTGGTGGAAACACCTGCTCCTGACCCCTTTTCCCAGTGAGGTGACCTGGGAGCCCCTCATTTCTACCCCTTATAGATGGGGGATTGGGCCAGTTCTTGGTATTTCTAAGCAGGACTGTTAGCGAGATTGAGCAGGATGTGGTGGAGTCTGGGCAGAGAACCACGCCGCTTAAGAAATCCCTATTTATGTTCATTCTTGGTGAAACTTATGGGCCATATCTGAGAATTTGTACATTAGATCATAAAAAAAGGCGACAGAATGAAGCGGGCTGGGTGTATCCATGCCAAGTTTATTATTGGTTTTAAATGCCTCCACCGCACCCTACACTCAGTAAAAACTCCCAATACCCCCTGGCTCCTCCAGGAACCCTGAAGCACAGAAGAAACCTGCAAATTACCCAAGCTTGACCTCCTGCCCCGGACTTAATCCGCCATCTCCCGAGTGCTCCTTTCAGATGGAAGGAGGTATATCCAGGGACCTGCTTATTTACTGCATCAGTCTCTCGGCCGGCTGGAGGAATCTGATAACGTCAGATTATAAGAGCAGAAGCAGTGTCGTGATGGGTCCATCATTAATCAGGAGAGGACCTCTCTCCCGGAATGGCACAAATCAAATCTAACGAGTGATGAATAGAACATACTCAGTTCTTTCAAGTAACAGTTTTATTTGCACGTGTCTGGAAAGGCTCATCATTCATACGCGGTCAAAAAAAAATGAGAGAGAGAGAGAGACATCTCCCAGAAGACAATGGAGATTCTTCGGAGTTTTGTCGACAACCTGTCGTCAGTTTCTTGCAATCGGTATGTGAGCTGTTATGCGCAAATTGTGCTCCGCCAACCTCGGCGTTCCGGTTCCGCCGATTCCCTGTCAAGTCGTCTTGTGGAATTTGTCAGCAAATTTCCTGTGACAGTGGAAATTGCGCCGCGTTTCCAGGCAACGCTCTCTAGTTACCTTTTCAATTGGGCCATTTTAGTAAAAAAAAAAAGATCAGTAATGCGATACTTGCACTTAATGGGACATCCTTGACTTGCGAGTTTCTCAAGACACAAAGGTCTCCTTGAATGGGATGTAAGCCATCATGATGTGTGGGAGTGCGTTTTACGGCTGTGATAGAGCTGGGTCCATTATATGCTCCAAGCTATCGCCTTAAAGAAACAGTCTAAACGTATATTGGAGTCCACTTTACGTGATCTCATGGACACCGATGAGACTTCTTGTTGGTTTCTTCCACTCTCATTGATTTCATTAGAAGCTTAGCCCCCGTTGACTTCGAGGGAGTGCTTACTTAAGTATGCTTCCTGTTAGAAGCGACGGTTGCCAGAGAGGTCTCATTTTCTCACTCCAGTAACTAAAGACTGCCTGCACCAAGTTACATGCGGTAAGATGCACTGAAGACTACGCCAAACCAACTTGGCTTTGGGACCCAGTTCGGAGTAATGGGCAGGAGCATGGTCACTATATCTGCAATCTTTCCCACTATGGCGGCTGGAGGTCTCTGCTTCTACTCCATAAGTGATCTGAGAAGTATCGGGGCTACTCTGGGGTAACAGGGTACTTGGGTGGCTAGGTGCAGTTAGGAGTCGTAATGGTGTCCAAAGAGCATGGAGATGACTGAAGCTCCAATCTCCACCATGGGTCTAGAAACCTGAAAAATGATGTCTTTGGGGATTTTTGCTTGCTTTTCTGAAATCGCTTGTTTCCTGTGTGATTTCTGTAATGGCTTAGCAGAGTTTTTATGTCTCCCCAGCACTTTCTTACGAGTGATAGAAGAATCATTAAACCGGGGAGGTTAGAGACCAGAGCTTCTCCGACGATTCCAAATGCTGTTTGTCTAATAACTCGACCCCTGTTAGTAAGAGTTTGAAAGTACCATACGCCACAGATCTCATCCGTTTAAATGAGTTTAATTAAGGGATAATTAACTCGGAATCGGGCTTAAACAACGCAGAACCTGCTGTGACCCCAGGCGCCAACCATAAAGTACACATCGTGCAATTAAAGCTTTCCATGCGCGGTGGGGATGGGAATATCATTTATAAACACGAAAACATGGGAATCCTGCCTAATGGTCTAAAGGAAAAAAAAACCGCTTGCCTGGGTTTTTATTGTGATCGAGGACGTCGGTACGCAGTCGGCAATAACATTTTAAAGGGGGAGTTCCGCTCCCTGCATGTGGAGGACATCATAAGCTGGAAGCAACACAAGTCGGGGTGAGGAATTAGAGAAAGAGCTTTCCTCCCAAATGGCCTTGCTTAGTATGGCCAGTCCCTCTTTGACCTCCAAACCCCTGTGAGCCTCTTTCTTCGCCTGATGCCCCTCTTTCTTCGCCTGATGCCCCTCTTTCTTCGCCTTGATGCCCTCTTTGACCTCCAAACCCCTCTGAGCCTCTTTCCTCCACTGACGCCCCTCTTTCTTCGCCTGATGTCCCTCTTTCTTCGCCTGATGCCCCTCTTTCCTCCTCCTATATAAATCAGTAACAAAAATGGAGACAATGCCCCATTTTACAATGCCGGGCCAAATGGTGGCACCCCACACGGCGGCCAGGGTAATGCAGTTAACCACACAATAAAGTGATCACCGGTGCCATCAGGACCTTCCAAGAAGGGCAGGGGGGGAGGCTAAGGTCAAAATCTACACGTGTCGCGTCTGCAAGAATAGACTGCGGCGTCATAATTATCCCCCGTAAAAACGTCCAAAATTAGGTTTGACCGAGGCTTATCGGAAAAGCGATAAAATCCGCGCACGCGGCATTTAATACGGGGCTGGAAAGCGCATATTCTTCACATTTCCTTCCAGAGGTGATTGATCGTCTCTCTCTGCTTGGCCTTCTCTTTCTTCCCGTTTCGCTCTGTAGCGGGGGGGGGGGGGTTCTCTTGGCGCGCCGAGGTCCAAATTTATGTATATATATGTATGTATAAGATCACGTCAAAGTCATCGTCTTCGCTCGTAATGATGGCTTCCGTTACTTGGGGGGAGGGGGGTAATTGCCGCGAGGGGGGCCGCGGATATCGAGCCTTGCGGAGAACAGCGGGAACGACTCTAATCTCTAATTTGCATGGGGGCGCGCGCGTATTTCAGAAGCTATTTACCTGTTACCTCTCGGGTCACCGGCCTAATAATGCAACAAAGCAGTTTTTTTACCAAATTGCAGATGATTTTCGGCACTCCGGTCCCCGGCGCATGTATTGATGGGGATGGGGCGCTTGATTAGGGTCTGGGGATTTGCGTCTTGATAGAAACAATCTGGCAGGAGTGAAAAATTATTAAACACACACAGCGGGGGCCGCAGGATTTAGCATCGGCGTGCCGTGCGATTAATTCTCGTCGCACGCTTTAGCAGTTGGCCGCCTACTGTGAATATGGTTTATTAGAGAAGCGGCACGATATTCCTCGCCGCCGCCGTAATGTTAGACTAAATGCTAATTAGGACTCTAACAATAATTAGAAGATCCCCGAGCCCAAGAAGCCGGTCGGCGCGCGCGGAGGAGAGAGAGAAGCCCTCGGCGGCAGCGAAACCTTCCCCTCGGCAAAAAGTTTTTAGCCGAGTCGGCAAAACGTAGAGCTCGGATTAGTTTCCACGACGATAGGGCCCAAAGTCTCGACGGAGGGCGGTCACGGCGGCGGTGGGACGAGCTGAAGGTCTACACCAGAACTCCAAATTGTTTATCTATTTCGGTATTCCGGCCATAATTACGTTTTCAGGTCATCACGTTAACCGGTCCAATGGTTCGGCGCGATTCATGGTTAGCGTTTCGAAGAGTCCCACCTCTCGAGTTCATAAAGTATATTAAAAAAAAAAAAATCTTTTTGGTTTTATTAATTTTTTGGCAAATAATTGGAATCTGGAAAATTCTACAAGGTCTCTAGAACCTTTGCTGCCTGGTGTTGAACGCCATGTTTTCTTTGTCTGTTCTTGAGTCCCATCAGCGGCACATAACCTTCTGAAATAAAATAACCCTTCAAGGCCTCCAACGTGGATTAGATTCTGATTGAAAACCATTTCTGCCGAGGCTCTGCTGGAAATTTCTGAGACGCGTCGGTTCTAAAAGCCCAACCTTTTGGAGATTGAGCCAAGGGCAGAAGGCTCCTTATAGATACGTTGGGTGGAATGTTGGGGACATCCTTACCTCAGCGTTCTAACCACTTGGATCGTAGCTTCTAAATGCATCAAGGCCCTAGGGATCCTGTGCTTCTCTCATACCTGCCAGTCGCTGAATTAACCCTTTATGTCACACCGGCACTGGGAAAACCCAAGCGTTGAAGGCCAACCACGTTCCTCTGAGAAGGCCACGCTGCCCTCGCCCATGAAAAATGAAGTCCTGCCAAGATCCACGCTCCGTATTCTGCCGTAAGGGGGGGGGATGGTTGACGTCTGACTAGAAGATTGAAAACACAGCTACACGAAAATTAATTTTCTCTTCTGCAAGAGTGATGGCAAATCAATTAATCTTGATGTATTATTTTATGCAGGACAGGGTACGGGGAGCAGCATGGAGAATGCTTACAGCTGTTCGCCGCAATCAGGACATATATTACCCGCGCCGGCTCTGACAGCTGCCGAAGGATATGGCTGAAGGGTGGAAGGCAAAGTGAATCAGCGGCAGAAATTTATTGGAGGATTCGGAGGGTTTCTAAGGGACCGATATAAAAAGCTGCACTTGAAGAGTGAAGTATTGAGCGCTTTTGTGACGGAACTAGCTACTTGTCAATATTTATGGCGTCGGTGTGTGTTGCATGTCCCTATTTGTGTGATTAACTAGTCGGATGTTGCTTTATGCGGCCGTGATTGATTCCCTCTGCCGTATGGAGCCTTCCTGATGCGTTCGGATGAACTAGCCCTCCCCGGAACAAGCTGATTGGGCTGAGGGCATGTTTTCTAAATGGAGAGAGAGATGCGAAACGTACCCCCTGCTGGGGCGAGACCTATCCCCGGCCAGGGACACTGTGGGTACTGGATTCACGCAGGGGAGGGCAAGCGGTGGGGCAATGAACCTCAGTCTACTCTGATTTACACCTGAGCCTTTGTGTGTTTTTATTGCAGTTCCACGTATGGCCACAGGGGGGTGTCTAAGGTAGCCATTTTTTTCTGCACCCAGACTGGATCCTTTCTGCGCGTGATGTCCTCCCAGTTTGTTTTGTTTTTTCTTACTGGCCCACTGGGTCAACGTCCTCTACGTCTTCTCCAATGAAGTCTCCTTCCACTTCTGCTTTATTCGCTGGACCCCCCCCCCCTAGACTTTGTTCGGTCTTCCATTTTTCTCGCTTTTTCATTTCCGTCGTCCTCAAGAACAAAGGAATTCATTTCTCACCCCGCCCCCCGTTGCCCCGTTGCGCGAGTCAGAAAACCGCGCGGCGTAAATGATCATGCGGAATTCCGACGGCGCGATCCTTGCGCGTCTTCGCTTGTTACTTCAATTTTTATAAGTGGCTAATCGTACCCTTTTCTTGTAATTCCGCACCATTTTTTTCACCCCCCCCCGCCCCCTCCAGATAAATGATTTCTGTTGTTTAAATAATTTGCCGAGCTGTCTATATAGGAGGCCGACCCACGAACGCGTGCTAACGAAATAACACGGGGCAACAGCTTTGGGCCACCATTCATGTTCGTCTACGACTGGCGGGCCGTCGCGCCGCCCCCCCCTCCCCTCGGAGCGTCTAATCAGCTCGCCCAAGGTTTAAAAGATAAAATTAATTTGGAAAGTTGAGGATTAGACAGATAAGAGAAAACGAGGGAGAATAAAACGCGCTCGCCGCGTATTCCGTCTTGTAAATGGCTTTCCCTCGGCTCGGATGGGTTAGCGGCTCGTTCGGGGAGCCGGGGGGGGGGGGCGCTCGGATCGGAGCGCGATAATGAAACCGATCATATACATGGGCTATTACCGTAATGAATTTCCAACACGTGCCTTGTGATATTTTATTTACGACGCCCTGGATGTCTGGGATAAAGATGATGAGATCCGCGCGCTCGCGTTATATCACGCCTTGTTTTTATAAACACATCGAGGGCTTTAATAAACGTCATTTATTTCGGGGCCTCTTTTTTTATTATTTTTTTATATTATTTTTTTTTATTTTTTTTTCTTCGGCTCCGTCTTTAAAAAAAATAAATAAAAAAAAATAAATAAAAAAAAAAATAAAAAAGCAAAATGTATCTTGCGATTATCTTAAGGTTAATGAAGTCTAACGCTAAGAGAAATATTACCCCGGAATATCAAAGAGCTGCGAATGGTAATTGCTTAATGCGTCCGCCTAGCCCGATACTTTATCCTCCGCGCGCCGTGACCCATTAATCCTGTTTTTTTTTTTACAAGTTACTGGTTGGCTATTTCATTAGGCGATATTTATATATTTATATAATATTTATATAAAATCAGTGTTTATTTGCCTAAATGGTTGGCTTTATTAAAGCAAACAAATTGAGTGCAAATGCTAATAATTAATCGTGTGCCTGGGGTTTTTACTTCCGCGGACGGAGGAGGAAGTTCCCCGGCTCGAGATGAAAGATGCGCTGCCAAACATTGCTTCTTCACTGCTTCAATTTATTTTATTTTGCCCCGTTTCGCACGGGTAGGGGGTGGAGGGGGTGAGTGGGAATATATTACTTGGGTTGGGAATGTTGGGTTCCCATCCTGGAGAATCTTTTTGTTGGTGGGACTACGTTTTATTTGGGCTCATTGGGGGGGGGGGCGTTGTTTTTTTGGTCACGAAGGTGGGTTTATAGGAACCAATGCAATCACCATGGTGATAAGACCACTTATAAAGCACTGTTCTTTAATAACACCCAACGACATCCAACAAGATGAGATTTTCTCATTGAGACCTCGTCGATCGGGGGCCATTTAAGGGATTTTGCTTGGACATTTCATTGGGTTTCATGATGGCATGATATTGTGATCAATACTCCAATTTTGGGCAAACTCTTAATATATCTTAATGTCTCCGTGACCAAAGATCCGTTGAAATCACAGGTTCTATGTCTTCTTAAATAGGTTAGTTTATTATACACAGCATTCATCTATACAGTCGATGACAGGATGATGGAACTTCAGTGCTGTAGGCTCTTCTTCTTGAAAAAATGGGGGACAAAGAAGGCTCAAAGTGTATATAGGGGTGAAGAGTAGAGGAATAAACCCAACCCCATCCCTTTGAGGTCTTGGCTTCTTGGGCTTTGCTATTGTGAGCCTACGTTGGCCTCTGTAGTAAGACCCAAGAAGTCTTCTCGAATGTTGTCTTCAGATTCCGTGGACAGCATTGTACACTGGATTAGTGATTGGCGTACGTGTTGTTGGATATAAGGAGTTACTGGTTTCCTCTCTCCGTGCAACCAGACATGGCTGTCCACACCGTCATGGCAGGATTTCTCTCCATGAGTTGGGCCACCTGCCGATGAGCCCAGCAGCTCGTATATAGGAATGAATATTTATGGGGCCCAATATGTTGGTCTCGATGTGTTCTTTGATATAGGTTATCGTCTGTCAATCCAGAAGACGGGCTTCCTGCTTCACATGGGCCCAGCGTCTTGCTATGCGGCATATGGTGACGCGGGGGGGGGGGATGTTTCGTGCCGTCCTTGTTAGGATATTGTCAATTATTACACCCCCGGGTGAGCACGGAGTACTGCTGTAAATCACTGCAGAAGAACGTGGCCTTACATTCATTATTTATAGTGATTAAAAAAATATTTAGTATGTGAGGAGGAACGTGTCTCTTGGCCAGATGGCGTTAGGGGAGAAGCAGAATACAAAGCTGGGACCAGGGATAAAAGTTATGTTCTCCATCTCCATGCATTGGTTTGTGGCTTCCTCACCTCTAATAAGAAGGCTTTTGTGGCCCCTTATCTATATTTATGTTTTGTGATTCCCTTTTATTGTTTTTGGTACTGAGTACAAACCAGATGATTCCTCAGATTCTTTGTACCTGTACCTGCTGGAACTTCCAAGAAATGGCCGAACTGTCGTGTGTCTCGTCAGCCCTGCCCATGCCCTCATACATACACACTCTTACCCCACTGGCCAGCACTGCGGCTGGAAACACTGGGCTCCCTACGCTGTTATTGGGCCATGATTCCGTCCTCGGAGCCTCGTGTCTCGCCTTCTTTCTCACATCTGGACACCACAACTCCATGTACGTGGCTCAAGCCCTGGTGGACGGCGTGTTCCGTTTCCACCTTGGAGCTCTGTGTCCACCAGGTTACCAGCGAGACCGATCTACACCGGACTTGTCCGATTTTATGAAGAAGCGTTGTGAAGACGTATGTACGTTCTTTGTGTCCTACGGACAATCCGTTTCCCTTATTTACTATCTCTGCCGTGCGTTCGCGGCAGTGAAGGCTGAAACTTGCCGTCTTCGTGTTATGATATTCCGCTCTGTCTTCATAATGCCGACACTGCTTTCGGAACAACTGTCATTAACGGCAAAGATCTCCTTGTACTTTGTATACACAACGTTCAGCGCCGTCTCCAAAATCCCCTACAAATTGGGAAGGGAGCGTTTGCATGGCGCTTTGAAGCCGGCAAAACAGCCGCCACTCACCGAGTAATGAATCCCCGGCAAACCTTCTCTCCGTATTTATTTTTATATTATCTGTCATGAGTGTTGTATCAGCAATTAAAATCCTGTTTGGTTTAGGTTTTTTTTCCCCCCTCCGTTGGCACCGACTCTGCCTGACTGATGCTCCGAGTCACTTCACACACAGGTTTTAACCCTTACGGCTGACGGGAGCACCAAAAACACTGTTTAATACAAAGGCAAGGTCCCCGATCTCCTTTGAAGCCATCATTTGCGCCTCATCATGATCTTTGTATAATAACTCGTTTGGCTCTGCTCGATATTCATTAGAACAATGATAATATCTGTAATGTTTTGTCCCGATTATGTGGATGCGTTAATTCTCTTGGACAAACATTTTCTGAATTGGGAATGCCGTCTACGGCCGTATATCCATTGGGGTTCTGGGGTGATACTGGGATTTGGGTCATAGCATGGTCCACCCAACATTTTAGAGATCTGATGGGTACCTGTGTTGGGGATGTGGCTAGAAATGAGTTGACCGGCCTGGAAATGGGCATGGTTTGCTGTGGAAGTGGGTGTGGTTATGTGTATATGTGGGCGGGGTTGGGTGTGTGGCCACAAGCTCACCATACCGAAAGAGCTACCTACCTACTAGTGCTTATCTTCAGAAAGCCACCAGGTGGCCACGTGGAGATCGGTGGTCTCTGGGCCGGTCAAGGGAGAGATCAGAGGATGTCCCCTAAACTACCCATGAGGACCTTGGGGCAGCTACCCGGGACAGTCCTCCAAAAATCTTTAATGTCCTAGGACAGAGGAGCCATGACGTATGTTATGTGTGTATACTCCCCGAATGGATAATTCCATAAGTATCCCCATAACGTTGTGGTGGACACGTTGGCCAGTGGGGCAGCAGCCAAGTGTAAGACTACGCGCTCGCCTCTATTCCTTTAAGCTTTGGGCTTTTGTGTCGTGTTTTAGCGATTTTATATCAATGCTAGCTCTGTGTTAACTTTTTTTTGTGTTTACAATCCCACAAAGTTTGATTTACGTGGGAAAAATCCTTGGGTTAGAATCTCGACGAGACCCAAGGCACGGGGCTGGGTTTTTTTTCCGTTCGCCTTAAAATAAAAAAAACCAAGTCCCCATAATTTATTTACAAGGAAACCTAATACAGTAACGCGGACGCGAAGGTCTTGGAAACCAGACGACAGACTCCATTTACCAAAGATATCTCTTCTCACGGCGACGCAAATTACTTGACACCAGGCCGACGCTTCGGGATCCCCGGTGGAGCTTCTACACCCCCCCCCCCACCGCCACCCTCCGTTTATTTAAAACAAGACGTCGGATGATGGCGGAGAATCAAAACCCCATCAGCTCCGGGCAAATTTGAGAAATTGAATAAACGCTTGCGGATGGCTCGGCACCCCACTCGAGATAACGCTCTAAATCACGGAATTATGAGGAGAGAAAATCCCTTAATTGCAACAAGTTCTCCGACGTACAAAAGCCCAGAGAAAATTGGCAGTATTCCGCCGAGCAGATTTAACAGCTGGAATTCATCTTTTTCAAATACTTTTTTTCGGCAATAAACCTAACAATTTGTTCACAGACTGCTGCGATACGGTTATAATTCTCCTTTTGCTTACATTCTTTCTCCCGATAGAATTCCCCCCCCGCCTCTAAATGGTTTCCATCCCCGGCGATGAGAAAGGAGGTTCATTAAAAACCTCGATTTTAATTTCTTTTTAGAAAAAAATTGTTGTTTTAATACAAACCTATTTTCAGATCTGTGAATACACCCACCCCTCCCCCGACTAAAAATAACTATATTATTATTATTTTTTTAATAATAAATATGTTTTCCACGATGGGCTATTGTGCTAATAAATTGAGCGCCGTAACTAAGTGAAATACGATGGTTGCGAAGTACAACCCCCCCCCCCCTCCCAAAGAAGGGCCTTATCTGTGGGGCAAATTTTTTTTTTCCATCATGGAAGAGATAACTAATTAAACAACACGCCTCCTTGTTTCAGTGTCAAATTCAGACTCGATTACTTTTTTGTTCACGTCGGTGGACATGAAAAGCTCTGGCCGTAAGCATGACTGATTATTTTTCAGATTAAAAAAATTGAGAGCGCGGCTCATGCGGTAATCGTCGGCACGTCTAATTATAATAGTCCTGTCTGTCCTTAAATCCTTCTGTAGCGTAGACAGAATCAGTCAATGATTGAGATATTCATCAAGGCTTAAGCTTTTGATGCGAAGATGTACGTGTTCCCACACGGCCGGCCTGGGAATCAATGGAAAAAGGGAAAAAAAAAACATTTTTCTATTGTTTTCTTTATTTTGGAAATAGATCATTCTAAAAATGATCTTTATAGGATTATCGAGAGCTCATGGCGGACTCTACAATACATCTGCCGTTGGCGCCGGGGACTGGGGGACGCCAACGATGCTTGGAGGCATCAAGGGTGAGGAACGTCAACTTGAACTGACGTTTCTTGGGTTTGACCCCCAAAGACAATAAAAAAAAAGTATCCAAGAATATTTTTGGGGAAAACAAGGATTCCACTTCATGGAGACCAGCAGGAGATAGGGCCGAGTTTGATTGTGTGGGAAAGAACCAAGCAAGTGGAGTTAGCAATAGGAGAGGGGCCGAGGTTGGGGCCAAAAGCTACTCATAACCTTCAACGGCATGCAGTTTCTTTTGTCAGTCCGGATCTTGATTTGTTGTTATTGGCAAAGAACTGGATTTTATTTTGTTAATTTTGTCAGCACATGACATGTCGAGTTATAGACTTTCCTGAAACAAGGATTGTGGGTAATAACGTATTTCAAATCCAGAACATGTGCCACTTCCGGGTTCCCCCCAACTTAGTTTTCAACGTAAGCAAATTTATTTACATCGGGAAAGATGTGGAGTCATCTATCCAAAGAAAACAAAGAGGTAGAACTCACCGAAAGCCAAACCTGATCTCCGCCATAGCTGGAGGAGATTGTTTTTTTGGCACGGTTCATCGTAACGTTAACGTTCACAAGGCGAAATCTATCATAATACCACCCACGGACGTTTTAGAAGAAAAGGAGCTTCGCTCCAGATCTGGCCAACCTCAAATCACGAAAAAGAATAAAATGATTTCAGTTTCTACTTGAGTTTTGTAAACAGAAAATAAAATACTTTAACTGCAGTCGGGGGTGTTGGAATTTGACATTTTCACAGAATAACAGTTTCCAGACGCAAGCCCCGTTCTGGATGAAGGTTATGTGTGTACTGGCCAGCCATGGGAACGCTCAGATCAGAACGTGGGAACTAGCAGCGCATACCCCTGTACAACGCACCTGCCAAAGAGGTATTCAGGTTTAGGACCCACCAAAGCTCCCTTCCTAGTGTCCTGGAGAACGTGGACACCTGGTAGACATGTCTTTGATTCAGGTCCCATGGTGGGACAGTCCCACCAAGTTCCAGACTCGTAGAGTCACGTGGGTTTTGGTTTCCCCACCAGTAACCGATCTTCGCCAACATCTGAGGCGCTTTGAGGGAATCTCTAGCTTGATGGCAGAAGAAGACACTCATGTTGCCAGGTTGTTCCTAAATAGTCCCCAGTTGTCAACATGGCATCATTCCATTTAGATTTAGGACAACTTTACAAGACAAAAGAAAGTTATGGGGCAGTGTCAGAAGATCTTCAAACATCTCCTTGAACCCGGTTCAGCTAAAGAATCTTCTTGTCACCTTTTAGTGTCCAAGTTCTCTTTAAAACAAGCGATATGGGACATTTCTCCATTAGCTTTGGAGTCCTTCTACCGAAGAGATAAGGCGTGTTAGTTGGATTCCGCTCTTGTTTGCTGGTGGGAAGGCGGAAATATTTTTTTCCGAAGCTGGAATCCTGTGTAGAATATTTGAGAAGATGTATCGTCGAGCAGAGTTAGTAATAACAGATAAACAACCCTTCATTTGGCCACGCGAGCCATATTTCTTCCTTGGCTTCATAAGGTGACCTCGATGTCCTTATAGAAGTGACCCCTTCGGTTCCTCCTGGAACGCTTTGAGTCCTGGCGGAGTTAAATCGAGACGGTCCCTCCGGCCTCATTAGTAACGCTCGTATGGCGCATGTTAAATATCAAGAGACGTTGATAGCTGAATGTCATACTTGTAATTTTGGCTTTTAGAAGAAGCAGGCCCATCACAATCAGAACTGATTAATAATGTTATTTATCTTGGAGAAGTGCTGTCACAGGACTGGTAAAAATGACAAATGGATATGTGCTTGGAATGAAGGAACGCAGGCCTCCAGCCAGGCTTGGGAAACGAAGCAAGACTTACGCGCCGCCGCCTCGGCCAAACCCGCGACACTCGCACATCACCGTAACAACCGTAAGACGGGAACATTTGCATCGTTTCCCCAGAAAGGGGGGGGCTGTTGGGGAAGAGATTAAGTTACAGATAATATTTCTTTCCGTCAGAAGAAGAAGATCCTGATGGCGTGTGCTGCTGCTGACAGGAGGCAGAGGGACTGACAAAACCAAGTGACGGCAAATCAACCAAAAATAAATAAATAAATAAATGAAATCCTGCCAAGCAGCTTTCCGTACCCCGGCGGCTTAAATATTTGCCCGTCGTATATCAAGAAAAGTATGTGAGTAGGAGATGGGGTGGAGGTAGGTCTTATGGCCTACATACCTACCAAGTGTCCCTGCTTAGCATGGCCCCCCTTTTTCCTTCCCCTGATGCCCCTCTTTTCTAGGAGCTCGGAAGGTTTGCTGGGGTTTGTGAGGGTATCGCAGGGTTCTACAGCCCTAAAAAGCCCCAACAACTACACTTTCTTAGGGTCTAGAACGTTATATGTCGTCGGTGAAGTGAATCTACTTGCGCATGGATTGCGCTTGAAAAAGTTACTGTCACTTTAAGAAACTTGTCCCAGATAGGAGCCATCTTAGCGGCGACCCTTCTTGGCATTCATACTCATTTTTTTTAAGTCCTCTATCATTGGAGGAGCCCAAAAATCTCAAAATGACATCATGGCACCCCAACACCCCGCTGTAGCCGACCAACTTTCCACAGTTCCGCGTTGTCCCGAGCCACGCATGCCACACCTGCTACACCCATGTTTTTTTTTCTATCTTCATACCAGCGGCTCTTTTAAACGTCCTATCAGGTAGATAACGTCCCCCCCCTCCGTGTCAATGCATGAAAGGCATACGAGCCGCAACTAAAGAGAAGAAACGAGGAGGGGGGTAGAAGTCCATATCCGCAGGTTTCGCAAGCCTCGTATGAAAAGAATCCGGAGAGCACCTGTTTACACCTGGCAGCCGAGTTGTTTGAAGGGTAAACACTGCCTTTCAGAATGTATTATGAAGCCGGTTTGTTGGGAACGGCAAATCTTTAATTACGTCCAGGCTGTCGAGCCGGGAGAAAGGCAGATTTCTTTGTTACAGATCCCATCTGAAGTCTGAGGGCTTGGAGAGCCGGGAAGATGAAAGAGCGGAAAGCTATTCAAACACTTCATTCAAATACGCTGGAAGAGAAAGGGGAAGACGTCCGGGGCTGTGGTGGGGAGGCAGCTGATAACCTCGCTGCACTTTCTACTTCTGATCGAGGGCCCGACGCTCGCTCGCTGGAAGCTCTTACCCTTCTGTTGTAGATATGGGTTCCTGCCAGTCTTGGGCGCTACTTCAGGTTGATGTGGAACGAGGACAAACACGCGTACGCTTACTGTTCTTCTCCGTGGAACGAGATGCCGTTGTCGAGTTAGAATTCGGAATTTCCTTTATTTATAAGGGGGTTCCTCCTCCGTTATACCGGCTTAGCATGAGGGCCTTCAAAAGTCACCGGATAACGATACCGGAGTCGTCACTGCTTATATCGAGGGAACTCGTTGGAGCCATATGCCTACCCCATGCGTGTTTAGATTCCCTCACTGTATTAGCCTCTACCACTTCTGCTGGGAGGCTGTTCTACTTATCTGCCACCCTAAGCAACACCTGCTGGTCCCTTGCATCCATGGCCACGAATGAGCAGTGCTTGTGTCACTCAGCAGTGATCATTCTTTACATAGAAAGGTTAACCGGGCAGAGCTTTTAATCAGAGGACCGCCGGGCCCTCCCTGCAGCAGTGCCTTTTAACCAACCCTAACGGAGATCGGCTATCGAGGGGAGGCCGGCCATGGCGTCCATCTTCATAAACCTTGGTCCTCACCTGTGAAGCTTTCACAGACATGAGTCCTGATGGACCTCTTCTTGCCCCTTCCGTCTTCCATCCTTTACACAGAAATGTTCTTCCACGCACCCCCCCCCCCGCCGCGCGCTGCCGTGTACGAGCTGATGTATGTTAAAGTCACGGCTCTACGTGTTCTTGGTAATGGCCACTTGTAGGTCCAGGAGGTCAACGTGTCCTTCACGGGTCTTGAAATAGTCCTGCTTTCCCACCGTTATTGTGTCATAACGAGACGTTTATGTCGTAGGGCTTAATTGTGTTGTACGTTGTTGTCTTTGTTGTCCAATTATCTGTTGACCTTGCTCCTGGAAACGTGTATCTGTGCTGGCCGACTTCCAGGGTTGAAATAAATGGGGGGGGGGCATTAATCCCGGTATATAAAGCAATACATCGTTGTCATCCTGAGGTCCCTTTTCTATGGTAATAAAATTAAGTCAAACTTGTAGAATTTTAGGTTTTGTGATTTCCATATGGAAGACGAGACCTGGATGGTTGCCGTTGGGGGGGGGGGGTAGGTGGCACCACCTGGTACCTCCGAAAGCCATCATTTTCATGGCTTCACGGTGAAAAAAAGAGGCCTTCATTGATTCCTCCCGGTTGTTAGAGGCTAAGAGTCCTTTTATCGACACGTCTATTGGCACTTTTCAGTATATTCGACGTCTAATTATCGCCCTCAGCCGGAAGACGCACCTCGCGGTGAGGTGGGAGTCGATAACTCCGAGTGCATTGTCCTGCGAGTTGCTATCGAGCGGCCGTGTCATGGAGAGATGATTAATGCAACCGGATGGCAAAATTCTACTGACGATGAGCACGGTTTACCGTCTTTAAAGAGACACAGAAACGTAAAGATGCATGGGGGTGGATCTATGGCTTTTGGATATATAGAGAGGGTGGGAGATACATGGAACAGCCTCCCAGCAGAAGTAGTAGAGGGTAATACACTGAGGGTGCCTTCAATACCCGGACACAGACTCCGTCCTGTTGCAGAAGCCAGCTCATATACATCCAAAATATGCCGGGGGGGGTTGAGGGGGTCGCAATCCCAGCTGTTCATTGGCTGGCGACGTGTCGGCTGCCCCCCTCGTATTCCGCGTGCCGGGCCCAGAATACTAAATCCTGTAAAATTGAGTGAATTATATGACAGATTAGCGAGTGCGCCGGAGCCAATGAATAATAACGAAGCGGATGCGTGAAGGCAGAGGAAAACGACCCAAAAAACGCTCCAATAAAACATAAAACAAGGTTTATCGCATTAACGGTTTTTGGTGGTCCGAGAGGTGCGGTAATACCTCGTACAGAACTATCCACCGCGGATTCCAGGCCATCTTTGTAAAGGAGGGGGTGCGTAAGGTTGGAATATGGTGGTGGGGGCGCAAGAACAATGGCCGCCGGTTTTGGGACACTGACTCAATGGTGTAGACAGAGGCTGAGTGATGGCATTTTAAGGGGCAAATGTATATTGGGGGGGTCTGCAAAATCTTCAAGGGGGGGCGCGCAATGTAAATTTAAAGGGACCCCTCGGCTATTATATGCATTAAAGCGGATATGATGACCGGAGCGTCCCTTTAATACAGCTGATTGACCCCCCCCCCGAGGACGTTCCTAGCCGGGGATCTGACCCCATTTATACCATTTAAATAAAAATCCCACCTGACTTATTACATCGGCTTTCCCCGGAGATGCAAGCGACGACCGATGTCTCAGCTTCCCTTAAGTGTTACGTTAATCAGCAGCGTTTTACAAGCAGTCCTATCAGACGCTCCGGGTTCAAGTCAACTTTTTTTTTGTTATTCTGCCTGCAGACCGGCCCCCCGTCGGCCCGTCCTCAAGCCTTACTCAGTCGTTGGTCACGTCTTCGATTCAGGAGCCGTATGCCCATCCCATGCATATTTAAATCCCCTCACGGCACCACCTCTGCTGGGAGGCTGTTCCACATATCAACCACCCTCTCAGTAAAGCAAAAACTTCCTTACGTCCAAAACTAAACCTCTTACCTTCCAGTTTTGGGTTAATGATAATAAAATGCTACAATGAGACTGTCCACTAGGGGCGCTATATAAACCCAGTGCATCCGGTCCAGTAAT
>VKOC01000007.1:12539317-12558573 GCA_009364415.1 Spea multiplicata
ACGAGGTCTGTCCTTGGTCGTCAAGACAGAACTAAAATGACCAAAAGAGAAATTCACCTTGAAATTTGGTTCCTCTACATGACCTCGCGTTTGACCTTCTGAGTCTAGTTACTTACCATTTACAAATTGGAGGATTTGTCTTTGATTTTTCTCAAAATTCACCCCAAAATTTGGTTCCATCTACTTGACCCAAGTTGACCTTCCTAGTCTAGTTACTTACAAACAGGACTCTAATAAATAATATTAATTATTAATAAAATTAGGAAACGACCTATTTGTGGAAAATATTATTTTTATTGGGGGGATCTTTTCTGGAGAATTAGAGCCAACCGTGAGCTGTGTCTCTAGTGATCCAAAATGAACTGCAAGCTTTTGGGTCCATTCACAAAGCACCACTGACCTGGACGATGGGACGTTTGGCCGTTTTTTTACAATAAAACCATGCGTTCCGGAAGAAAACCATGACGACGTATTCCACCGGGGACGAAGGGCCTCCTAGACGCACGGGCAAGCGAAGACATTGATCTGGATGATTTGTTTACCGGGAATCCGCGCTCGCAGGTTGTAGTAACTAAAAATTAAATTGTGGCGGGGTGGAAAACATTGCTCAAAAACCCCAGAACACTTGTTTTTAGGAGTGAGAGGCGGCCATCTAAACGGCGTGATACATCGGAGCCCGACACAAACACGCATGTTAATGTAAACGCTCCAGGTAGCGCCATCCGTCTCGCCACCACGCGGTAAATACTAAAAAAAAAAAAACCTCCCCGGTGATGACTCGGGGGAGGGGAATACATTAACACGCACACCATATTAACAGAAAAAATGAAGCCGTCGGAGGCAGGCAATCCTTCCTTTCAGAAAGAAAACAAACGCAACCAAATAAGACGTAAAGGATGGAGAACGTTCCGATTTGATTCGTTTGGAATATTTTCAAGAAAAAGAAACGGACGACGGAACTCGGCAAAAAAAACCCCAAACAATAAGGCTGAGAAAGACTTTTTTTGGGGGAGGACACCAAGAATGAGATCAAAAAAAAGTATTCTTGGGAATTCTAGAAGGCCAGTAGAGATTGGGAGAGATGAACCTTCAAGAGCTACTCGTTTTTGGTCCATCGTGGAGCTTCCCGAGCGTTAAAGGAAAATGAAAGAAAAAAGGGATAATTGGTTGGGGCACCTAGGACATTTTGGAAGGGGGCAGTAGAGGGTTGCCTTCAACGCGAGATATTTAGGAGCAGAAGAAGATTAGGAGATGTGACTAAATGTTACTTGTTTCTGGGCCTAACCAGCTTCCTTCCAATGGTTATTGGTCTTTTTCTTGGAGAAATATGGCGGCTCATATTGGACATCCCATGTGTCTACAGCACGCCACTGATTCTTTCTGTCCTCACCTTGCCTTCGAGTCCTCTCGTTTATCTGGTATTGACCATGGCTCTCCCGTCTCACCACAATTGTCCGAACCTTCTGGCTTTCCTTAGACGTAAAGCATGGGTCATCTTTCTCGTATCTTGCATCTCAAGAGAGCAGCAAGACCCAAGCTGTCACTCAAACCCAACTCAACCTCCAAGCATGTTGACTCTGTGTCTTCCAGTGTCACGTTGGTTCCTTCTGTCCTCACCTTGCCTTCGAGTCCTCTTGTTTAACTTGACCTTGGTTCAGCAACTGAAGCCTCCTGGCTTCCCTTAGACGTAGATTTTGGATCATCTTTCCCTTAACTCGAGAGGGCAGAAAAACCCAAGCTCTCAGCTAAACCCAACTCAACCTCCTGAAGAACAGTAGACCTCTTAGGAGAAGACCTCCAATCATGGTCAAGAAGCCACTTATCTACCAGATCTGACCAATCTTGAAGGTGATACGGAATGAAATATCTCCTGGAAGAACATTATCAGTTCAGTTTAGCTCACAGGGGTGTTGGGGGGTCCTCACCTGAAGTGTAGGGACCTTGAAAGATCTCCCGTAATGTCTTTGTGGTGGGTCTTAGAACCCTTTGAAAAACGAATGCTTAAAAAAAATCTGCATGGATGTAAAATATGGAGGATTTTAACCCCAAAAAAGTTTCACATTCCACACTGAACGAAATAGCACAAAAAAACCCAGAAATTGCATTTTTTCCCCATAAATCACACCCAATAGGAGGCGGCTATTAGCGTTTCCGCGATCCGTATGAATCGCAGAGCGGAATCATTTCTCTTTAGTGGCTTTTTTTATGGCCGCGTCGAGGTTTTGATATAAACGACTTTTTTTTCCCGCTTTAATTGCACCTAAAACCCGGTCCTATTTCCTGCGACATAAATACAGCGCCTTATAAAAACCCGCCGCGCACCGTCAGCCGGGGAGGAAATAGGATTACCCCCCCCCCGATTGCTCGTATTCTGCACTTCCTGGGGTGAAACATAACCGCCTCCCCCCCCCGTTTAAAATACAACTTTAATACCTTCGTTATTGTTTTATTAATGCCTGGAAGGGGAAAAAAATGAGAATATTGAGATTTTTTTTTTACCAATTTTAGCGTCCGGAAGGATTATTTGGGGTGAAATGGTGCAATTCCCCCCCCACTTTATCCGTATTCACACAAAGACGCCCCTGTATAGGGACTTTCCTCCCCGATACCCCTCTTTCCTCCCCGTACCCCTCCTCTTCCTCTCCCGATTCCCCTCTTTCCTCCCCCGTTCCCCCCTCTTTCCTCCCCTTTAAGCGTTTATCTTCGTCACTTCGTTTTTCTACAAACTTTTCGGACTTTTTTCCCCCCCCGTTACTCTCCACTTTTTTCTCCCCGATTTCTCGATAGGTAAATGGCTGCACAGAGAAGGGAAGGAGCGGCGGGTTATGGACGGCCGGATCTGCATTCCATTACCTCGGTTTTGCATGTCTTTAAACATTTATTACACCCCAGGGCGAGAGCTGTAATAATGACGGGGTGCCCCCCGAAGATGAATGCGCTTTGATGTCGCCCGCCTAATAACGCCGCCTGCCAATTTGTCCCATCAAAAGGCATTAGAACCACACGCGCTGCTCTGTGAGGCCTGGAACGCTGCGGCTGGATGGGGAGGAAAAAAAAAAGAAAAGACCGTCGGGGCCAGCGTGAAATTTCACAGAGATTCATGGGCTGTTTTGTCTGGCAGATTCTGGCAGATTTTGGGGGCACAGGGGAGGAAAAAGTATGACAAGGAAGGAAAATGGACATAAGGGGAGAGGAGAGAGGGACATTAGGGAGGTGAGAGGGTTACGGGGGGGGGTAATGAGGGGGACAGGGGAGGAAAAAGTGTGACAAGGAAAATGGACCTTAGGGGAGAAGAGAGAAAGAGATTAGGGGAGGTGAGAGGGGCACGGGGTGAAAAAGAGTGGAAACAAGTGAGGAAAGAGGGGCACAGGGGAGGAAAGAGTGACACAGGAAGGAAAGAGGGGAACACGGGAGGAAAGAGGGGAACACGGGAGGAAAGAGGGGACAACAAGGGAAAGAAAGAGAGGAAAGAGGGCACGGGAGGAAAGGGAGGAAAGAGGGCACAAGGGAGGAAAGAGGGGAACACGGGAGGAAAGAGGGGCACAAGGGAGGAAAGAGGGACACAGGTCTGTCACTTAATTCGATTTTTATAAAAAAACCACCTTTTTTAGTGTTTATGGCAACAACCAACTAGAGCTTGCTTTTGCATCACATGACAATTAAGAGTTCCTGGAAATAATGACCTACAAGTCAAAATCTTCAGAAAATGAAAGAATTATTCCTGGGAAAATGCGTTCCTAACGCTGGTCCCCAAAGGGTTAAATCCAGCAGGTTTAGGACCTTTCCCCCCCCCGGGCAGCCGAGGACTTTGGCGCGATCACTGTACAAGAATGAGAACGCGTGCGCAGCGCGCGGCCGAGCGGATCCGGCCCCATTAATCTGATATTTCGGGACAGATGGAATTAAAAACATCTAATTAAAAATCCTAAAACAATACAGAAAGGGACCTTAAAAATGGGGGGGGGGGTAATTTAAGTAAATAAATTTAAGGAATAATTAAGTAAGTAAATATTAGTAAAACTAAATTAAAATATATAAAATAAATATATAATATATGTGTAATATTATAGTATTGTATTTTAATAAATAATATAACTATTGTACTATTTGTATTATTTAATAAATAATTATTTAATAAATACATTTTTTTAATGATTTATTAATTATTATTAATAAAATGCGAGTTGACAAAAGTGACGTTTGGAGAGTTATTAAAAAAATAAGAAAGTTTTTTTTTGTCTCAAAGCGAAATACAAATGAGCTGACAGTTTTTTGGGTTTTTTTTGTCAACCAAATGGTTTCTGTATGTGACCTCTAGGGGGCGCCAGTCTGGTTTTCCTAAGTAACGGCAACGTGGCGGGGATGAGTACCTGGGGGGTAAAATAAAGATGGAGGCTTAAAAGAAGCTGTCGGGGGCCAGATATGTTTGTATACTCCAATGAATCCGCCGCTGGGCGGAGGGGGTTGAAACCGAAGGGTTAACGATGATATTCCTGGGGGGAGCCGCAGCCGTTACTTTTTATCCCCTCGATGTACGTTCATCTGTTGTCCGTCTCATTGGGCGGAATCAGCTGGGGCAGGTTGGTCAGTAGAAAGGGGTGAATGAATGAATTGAGTAACCTAACCCTCAAGCCCAGCGTCCCGACTCTTGTAGGAACCCACCAATGGTCCAACCACCAGTGACGTCTTGGAGGCCCCGTCTTGAAGGACCAAGGTGTTTGGCCTGAGAATTATACCGATTAAGGATAGGCCGGTGAGAACCCCGTTTTAACAGCGGAGGCACCTCCTGTTACAATGTCTGGGCAACCTCGTTTATCGACCACCAAAGGACCATTCATCGTCAGACCACGGAAACCCAACTCTTCGGGCTCAGAAGCTCATGTAGGGCAGGTAGATTGGTAACTTTGCCCATCATCTGAACCTAACCCTGAAGCCTGCCATCCTGACCTTCCAAAATCCTTGCTGGAATCCACCAATGGTCCGACCAGCTGTGACCTCTCGTGGTCCCCATCTTCAAGGAGCGAGGGGCTTTCTCCGAGAAAGTCGTACCTATCCTTATATCCTCATCAACATCCACAAATCACATTCGAGCCTTTATTAAATATTACTCCCTGTCTGGGGGGCGGGGGGGGTTCGGCCTTTCGAATCCCTCTCGCCCCCCGTAAAGGCGTTGGCGGGAACGGCGGGGGTTAATTTCTCTCGCGTTTCGCCAGCTTCCCCGCGCTTTCTAATTGAGATTAAAGAAGCTCTCGGCTAATTAGCTCTAAGAAATTACCTTATAATTTAAACGCTTAGGTAAATGTTTTTCTTGCACGGCTGAGCAGTGGAAACGCGCATGCGCGACGCGCACTCCGGGGCTGGCATGAACAAAAAGCCTTTTTAGATACCCCTGGAAGATATGTATTGCCCCTGAAACGTGCAACTGCCCCATATATTAACCCTTTTTAACTATAGGCCGGCTTAATATGGCTTTAACGAGAACTAGGGGCTTTGACCCAATATAAGGAGGATTACTTTACCGGGAGGGCGGTGGATAAGTGGAACAGTCTCCCAGCTGAGGTGGTAGAGGGTAATACAGTATTAAGCATGCGCGGGATATACATACGGCTCCCGAATCTAAGACGAGGCCAACGACTGGTTAAGGTTTGAGTCGTTACAGCGGGAGAATCGGGGAGACAAGATGTAAAACAGAAATGTGCTGTAATACTCACCCTGGCCACTAGGTGGCAGGGCAGCCCTGTTTAGCGATTCTATCAGACTTGCTGCAGTATTCCGCTCCCTTATTACATATGAGTGAGAATGAGTGTGTGTTAATGTATATATATATATATCTAATGTACGGGGAATGACAGTCCCTTCGTGACATCAAAGGGCCATATGGGGAAGCATATGGTGAAGAGACGGGCCTCTAATGACATCCTCGATGCCCCCTGAATGAATTGCCCTGCTCGGGGTCAGTTACAGGAATGTCTGACACCCAGAAGATTGATGACTGGACGGCCTATGCAGCCCAGATGCTTCCTAGACTGTAAGCTCTTTTGATGCACTGCTTGTCATGTCCCACGTTGTACGGCTCTGCGAAATATGCTAGCGCTATATAAATCACGGGATAATAATAATCCGCCCACCTGGCGATGAATCTAATGGCTAATTGTGGCCCCTGGGCCGTGGATTTGGACAGCCCTACCTTAACTCCTCCCCCTCCTCGATCCACGTTAATTATTCTTTGCTCTTTTCCACCAAAGCTCCTCCCCTAGGCGCCGGAATTGGTAGTCGAAGGGTTAAGTGAACCGGGTTGCGGTAGACTCGGAGCGTCAAGAGATGCTCTGCATTAATATAGGATGCGGCTTATTAACCCTTTCACGGCTGGCGGGGGGGGGGCGGGCGCGGTGATTTATGAGTCCGGACAGGCTCCTCTGTGCCTGACGTGTACGGCGGTGTGAAGTGACACCGCCGTGGCTTCAGCCGAGGAGATTGTGACAACGTGTTGACAGGGACATCTTCGCCGGATCCCGACCAAAGCGCGGCAAAGCGGCGAGGTGTCATTTGTACAGTGCCTGTCCTACCGGAGGCGGCCTCTGTAAATAAATAAAGTCAGATTCCCTTTTACGGCTCGATGGAACTGCATATGTGGGCAAAGATTCATCCATACGGTGCCAACCGGTGTCCTACGCACCTTATGGCTCGGGCCAGAACCTGGTCACGAGGGGGTCCAACACCAGGAGACCCCTCGATAATACAGCACACATTGATATCACTGAAATCCGATGTCGGACTACAACTCTAATCACCCCAGCCAGCGAGGAGGCTGTCCTACTATGTAATCTGAAGAAGACCTTTCCCTTATTTTGTCGAAAGCTCTCGAGGTGAAGACCCTTGGATGTCGCCCCTAAATATACTCCAGGGCCGAGCCTCCCCCAGATTATTTACTGCTCTATCTGGGTATAGAGGGCCCAGGCTATCTGTATGAGGGTCTATAGCATGGACCCTGTTCTGATGCTGAAGGAAGGGGTCAACCCAACGCCACCGAAGACCTCAGGGGTCAACAAAGTCTCCTCCGATCTGCTCCTGACCTCCATTTCTGGTGGCCTCTCCTTTCAGTGGTCTCCTTGTCTCTGTGCCCACACTACTCACGCCTAACCTCCCAGTGTGGATCGTGGTGGTCACCAACCTCAGATTATGGTGGCCCCTGCCTGGTGCTTCTACCAGAACATTTACCAAAGCCTCCAAGGTACCCGCCTCCCAAACCAGCGTCAGCAGAACCAGGTGTCCTCACTTGGACACCCAACCCGACCAGACTCTGACCTTAATCAGTCGTTGATCTTGTCTTAGATTCAGGAGCCATATGCCTATCCCATCCATGTTTGCATCCCCTCACTATATTACCCTCTACCACTTCGGCTGGGAGGCTCTTCCACCTACCTACCACAGTACTCTCTGTACAATATAATATTGGTAGCACACAGAAGTTTTGTGGCTGGCATTTTTTTTATTTTTTTTTAGGAATAAAGCCGTAAGCATCCACCCCAAGAACCAAAAATGTTCAATAAACTGACACAGCCGCACCCCCCCACCCCAAGATGAACGTACGAGTGGAAATTAAACTGTGAAATTGGTGAAATATCTCAGATCGGGTCTTTTTTTTTTTATTATTATTCTCTTGTAAAACAAAAGATTCAGCTGCGGATAAAGGTACAATTTTCTGGCGCCTGAATTTGTCTCAAAGCGCGCCCGATAAGATCGCTTTATACAAAGACGAAAGCAGACAATTGATGCGTGCGCGGCTGCAATTTATAAGGGGGCTTCGACGCAGCTTGGGGATAACAAGAGAGATAAGTGGCTGTTGCTCAAACGAACACATCATCGGCCTTTATCGCTCTAAATATATTTATCTGCGACACCAACCGCAGGTGTTTTTTTATTGTTAAAATCGTTATTTTCAAGGGGATTGGAGAAATACAGAAAAAACCCTGTTTTATATAAAACCGTGCAGGCAAAAAAAATATTCCAGTTTATTAAAGGCTGAAAAGACTACATTTTTGCCCTAATTTTATTTTTAAAAAACATTTTTATAACGTATATAAAAGTAATAGTTTTGTAGACTCGAATGGTGCGTCTCAAAGGGGTATACCGAGGACTCCTAGTGGCAGATAAGCTAACTGCAGCAACTTGACACAAAGTAACAAAAAAACACATATTATATCACGCTAATGTACTCATCCTCGGTGATTTCACATCATGAAAGGTAAAATTGCTCTTATATTTTTGAATCGCTGATATATACGAGAGGTCTTGAGTTATCCGACTTCGCGATTTCGCTGTCAAACCGCTTTCTTCGCTCTGATATGAACATGACAGCAATTTATTCGAAAAAAGGGGGTTTTTTAAAAAGAAAAAAAAAAATCCTGACAAACAATTGCATTTAAAAAAAAACATTGGCGGAATAATAATTAATAAAAAAAAAAACAATTAAACCGATCAGAAGGAACGTGTATATTGTATCCATTTAGGTGTCTTATTCCCCCCCCCCCAGTTTCCGTAGGCGTTCATTGATTTCTTTTGTTTAGATTAATTCTTTGGATTTTTATTGTAACATTAAAGATCGTGACACATTGTCGGTTTAATCTTTAAATTCATCTTGGAGATGAAAAAAAAAAAATTACACATCCGACAGTTTAAAAGATGTCAGAAAGAATTCATTTGGAGGGTTTTTTTTTTTTTTTTTTTTTTTTTAATGGAAATTATGTAATTATGTAAATACTTTGTTTTGTATTTCATCATTTTTAAAGGCGAGATCTGAATGTCTTGAAATTCAAGTTCAACAGTCTAAATCTATGGGTCCGTATATATATTATATAAATACATATATATAAATATATACTCATATAATATAATAAAAATAATAATTGTAGTATAAAATCAATGGAATAACTTTAAACACATTTAATAAAATATTTATTATTGTAAATGCACTATTATTACTCCTTATTAGTATTTTTTATTATTATTTTACACCTTGGCATTCTCTTTCTGCATTATTGATATTATTTTATATATTGTATATTGTTTTGGTTCTTTCAGTATTTACTGTTATAATTCAATCATATAATTATACTAAAATAATAAGATAATACTATTATCCTTCAACTTATTTTATTATTATAAAAAATATATAAATATTGTATATTTTTGGGGGATATATTGTTGTTGCTGAGCTGTAGCTGCTGTTGATATTTAACAATTTGAAACATTCACTACATTATATATAATGTTATATAAATTTTATTAATTTCGTTTTATATCTATATTATTTATTATTATTATTATTATTATTATTAAGATAAGCCTGAGAGAGACTTATTATCACACCTGGGTTACTGATGTCACAACAGGTAACACACATTGGTGATAATATTAATACACTATTAACACACAAACACACACATATATATATATGTATTTAGCACAAATGATTAGCATTAGTTAATAATTAATTAATATCACAATTCTGCTAACACTGTCACATTTCCAAGTATCTCAGAAATGTCACAATGTATCAGAAGATAAGCAATAATTCTATAAAAACAACTAAATTTTAAAAAAAAAATCTGTTTTACAGATCCGTATTACAGGATTAATTATATTAAGAATTTTTTAATTTTCATAAAATACAATCAATTAATTTTCAATCACCATTAGGGAAGAAATGTCTTAAGTTAAGGTTTAACTGGGTAAAAAATATATCCTTTTTATGTCTCAATAACCACCCAATAAATAATAATTTTCTTTTTTAAAAAAATGGGTATTTTAAAGGAATTTTTATTTATGGCCCATAGAATTCAGTGACTAATTTATCTTTTTTTTAAAAAAAAATCGGCTGAGTTTCACACGCTAGAATATTGTTATTAACCCTTCCTTGACCAGGGTGTGAGTGACTGGTTTCTGTGTGTCTTTTTTTGTGCCGAAAATTAAGATATTAGAATAAAAAAAATAAATGAGAAGGTGATTAACCCTTTCATGTGCCCTGCAAAAAAAAATCTTAAATGCATACCTCTAATAAACTAATACCATGAGTGCTGGCTGGGGAGTCATGGGCAGGGGGTGTGGGGTGAGACCCCTGCCTCTCCTATCACTAAACACAGGATAAAAAAATGCAAAAATAAAACGGGAAAAAAAACACAAAATCACTGATTCCATTATATCTATGTGAACCCAATCTTATATATGTATTTATATTATATAGAAAACCCTTTTTCTCTATAAATATATATCTGTAGTATGAAGAATTAACTGAACTTCCTAAACATCAAAGGGAAAGGCACCTTGCCTTATAACCGGGGGATTTTTTTTTTTATTTTTGCCTAAAACTGTGCATTTTTACCCCAAAAAACCCAAGTAGAAAATGTGAAATCCAGACTATTTCCAAAGATTTCAGGGCTGCCTTAGTAATATTTTAAATGTTATTTAATATTAGTGAATTTATTAATTTATTATTAAGATTAATGAATAAAACCACAATTTCTGACACTTATCCGTGCTTTTAGTCTAAAAAAAAACTTGTGAAATTAAATCAACGGAAAATCGATTTTTTTACAGCATTTCCCCCCCAAACCTACCTCGTCTCTTTGTAATTTTTTTCCTAAAATCCGTTAATTTAAAAAATATATAAAAATAAATGCAATATTCCCGAAAAATACATCCCCCCATTTTTTTAATTAACTTTTTATATGAAAATATGTGTGTTTTCAAGATCGTGGTGAGATTAATTGCCCTCCCAAAAAAAAAAAATGTTTTCAAATAAAAAAAAACAAATACAAATTGGCAACAACAAAATTGTTCATTTCATATATTCTTTATATTTAAGGTGGAAATATACAGATTCTTTATCTAGTTTTTTTCGGTAGTAAAAAAATGGTTTTCGCGTTTAAACCGACACAAATGCGTTTTTTTCTCTTCTTTTTTTGTAACAGAATCCAAATAAGGGTTAAATCCAGTTTAAAATACATTTAAAACGGATTAAATCAAATATTTTTAATTCTGAAAGCAAATACACTGTGTGAATTTTGGTACAAGATGCAGAATTCCCAAGCGAACATACCAAAAAAAACAATATTTATCCCAAAAACAAAAGAAGGCAAATGAGGGATTTTTTTTAGCAATAAAATATTGTTTCGATTTTTCCCCCCCAGAATACATACAAAAAATACCAAGTTTTTCTCTGTGTGCTTTTTTTTTTTTTTAAATGAAAAATTAATTGAAATTTTGAAATTAGAACGCTCGGCCTCTTTTACGTAAGAAACATGCATTGTACGTCATTATTATTATTATTTTTTTGGGGGAGGAAAAAAGATTGTTACTCCCAATGAGAAGTGAAATTAGATACATTACAAGAAGAAGTCTTTTTTTTAAGTAACATTAAAATGAAAATTGTCCCCAGATTAGGATTTATAATTTTTTTTTTTTATTACCAGAAATTCACTTTTTTTTAATGAGATGTCCTGCTTGGAGCTAACAGAAATAAATTAGAGTGTCCGTGGATCCAGTCCTAGGTTAAACACCCAAAAAATCTCATTTTCTTTCCTTAAAAAAAAACGCATTAAAACCAAGTATATCGTGTCCTGGTGTGAGCGCCCTCCGGTGGTGGCTATTGGTAGCCCAGCGCGGAAGCTGTGGTGAGTCTCTGCCCGTACAGGGCGTAGGGGGAGTAGTAATGTCCTGTGGCCGCCGACATGGGCACCGGGGCACCTCCCGAGGGCAGGGGGCTTTTGGAGTAAGGGTGGTAGCGACTGGTGCTGAGTCCCAGGGGGTGGTGGTGGGGGCTGCGCAGGGTGAGAGAGCCCGAGGCGGGTCCTGTGGGGGGTATGTGCATGTGGCATGCCATGGCAGCCGCTGCCAGGGAGGAGGAGCTGGGGTATCCGGGCAGGAGTTTGTCCGCGGCCCCTGGGAAGGTGGTATGAGTCCTCAGGTGGTTCAGGAGCTCCTCGGAGGTGGAGAAGCGCTTGTCGCAGGGGCCGCTGGGGGATACCCAGTTACACACGTGGGGCAGGGGGTCGTTGGGCAGCATGAAGCCATAGGGGTAGAGGGGGTGCCCGGGCAGGGACGGAGGGGAGACCCCGTGGAGGGCGTGGCTGGGGTACATCAGGGGGTATCCGGACTTGAGGTCGTGGCCGCAGCTGCTGTTGGCCCCCAGCTGGGAGGCGCAGTGGTAGCTGAGGCAGTAAGGGTCCCTGCAGAGGCTGGCGGTCATCACCGACGGGGGGGAGGCTCCGGTCAGGGGGCTGGAAGCGGCAGACTTGCTGGGGCAACCCAGGCCGCCCAGTTGGGCGCCCACCATGGAGCTGCCCTTGGAGGGGTCCAGGGACACCCCGTGCGTCAGGAACTGGTGGTGGTAGCCGGCGTAGGCTCCGGCCAGGGTGCCAGGGTAGGAGATGCCCGCCGGGGGCAGGGGGAAGACGGTGTGGCCGGGCTTGTAGGGGGACACGGGAGCCACCAGCCCCGAGCCCAGCACCGAGCCCGAGGAGCTGGAGGACACCGGGGTCGGGGAGGGGGCAGCTGACAGGCTCTTGCCCCCGACGTCGGCCTGAGGAAGGTCCACGCTGTGCCGCCCGTGCGGGGAAGGAGCGCTCTTGGCGCACGGTTCGACCTCCTTCTTATCCAAGGCTTCCCCGGTGGGTTTGGGGTCTGCAGACGGGGGAGGGGTGCGCGGGGAGCCCGGGCTGCCGGTCCTGGGGGTAAAGGGAGGGCAGGTGGCACTGGGGACCCGGAATCCAGACTTGTCCCCCCCGGAGGACTCCTTCTTGTCGGGGGGCTTGGAGTACGGCTTGAAGCTGGACTTGTCCTCTGCCCCGATGTCGCTGAGTTTGAGGGGGGCGGATTTGGGCTCCTTCTCCCCGGCGGCGGTGGTCCCAGTGACCGCAGACAGTTTGGAGGGGGTGGGATCCGGCTTCCCGATCTGAGAGCAGGTTTGGGCCAGCAGGGCCAGGGGGCTCTTCTTGGCATCCAGCTGGGGGGGGGGAGAGAAAGGCAGGAAAGGTCAGCACGTGTCCTGCTTGTGTGTCCGCCCCCAAAAAAACCCCCACACAATGACCCCGCAAAAAAAATTGCCCCCTTCGCACAGTGGGGCCAAAGTTCTTAAAACAATTACAAATGTAATGCCGCAATATTTACAAAGAAATCATTGTATTTACAAACGAAATGGGGGAAAAATAACATTAACTGCGCCACTAATGATATTGGGGTAAAGACTAGAGAAATTTTTACGCTGTCAACTTAGCAGAAAATTACCGTCACCCCAAAAAATACCCACATTTTACCCCAAAAACCACCTTATTGTACATTCAGCATAGCTAAAAATATACATTTTTCTGAACTGGAAAATGGGTGAATTTCCGCATTCTCCCGGAGCATTGCGCAATTTGCCCAGAAACACGAATTCTGCCCCAAAAATATCCCCCTACTGTATATTCAGTAAATATCACTTTTATTTATCTATATATGTGTTTAAAAATGGCTATTCTCAGAACCACATTTTTGGTTAATTTTAAGTTTTTTTCCTCCATAATTCATACAGATGTCCTGATATGTGGGGGGCACAGAGAGGTCACTAGGGGGTGATATTGGTCCTTAATACCCCCCCTCAAACTATAACCCTTTTTAAAAATCACTTACATTTACTGTAAATGCGAAGTGTAATCGAATTATTTCCACTCGTGTTTCACCCACGAAGGTTCCTTTCCATTAATATGATTTACAATAAGCCTATAGTTTCCTGTAGATTTTTATATTTTTTTAAAATTCTGGCATTTTTTTTGGTCGTTTTACAAATTTCCTAATGCTCTGGATTTTCACATGCGCTACCGTTTTTTTCCCGATTTAATTCTGTCTTTTAATAAAAAATAGTTTCTGTTATTATTTCTGTAATTATTTTACATTCTATTTTTAACATTGGCATTGGTGTTTCCGAGGAAAACCCTTTATCTAATTAATTAATCTATTTATTCATCTAATTATTAATCTATTTATTCATTAACTATTTATTGCATCTATTTTATTCATTGCTCTTGGATTTTTCCTTATTATGATTAATTATTATTCGTATTATTATATTAATAAATGTATTATTATCTGCACATAAGTTGTTTTATACATTTGAGTTTACTACGGGTGGCCATGAGGGTCATTCTTCCTGTAAGGGTATTTCAATTTAAAATCTAATAAAAAATACTTATTCTGCTTAGATCTCTGTTTTTTTTTGTTTGTTTGTTTTTTTAACCAAATTACATTTTTTAAACCAAAAAGAAATAAGTGTAATTTTAAGGAAAATATTAGGAAAATGATCCTACTGCTTCTGCTACATGTTCGGGTCTATATATATAAGAGTATATTATCTATACATATATTATAAATCGATTTAAGGCTATACATACTACATATATAATATTATATACTCTAGCATATAAAATCTATATTTATAATATATAGTATTGTATATATATTATTTCTATTTGAACATTATATAGTGATATCAGGGGTTGGTTTTATTATATATATGTATATTGGGCTTAGTTTTATTATATATATATATGTACACGTACATGTTAAATGTATATACATTCATATGGATATAGACATTTTAGGGCTGTTTATATATAGTGGTGTATATGTAACTGTTGTTATATACATTATATATATATATAGGTTTATACAATGTATCCTTGTATATGTAACTGTTATTTTAAAATATATATTATATATATATATAGGTTTATACAATGCATCAGTGTATATGAAACTGTTATTATATATTATATATGATATATAGGTTGATACAATGCATCAGTGTATATGAAACTGTTATTATATATTATATATGATATATAGGTTGATACAATGCATCAGTGTATATGTAGCTGTGATTATATGATATATATTATATATATAGGTTGATTCAATGCATCAGTGTATATGTATCTTTGATTAAATATATAGGTTGATACAATGTATCAGTGTATATGTAACTGATGTTATATACATTATATATATAGGTTGATCCGTGTATACTTAACTGTTATTATATAGGTTGATACAATTTATCTCTGTATATGTAACTGTTATTATATATTATATATAAGTTAATACAATGTGTCTGTGTATATGTAACTGATGTTATAGACATTATATATATATATAGGTTGATACAATGTATCCGTGCATATTTAACTGTTATTATATAGGTTAATACAATGTATCCGTGCATATGTAGCTGTTATTATATATTACATAGGTTGATGCAATGTATTAGTGTATATGTAACTGATGTTATATATTATATATAGGTTGATACAATGTATATGTAGCTGTTATTATATAGGTTGATACAATGTATCCGTGTATCTGCCGTGTATGATGCAATTTAAAGAATTCTGTCGGCCGATGTAAAACAAAATAGCAGAAACAGCCCCAAAATGAAAGTAACTAAAGATCCCAGGGAGTTAACCCCTACAGCTCTCCAGCCCCGTGCACAGCCCCGATTCACGGAGACCGGATCGGTACAGAGGGAGAGGAAACATATGACTGGGGCGGAAATATTCCTACAAGAGTCTATCGCTGAATTCCCGGCTGCCGGGTGATAGAATTTACCCCGAGGAGGGCAGGAAGGCAGCCGGGGCTGGGTACATTGATGATATATCGGGATGAAGGTGGTAGTAGTCCTTACCTCTATGGGGCTGACCGGGGTGGAGGGTAGGGGTTGCAGGTACTCCGGGTGTAGGATGTGCCCACTCCTGGCCGTCAGCATCTTCAGCACCTTGATGGGCAGCCTTCCTGCCTGTCTGTGGGGGTCGCTGGGGGGCACACTGTGATTACCGGCGCTTATCTCCCGCGGACTCTCACGACTTGTAGAAGCCAATGGGGAGCTGATCATGTCCCCCTAACCGGCATTTGGTGGGCGGTTGGTGGTATTTCTTTTGGGGGGGGACGGTAGAAGAGGGGTATTAGGGCAAAAAAACAAAAGCCCGCAGTGGTGTAGATTCAACAAGGTAATTCCTCCCCGGGGGCAGCTAGAAATACACGGTATCCGCTCCTAGACCCTCCTGGGTATCGGTAACGTTTCCCCCCGCGTCCCGTGGAATCCTCCGCGTGATACAATGTATGAGAAGGGCACGGGCTCCGCGGTCAGCAGCGGGGGCTCCGCGGTCAGCAGCAGTAGTAGCGGCCGCGGCTCGTTCCCTCGCTGATCGCACGGTCCTTTCCCTCGCTGATCCTTTCCCTCGCTGATCCCTTCCCGTGCGCGCGGTGCGATCAGCAGCTCTGCCTGCCTCAGCTCTTCACACAGCCTCTGAATTAGAGCTCACATTAAAGGCTTTGCCGCCTTCCAATCAAATGGGACCCCTAGGTGATTGGAGGGTCAAGCGATGTGACGTCCCCCTTCTTTCTTCTCTCTCTCTCTCCCAACCTCCTCCCTCCACACCCCTCACTCCCCCCCTCTCCACCACCACCTCCTTCCCAAGCTTTATTTTCTGCTTCAGGTTCCCGGCTGCTCCTTTTTTTTTGTGGTTAACACAGGATTTGGTTTCCTGGGATCTTCTGCCCCAGAGAGGGGGTAACAAGCGGGGCACTTTTACAACCCCCCCCCCACACCACCAGTCCTGAATAATACCCAATAATTCCAATATACTGGGCCCAGGAGCTGACACTCTAAATGGAGGGGTAACTTCCACATGTATATATGCAAACAAATTAACCCCTTCTGTTCTGCAGAGAGTCCGATGTAGAACAAGAGTCCGTAACCTCAAACGAGAGGCTCGGAGGCTAACATGTAAAGTAAGGGTGTAGAGGGTAGTGGCCACGTGGAACAGCCTCCCAGCAGAAGTGGTAGGGACTAATACAGTGACAATACAGTAAACGTTTTGGGGCCTCTCGACCTCAGCACCGGGGATATTCGGACTTCCCGGGCGTATTGCGGTCCTCGAGCCTCTAGATTCTGGACGTCTCATTGGTCTATCACAACTGATTGACGTTTTACTTTCCTGAGAAGGTGGTAGATGGGTGGAACAGCCTCCCAGCAGAGATGGTAGAGGCTAATACAACGAGGGAATGGATACATGCATGGGTGGCTTTTGGTGACGCGTTCGCTTTAGGTTGGGGTTATTATAATACCCCCTGGGGGTGTGGGGAAATGCCCCCTACGGTTTTGCACCAGGGCTATGCAAAAAAAAAGAGGTTCTGGTGCAAAGCTTAAAAATGGTCTTATCACCATAGCAACCAATGGAGCATGCTGTTGGTTGCTACGGTGACACCCCTGCGCTTTGTATAATGAAATATATATTGCTTTATAAACTCGCGAGCATTAAGCAGTTGCGCCCCTTCCAGAACTCAAGGAGGGACGGGAGAGAGGGGCATCAGGGGAGGAAAAAGGGGCGCAAGAGTGACTGGAGAGGGACTAGCCAAACTTATCAGGGACTCTTGGCAGGTATGAAGTCGCAACAAAGTTGTATTTAAGTTTTGGTGAGAAAATAAGTTCCCCTAATTACTGCATGAGATTATTATTAATTAATAATCAATACAATAATAATAAACAATAATAATAATAATAATAATAAATAATAACATGATAATATAATAACAAATAATAAATAAGAATAAAATACGATATAATAATATAATAATATAAAATAAGTTATAATAACAACAATAATATTAATAATATATACACAATAATAATATATAAATGAACGATAATAATAATAATAATATAGATAACGATAATAATAATAATAATATAATATAATAATAATAATAATAATAACTAGAGACCCCTTTTACCAAACCTTCAGCGATTTTGCAGGCTAATAAATTCACTTAAGAAAAAGATAAATTAGGTCAAATATTATTTTTATTCATTTATTTACTTATTTATTTATTTACCTTTTTAACTAAAACACCACAATAGAAAACTGCTAGTTTCTGCCACATTCTTCATGCTAAAGCCCCATCCAGAGGCTGCATTGCAGGGTAATACCCTCCGCTGGGTATGAAGGGGGTATTTGGGGGTCCCAACTTACCCTGCAGCCCCCAGGTTGGTAAAGTACCCCCTACCACAGCTCTTTGCAGTCCACTCAGTGCCCATAACCATGGAATTGCCTCTAGGGATGGAGGGAGGGGGGGGGGTCCTGTGAGCCCAATGCAAAGGCTGCAGAATGTGAGGATCACATGTTTGTCATGTCCCTCCCTCCCTGTGCCCTCCCCACCCCTCCATCAATTGTCAATGTGACTTCAGTAGCATCACTCATGTGTGTGTCAGGCTGTGTCAATCCACTCCTGATTTATGTCAGCTTTTGTTGCTGATTACAAGGCAAAGTGGAGTAGGATGGGGGGGGGGTATTGGGGGTATGGGAAGAGGGGGGTTGTGAGAACTGGTTTGAAAAGACTCATTCACTTTAAAGGAAGCAGATCCTCCGCAGCCTCCCAAGGAAACCTGCACCCAGCCAACCCGCCTGGCATCCAAAGGGTTAACCGGTGAGGTCACAGTGAGGTCATACCACCCTGCACATCACCGCTGAGTATGCTGAGACATTTCATGTCTATTCTCTTTTTTTTTTTGGGGGGGGGGCGGTTAATGGGTTTTGGGAGGTCACCTAACTGACACCTAAAATGGATTAATGTTCTCATTATTTGTTGTATTAGTTCTTAATTTTTGGGGGGGGGGGGTAGCATTACTCTACTTTATGGGAATTTAACCCCTGCTCTGCCTGTAGAGGGGATGGCAGTAACATACTATTGTGTGTCTGTCTTTCTGTCACTGCTGCCAGGTATGAGTTATTCCTCCCCTGTTGTGTTTATTTTTTTTTTAAGGGGGGGGGGGGGGGGCGCGGATAAGATGACAGATCTGGAGAATCGCCTGGAATGCCAATAAAGACCTGAACCACTTTGGCCAGAAATGAATGGTTTGGGATCAAAGCGAAGCCCCCCCCCCCCCTCACAATTACCCCATTTACAGATCTGCCCTTTCTGAGCATCTTCTTAAGATTTTGGGGGGTTTTGATTTTTGTGGTGGGGGTTATTCCCCTCTTAGGGCATGGGGGGGGGCACTTATACACCCTTTGTATGCTGGATCACAAGAATACTTTACCTACATTTTCATGTTAAATGCTGCGTTGTAACTGCAACTATCTTCTGATTAACATTTATTCAGGAAAAACATATAATAATTATAATATACAGATCATATACTATCCCAATTATAAAGTAATATATAT
>VKOC01000007.1:12571898-12585716 GCA_009364415.1 Spea multiplicata
TAGTAGTAATATTTATTATATTTATAGTAGTAGTAAACCTGGTTTTACCTGATTTTGGCCCAATAAACTCCCTTTATCTGCAGACCTGGAGCCGCTGTTGCTGTCGGTCATGTGATATTGATTTTCTGGCTCAATCACCACACTGAGCTGATGCTATATGGCGATGCTAATGAAGTCCGTTCCTCCATAGACTTTCATTAGTCAGAGAGGCCTGTTGGTGATTAAGACTGAGCCATTCTATTGTTTTCCACAGGCCGTGTGATCTAGTAGATCGGGGGGTCGGATAACAAATGGCTGATATGCAGCTGCCTGAAAACATTATATTATGGGGCAAAAACTACAACTGGGGTGAAAAAACCGCATCCGGTTGCCTGCACAGTACTTGATAGAACGTCTTGTGTAAACAGAGCTGCAGTGATGCCGCTTATCTGTACTCGTCGATTACCAGACCGATAGCCCCGCAGCCGCTCACCAGACCTTCAGCCAACTCCAACCAGCCAGTTTTTACCCCCGCCAGGGGCAGTAATGTGTTCCAGCTGTAAGTATTAGGCCTCCATCTGTAGAATGAAGTGTCTGTGTGAACGTATTACCCTCCCGGTCAGAGGGGGTCCGCATGGCAGCCCAAGAACCATCTCAGCGGGGCGGAGGCTGTGCTCTGTGTGACGCCCGGCAGCCGAGACCAGCCCCCGTCTCACGCTTTGTGTTTTTTCTCTCTCTCTTGCAGCGAGAACACCCTCTTCGGGATGGGGAACCCTCTCCTGGACATCTGCGCCGTGGTGGACAAGGACTTCCTGGATAAGTACGTGGAACGCGAGGCGGCAAGCGATTGGGAGGGGCCCGATGCCTCCAAACTATTCTTGCTTTCAGATACTGGCGAGAACCCAATGAAGTCCGTTCCTCCATAGTCAGAGTCCTGTTGGTGATTAAGACTGAGCCATTCCATTGTTCCCCACAGGCAGTATGATAAGGAGTTGGGGGGGGGGTTGTCTGGTAGATTGGGGATCAGATAACAGAGAACTCATACAGATGGCTGATATGCAGCTGCCTGAAAATATTACATTATGGGGCAAAAAACTACAGTGGGGTGAACAAAAAGGAATGAATCGGCAAAATATTTCTTAAAAATATATTAACTTAAAAGTGAATAAAATAAGTGTCGGCAGCCCCTCTCTGACTGCGGGACTTTAATCTGATCTAATCGGTTAAACCTATTACTGCCTTGACTTCCCTCCGCAAATCTTCTTAATCCGTCAGAGAGTTAGCGGAAGATTAGCCGAGATCTCAAGTATCGGCCCCATCCGGCCCCCCGTCTAGTCGGCCGTTTCTCCTGCTGTAAAGACTCAGACTATAATCAGTCATTGGTCTCGTCTTAGATTCAGGAGCTGTATGTCTATCCCATGCATGTTTAATACCTTCTACCACTTCTGCCGGGAAGCTGTTCCACTTGTCTACCACCCTTTCCGTAAACTCTGTCCCAAAGTGAACACAGTAAAGGTAGTAACGCCCTCTTTTCCTCCTCCGCAGGTACGGCTTGAAGGCAAACGACCAGATCCTGGCGGAGGACAAGCACAAAGAGCTGTAAGTTGAAAGTCGGTCTCCGCTCTCTTGTCCTCTCTGTGGTCACCGGTCGGTCTCCGCATCTCTTTGTCCTCTATGTGGTCACCGGTCGGATCTCCGCTCTCTTGTCGTCTCTGTGGTCACCGGTCGGTCTCCGCTCTCGTGTCTTCTTGTGGTCAACCGGTCGGGTCGGGATTGACGAGTCTTCCGCTCTCTGTCGTCTCTGTGGTCACCGGTCGGTCTCCGCTCTCTTGTCGTCTCTGTGGTCACCGTCGGATCTCCGCGCTCTCTTGTCCTCTCTGTGGTCACCGGTCGGATCCTCCGCTCTCTTATGTCTTCTTACTCTGTGGTCACGCGGTCGGTCTCCCGGGGCTCTCGTTGTCGTCCTCTGTGGTCACCGGTCCGGTCTCGCGCTCTCTTGTCTTCTCTGTGTCTATCGGTCGGTCATCCCGCTCTCTTGTCGTCTCTGTAGGTCACCAGGTCGGATCTCCGCTCTCTGTCGTCTCTGGTGGTCCACCGGTCGGTCTCACGCTCCTCTTGTCCTCTCTGTGTCACCGGTCGTCCCTCCGCATCTCTTGTCCTTCTCCTGTGGTCACCGGTCGGTCTCCGCTCCTCTTGTCGTCTCTGTGGTCACCGGTCGATCTCCGCTCTCTTGCTTCTCTGTGGTCACCACCGGTCGGTCTCCGCATCTCTTGTCGTCCTGTGGTCACCGGTCGGCTGATCTCCGCTCTCGTTGTCTTCTCTGTGGTCACCGGTCGGTCTACGCTCTCTTGTGTCCCTCTCTGTGGTCACCGGTCTCCTCTCTGTGGTCACCGGTCGGTCTCCGCTCTCTTGTCCTCTCTGCGGCCGCCCCCCGGTTACAGCCGGCAGCGTACATCGGGCCCTCCCGGCAGTTGAAGCCGTCCAATTGGATTAGAGCGAAGCAAATTGCATTAACGTAAAGGTCGGTTCTGATTAAATCCCAGACACGAGACGCGCAGAGACGACGCTCGCCGAGACCGCCCCGGGAAGCTTATGTTCATCGTATACATATTATTATTATTATTATTATTATATATATATATTAATATTATATTCATTATAGACGCCCCGGTAAAGTCACAAGAAAAGAGTTTTTTTTCTTAAATATTTCTTTTCTGAATAGAGACCGCTGTGGTTTCGGTTAGGCCCGCCCAGTACCTTGTGGCTCCCAAGATGTTTGTTCTGGATTTGAACGCCCCTCGGTGGGAGGTCTCGGCAGGCCGCTGTTGGTTTTTCCCGCCTCTCGGAGGGGTTCGGGCCGGTCGAGGAGAGGTGTCTGTCTAATCTGTGTATTTTAGACAGCTGGTTACTGCGAGACTTCCTTCCCGTACAGGGGGGGGGTCTCAAATGTGACAGGCGGCGCGCCAGTTGTAAATCAGATGAAACAATCCGGAAACTTGATCGGTTTCTATGGCAACTGCCCCAGTGCCTGCCTTTTTGGGGTCACATGACAAGGGTTTCCAGTGATGAAAGGGTTGTTTCCGGGAAGGCTTTGGGCAGCAGGACAGGGGATGGGGGTTATTGGTGCTGCTCTTGGTCACAAAGGGGTTAACCAGTAATAGGCAAAGCGTGCCAGCGCAGACATGTGTGAGACATGCGCAGGCGTGTGGTACATCACGCCTCCACTCCTTCACCACGGCTGATGCTGCGTGCCCACCAGGTGGCGCTGGGGGCCCCAGCACACATACCGCCGTACCTGGAACCCCCGGGGGGGCCTAGCAGTGCCTAGGGGCCCTGCGCCAGCTTCCACACAATATTATCCTTATCAGCTAACAATAGCTTAACTGCTTATTGGAATATATAGTTGGCCAATAGGCCTGCTTGTTACCATGGTAACCAGAGATGTCACGCAAAATGTTAACGCAAGATCAGCAGGTAGCGTGTAGGCACCGGGGTCTGTGACATCACAGGTGCCCCCCCACGCTCCAATAAATAAATATATACGTTGTTTAGGTAAAGAAATGGGCTCGGTGAGGTTTTTGTTTCGGGTCACAGCTCCCATCATGCTCAGCCAGACTCCTGATGGGCGATGGGAGTTGTACCCCGTATAGCAGGGTTGCGGAGAGCGTTCTGCGTGCGCGCGGCATATTACCCCCTTCTCGTGTGTTCCATCGCCCTACACCAGGCGTCCGGGGAAGGGTTAATGTGTAAACAATTTGCCTCGGCACTCGAAGCGTTAAAGGCCCGCCATTCCGGGGCTCTGCCACTAGGTGGGGCCTGTGTCGCTCCCGGCCGTTGTTCGGCCTGGGGGGCTTCCCTCACAGGGGCCACGAGCATCTCCCAGGGGCAGCTGAAGGTTAACCCTTTGACTTCCCCGCAGAAGCAAATCGCCCTTAGGAGCAGCCACAGGAAAGATGGCGGGGAGCACCAAGGGCTTTGGGGGCAGTTCAGCCTCTTACCCACCGGGGGGCAGCAGGTCGGCCCCCATCCGGCCCTTCTAGTCTGCCTAATCAAACCTTAGTTGGCCTCGGCGCAGATTCAGGTAGGATGGTTCCCCTCCCCCGATCATATTTAGGAAGTCATACGTGTAACATATGGAAGAGCAGATCCCAGGCGGCCCTTTAATTGCTGCTCCTCGCCCTGCTCCTCATTAGCCCAACACCCCCACATCCTCATCCGGGGCCCCCCTCCTGCACTGGGGGGGGCTGGAAGGGCCCCCGATGTGGTTTAGAGAGGCAATAAAGGGACTGCATTCCTTGGTGGGGGGGGGGATAAATTATTGGCATCTGCCAACAGCCCCCCCCCCTCAAGAAAGATGCACCTGCCTATCCGCCATGTCTGGCCCAGCAGCTGACGCTCCTTTTGTTTCAAGCCACGGAAGCAAGTAGGGGGCAACTGCAGTCACTTTAACCCTTTCGTTACCCTCCCTCCTACATTCAGGAGCCATACGCCCACCCCATGCATTCCCTCGCTGTGTTAATATCTACCGCTTTTTCTGGGAGGCTGTTCCACATATCCACCACCCTCTTAGTAAACTCTATTGAGAGCTACCCCCGCCCCAGGGCACTTTGACCCATACATTCAACAACTTTAAGTGTAACGAAGACCCTACTGGGGGTATTAACGAAAGGGGACTGGGTGGAGCTGCCATTAAGCCCCTCCCCTTCTTGCATATGCCACCAAAGAGCACCTGTTAATTATCATACTGGCCCCCCCTTTACTTTCCACAAGCTCTCTGTCCAGCGCGATCGACCCCCCCTGGGGCCACCTTGTGTGTTGCCCTATGGGGCAAATTAAAGGGGCAGGGGGGGTATTAATAGAGGCTCTTATTTGCCCCTCTGGGTACCCGTAGCTGCCCGAGGGGAAGTAAAAAAAGGGATGTCTGTTTATATAGCGCCATCATGCTCTGCAGCGCTGTACAAACCCCCCCCCATCCCGCTGTTACCCCTGATTGCCCCCCATACTGTCTGTTCCAAACCAGCCCAGAATGCCTCTTTTTCCTCCCCCTCTGGCCATATTGTTTCAATAGCTTTAAGTACAAACACATGTGTGGGGGGGGACGTTTGGCTTCCATCAATCTGACATTTAAAGGGATTTATTTTTTTCCGCCCCTTAAACATTTTTGGGGCAAATCTTTAGTTTCTATTAAAAAATGTCATGTATTATTTTTTATTATTATTATATATATTAGGGTCCCACCTCCCCCTCTCGTGGGGCATTTAAAGGAGCCAGGTGTATAGCGTGGCCAGATTGCCCTCCATACCTGCCAAGTGTCCCTGTTCGCTGCTTTATAAGACACGCTGGAGGTCTCCGGTTTTCCCCCCCACACGGGCACGCTTTCTTTTTTTTAAAAAATTATTTTCTACAAGAACATGCCGGAGGCGGTGTTGCCATGGAAATAACAGCATGCCCCCCCATCGGATGATAACACGTCATGTCTGGCGCTGACCGGTCATATGCCGGGGGGGCTTTGCACCATGCCAGCCGATTGTGCACCCAAAAAAAGTTATTTTTTTAATTGTTTATTTTTTTTCACATATTTTATGGAGTTCCTAAAATGCATGTTTTTAAAATATTTATTATTAATTAAATAATATATAAAATAATATTAAATACAAAAATAAAAATTTCGCCTGGTAATGGCGGTGTGTGTGTTATCGTTGGGTGCTTTTGCCGGGGGGTTTTGGAGAACAGTCTAGCCCCCCGGAGTAAGCGGAGGTAATAAGGCAGCCGCGTGTAGTCGGAGTTTCCCGGGTCTTACAACCCCCCCCCCCCGAGCCCGCCCGCGCCTGGAGGACCTCTTTGTGTAGCAGCAGCGGCGTTGCGTTTTCATCAGCTCACAACCTTGTAAAGCGGCTAACGAGCGGCCGTGCGCATCCTGCTTCACACCTTCCCCCCTCGATTCCTGGCCTCTGAAACTCCTTCCTAACTAACTTTTGGGGAATTTTTTGTATGTTTTATATATATTTTTTTTTTTCGTTGCAGATTTGAGGAGCTCGTGAAAAGTTTTCTTTGGTGGTGGATTACACCCGGGATCCGCACAAAACCTCCTCAAAGAAGGGCCCAGGTTTTTCACACGTCTCTCCCCCCCCCCGGCCAGGGTTATTTTTTCTTTAATTTTTTTGGCTTATTTTGTTTTATATTATTAATTATTGCTTTTTCTTTTTTTTTTTTTTTGCTTGGCCTGGATTGGCTGAAAGGGTTAATCCGGCAGCTTTCTTCTTGGCAGCGTTCCGCCCTTCGCAGCGCACATGCGCCGCGTAATGCAATGGAGGCCGGAACCTGGAGGGATTATTAGCCGACTGAGATGATTCCGCTGCCATAAATAACATTAAATGCTGATTTTTCAGCAAAACGCATAAAAAGAAAAAAAAAAAAAAGCAAATTCCAGCCGGGTTGGGATTTCATGAGGTGCCGCGTGGATTGACGGCACATTAAAGGGGGCGGTCGCCGTGGCAGCTGCTGTGTTGGTTCCAGGGCGCTCCGTGGGCTGTGTTCGGGGCCCGGGTTAAGAGTCGGGGCCCCCTCCGTGCGGCGCGGTGCCAGCGTCCTCTCTTCGTAAATCACGGCGTTGGCGGCTGCCACCTGGAATTCCGATGCGTTTCGTTCACGTCTGTCCCGGCAGGAATTCGGGGGTCTCTTTCTCGGGCCTTTTCATCGATCACGCGCCAGCTCTCCTAGAAAGCGTCTCTTACCCGGGCGGCGCCGCCAGTCCGAGGTCTCCGTGGGAAAGTGGGAGTTTAGTCCTGGCAGGGGGGCCATCGCTGTCCCCCTCCCGGCACATGCCACAATGGGGGGAGGGGGTTATAAAGGGGTGATCGGTGCCCAAGGGACAGGGGGCCCCACAGGACCCCCAAACCCGAGCCCCTGATACGGCGCAGATACTCTGCCGAAGCCCCCCGTTATTAGTCGTAGATATAGCGCCGACCTATACCGCAGCGCTGTGTAACAATTCTTAGCCCATCTAACCCGGGGAGGTGGATCCAAGCTGCAGGCGGCTGCCCCGGGGTGAGCGGCGTGTCTTTAGACAGAGTCGGTGTGAGAGGTCCCACGCGCGTGCGCCCCTCAACTATTACATCCCGCTACTTCAGGCAGCCAATCAGTGGCCGGCTGCGGGACCCCCTGTGTGCAGAAAGCGCTTCTGCCGCTTATTGTCCGGGGGGCTCTCCGGCGAGGGGGCTACACCTCAGCTGCCGCTTACCGGGTCATATCCGGGCGGTGGGCGGACCCGTTAGAACCCGCGGCGCTCTCGTCGTTCGCCAGGTGAGACCTGCAGCGTGGTTACGGGGTCCTGGATCGGGGAAGGTGTGCAGCGGGACTCTCAGGGCATTAGACTGGATCATGTCCCGATTACCCCCCCCTGCCCGGGTTATTAAGACATCTGTGCCGGTGGAACGAGCCTCTCCTCCTCTCCCCCTTCTCCTCCCCGACACAAAAGCCGCGGCACCGCCTGACATAATCGTCTAATTATCTTCAGCAGATGGGGAGCCGCACTAAGTAGAACACAGCGTTCTCTTGCTTGCTCACTCGTTCACTTGCTTTCTTGCTCGTTCACTCGCTTTTTCATTCTCTCGCTCTTTCTCTTGCTCTGGAGGGCGATTTATTAGCTTTTTTGTAGTATAGAAAGGATGCTTTAGTGATTGACCCGTGGCCCTCGAGTCCTGCGAGTTTGTATCAATCCCGTTCTTGTGGCAGAATTGGCTGAATCCACTAAGTCTCTCGGTGATGGACTCAGAGGGGTCGCTGCAAAGTGGGGTACCAAGAGCCTCCAAACGACATTATTGGGGCCGAGAGTCACTCGAGGGAGTGATACCCCATACGAGGGGCATTTAGGGCAGCGGCAGCCCAGTCTTTGCCGTTACACACAGCCGAACGAGACTTCTTTTTTACTTTGCCGTCCTTGGTTGAGACGCAGCGCTCCTGGCGGGATCCCGACATCTCCCAGGAACATAATCCACTTTTAACTATTTAACCCCGCTTAGTGTAGCCGGGGCAGGAATAATTGCCCCAGGGGCTGGGTACTAGGGCAAAAACGACCACGGAATCTATGGGGCGTGGAATTCATGTTCTCTGGTAACCGAAGGGTTAAAAGATTTTGTAATCTCAGCTGCTCGCGGGGTCCCTGACGGGCGCTTAATTGCAGAAAATCATAATCCGCGCTCACGACGCTGGGTCGGGGGGCAAACAGCCCACCTTCCACAAAGCGCGTGTTCCGGTTACCTTGGAAACTGCAAAAATCACCGAAAATGCCACGTCCCAAGGGCGGAACCCCAATGGATGTACCCCAGAGACCACCCGCTGGAAGCAGTCCTAATAGATTGCAAGCTCTCGGGAACAGGGTTCATGTTATTGCTGGCGCTCTATTAATGTATCGGGTGTCCTGCTGGCTCCCTAGTAATGGGGTGGGAAGTCGGCCCCCGATGGCTGCGCAGTAACCGCGCCGGCGACCCCGCCGTGCCCTTATACATAACACTGATTAGTAACCGAGATTTTTATCGTGCCTTCGAACCCTGCCGAGAAAACAATTAGCGCCTCCCTCCCGCTCCGGAGCTCGCCGGCAAATCGGGGCAGCGGGTAAAGCTCCCCGGCCGTAATGAGAGAGAGCGGCTTTTAACTGCTCCCCCCCCCTTCCCCATTGTGTCATTAGCCGGCGGCCGCCGGGTTTTCATCGCTTCCCTCCTGCCTGTTATAGAAAGCTTATCGGCCGCCCTCCCTCCTCTCCCACTAATGTTGGATAAATACCCGATGAGCCGATGGGGGGGGGGCGGCAGAGACGCTCAGGAACCTGTGAATATGGAGAGCAGTCGGTCGGATGCTGAGTGGTACTCGGGGTATGAAACCTATCGCCTAGGCGGATGTTAATCAGAAGCTTCAAACAAAGTCTCCTCGCTTTAGAGGCTAGTGTTGGTTAGGCTTTTCCCGTAACAGGGGCAGTTGGGGTAATAAAATGTATTTGAGGGCAGTGGACGACCTCCCTGTAGAAATCCGTCAAGTCCCGAGGTAATTAAGGGACCCTGATCCGTTCCTGTTAGATACTCAGACCCACGTGGTGAGAGCGCCCGTTATTTTGAGGTCGAGAGTTGGAGTCCACCTCCAGATCGGAGTTGGCCTTGGGTTGGCCCTGGCCCCTCTGCCCTCCTGCCAGGTTAAACCTGTCATCCGCACAATAGGGACAGATTGTGGCTCCTTTGGGTCAATGATGGCGGCCAGAAGACGTTGGCCAAGGGTCATGCCGAGCAACGGAGACCTAATCTCCACCGGGGCGGAATTAAATCCTTGGTCTCGGGTTAGTTTCAGGAGCCACGTTCTTGTCCCGTGCATGTTTAAATTCTCTACACCCCGTCAGAAAATGTCCAGAGGCAATGGCTGATTTCCCCGTCTTGTCTCTTCTCCGCAGTGGATGATCCAGAAGCCGCACAAAGTCGCCACGTTTTTCGGCTGCATCGGCAAAGACAAGTTCGGTGAGATCTTGAAGAAGAAGGCAGAGGAGGCGCGCGTGGATGCTCATTACTACGAGCAGAGCGAGCAGCCGACGGGAACATGCGCCGCCTGCATAACCGGGGATAACAGGTGAGACGCTGCTCCCCAGGGTCGTCAGTGGGGTAAGGTTTCTGGTGGCCCTGCTTACCATTACCCTGTCTGTTTCCAGGTCTCTGGTGGCGAATCTGGCGGCGGCCAACTGCTACGATAAAACCAAACACCTGGACCTGAAGGAGAACTGGCAGCTGGTGGAGAAAGCCAAAGTCTATTACATCGCGGTAAGTGGTGGAGGGTGGGGGGCGCTTTATCACAAGCTTTGTCATCTCCTCCAATGTCTGCAGTTGACATAGCCCTCTCCTGCTATTGCTTAATGTTTCTGGTCTTTGTGGCATGGAAATGTCACGCGTGGACCCAAACCACAGCCTGTCCAAACACAAAAATAATTCAGGTGTGTAAAGAATTTGGCCGGGAACACCCAATTGTCACGTTTATGGGCTTCACATACCGAGAGACGGTCAGCTGGTTGTGGAGAAGCGTCGTCCACGCTCTAGGCGCCATTGTTTGGTCTCCAGATGGTGAAGGGGTGAAGAGGGGGCCGATCTTCCAGGCTTTCAGAACGTTCTAGAGTCTCTTCTGTTTTTATGGGGCGTGAAAGGGGGAGCTGGCGTTTCCAGGCTTAAGTATGTTGGCTGGTAGGACCCCATTTTCATAATGATTTCCCCTGTCCACCTCTACTAAAAGGCAGAAGACACTAATTCATTGACCCCCTTTGGCCATCTCACCTTCTCCCCAAATTTCTTTTGCCCTCCCGTGGGGCAATTACCATAGATGTAACCGTTTGGATTTACGCCTGAGCCCGCGCGGGGCGTTGGAGCCCTTCCCCTGCCTGACAAATCTTACAGACGGGAGAGAAGTAGAGGGGAGGAAAAGAATAAAATCCCTGAAACGCGGCCAAAATATTTTGGTGCCAATCCGTTGCTAAGGAACCAAAACCTGCACGCTATTAATGACACCGCGAGCGTATCGAAAAGTCTGGGGTCTTGTCTCGGCGCACCCTTTCAGGTCCGGACCATGCCGGGCAGGCTTCTCCAATCAGAGGTCCACGGCGGCGTCTGGTGCCGAAGGGGTTACGAGCGAAGAGGATAATGTTCGTGTAATTATCCCGGCAACACGTCTGGTTAAACCTGCCTGTTTCTTACACACATGATTGAGTGTAATTGGAGGCTGGCTTCGCTCCCCCTCCTCGCCTGTTTCCCACGCCGCTAAACGCTCACTGACATAATCTTGTTCTCCCCCCCCCGTGCAGGGGGAAAAGGCTTACCCCCTCCTCTCAGGCTCCGCGGTCGCCTCTCGTAATGCGATCCCAGCGACAGATGCGCTTTCCGAGCTGTTGCTGTTTTAATGCGGCCCATTGTGCCGAGACCCTCGCCCCGCTTCCTCCTCCTCACACCAGTCAAGCACCGCGTCTGGTTACTAGTCGCTCTGACGGACGGACGGAAGTCCTCTTTTAATCGTTTATCCATCGACCTGCTACGTTTTTCCCCGTTTTCTCGTGTAGTATTGCGAGGCGCGGGCTCCCCGGGCAGTGGGGGGGAGTCTTTGTGCCCGGTGGACCTTTAGATGTAGTGGATTCTCGGGCAATACTATCGGTGAATAAAGATAATAGGGTCCAAAGTGAGGAGTAGCGCAGGAGCCCAGGGGCCAGAGCCCGTTTCAGCCGTCCATCAACACGATTAATTCTTCGGCTTGCTAGTACCTTGAGGAACCTTCTATACCCTACAACAAGCCTGTGGGGTCCAAAGACTATCAAGCCCCCCCCCAACTCTTTGCTGTAGGGGCATTCCCGTCCTTTTTACCCCTAAGAGGGTGACCGAGCCCACTGTATCTGAGCTTTCTTTATCTATATGATGTGATTAAATAATTCAAGATATCCGGCCGGCGCGTGGTCTCTGGCAATAACCAAGTTGCGCATGGAGGACGGCTGAGGTGGCCTCTTAATCTGCTGCTCCGCAGAAAACGGCAGCAATTAGTGTCACAAAGTGTAATGTACTCGCTACGGGGGTTAGGTCTCTAGACATAAAACTCACGGGCTGGATTATGGCTGCATGTGAGAACGGCGCGTGAAGGGCAGGTCGTCTTCTAGGCCTCGTCCATCCTGGTTGATGGTTCCGAAGGATTGACGTGTTGGAGCAAGAAGTCATAATCTAGGTGATTTGACTATACTAAGAGGGTGGTAGGTAAGTGGAACCACCTCCCGGCAAGAGAGGCTAATGCGGTGAATGCATGAGGAGGCATATGGCTCCTGATTAGACATCACTTCTTTCTCGGATGTGATGTTCTCGGTGCCCCGTATCTGGAAGAAGACCAGGGCTTTCACAGATCTATGATTAAGCAGAGGTCCTCTCCCCGGAGCAGAGGCCGGGAACCTTTCTCCCAGCAGCGTGAATGGCTCTTCCTCGGTGCCGCTGAATAATTGCCTTTTAATCAGCTGTCGGCGTGCTGCTGCGTGGGACGGGGCGGCTTTGTAGCTGTCTCTGGCCCGTGTCTGACTTCCAGCCAGAGATAAATGTAGTTAAGGATCTCTTGGAGTGCTCCGGGACTCCATTAATCAGCGCGTGGAGGCTGTGCCTATATACATTATATATACATTAAATAGGCCGCTATGTAACGTAACCTGAATCAGCCGCTGTCCTCTCTGCCGTAGAGACTGTTGAATCATGTGGTCTTTGAGGTCTCCGTCTGGGAAAGCCTTAATTATGTCCCTCTTCAACCGTAGTGAATGTGACAGCGGCACGGCCGGCTCCTTCTCGCTAGTTCCGACACCTCTATTTCCGCGTTCAATGAGCAACACCACCTGGCTTTAGCTCTTCGTACAGGCGCCTCTTGTTTAAACCTTGTATTGGAGGTCTTCCGGTCAGTTCTCGTATAGAGCTTTACGGCCTCGAGGCTCTAAACATCTTGGCCGCCTTGGTAGCTGTAGGATCATCTATCCTAGTGAAGACCAGCTTGGACTAACTGTCCGTTCCTCCTCATGGTGCTGGGTCTACACCCCGTTACCGGTCTCATCTGACGTTGTGCCCTCTGCCTCCACACTTCCTCACTCTACAGTCTCTCCTACATTTGTCTTCTGCTTTCTACACTGGGTGGTCAACCTACTTTCGTGAAGCTCTTCTGCTGCCAGGTTTATGAGGGGTAACCTGTAGGCCTCATACCTGTATGCTGGGCCTCCGGCAGAAAAAAGGCTCCTTGTGATCCGCAAAGTCTTCTTCTGGTTTTGCCTGTCTCTCTAGCCTCCATAAGTCCTCAAACTCTACTCGGTCCTGTCTTAGAGGGCAGATCATGTTCAGATTCCCTCACTGGATCAAACCTCTACCTCTTCTCGACTGGTTTCACAGACCCCCAAACTATGAGTCCATCCAGACTCGTTGACCCAAACCCATTGGTGGCCGCCAGTTGTGTCCTCCAGTATATCTCCTCACCGGTGGAGACCCAATTCCTCTAATTCACCAGTGGTTTGAAGACCACAGCAACTGTTCCCTCTTACTCCGTTCTGCAAATGTTTGCCGAGGGATTCGGCGCCTGGTTAATGAACTCTTGCCGCATTATCACCTCCTTAACGAGTCCGTGACTCAGCAGCCTCATTAATGAAATGGCTTCATTGGCCGTTGCGTTATCCGGAAGCCATGAGCTGATGACAGGACGAGGTTTGCGTCCGGACAGAGACCTTTTCGTGTCGGCATGTAGAAAAGACCATGCACGGTGAGGTCCCATAACCCATCGTCCCACATCCAGGTCCTTCCGGGGTCTTGGGCCTCCTTAGCCGTGGTCTCTTTGGCTTTATCTAAACGCTGTCTTTCTAGGGGTCCACGGGGAGCAAGACGTTTCCTTCCTTTTTCTGTTCTCCTTACCAGCTCCGTGGGGAGGCAGAGCCTTAAGGTACGGGGAGTGAAATTAAATTGTCTCGGCGCCGGACCCCGTTTAGTAGCTCGGCCGTTTTCCTCTCTGTGGTTAGCGCAGCGTGTCCCGGTAACTCGATGCCCGGCGAGGAGAATAAAAGCCTCTGTTTCCCGCCGTGGCAGCCGCCCAGAAGCTCGTGGATCCAGCAGGCGTCCGTCTGATCGCGCTGCAGGCTACTGATGCCCCCCAGCTCCCTGCGAAGCTGCCACTTTAACCCTTTGGCCCCAAATGGTCTCGCCCTAAATTTTGACACGTTGGGCAAGTTATGGCCTCTTCGCTACGCAGAAGGGCCACTTTGACCGCCTGTTAATCGTTAATCAGTCGTTGGTCTCGTCTTAGATTCAGGAGCTGTATGCCTATCCC
>VKOC01000007.1:12589718-12603839 GCA_009364415.1 Spea multiplicata
GGGGTTATATTACTGTACACGGCGTGGGGGGGTTATGTGTTGTTGTACATGTATACGAGGTGGGGGGGTTATATTACTGTACACGCCCCTTTGGGGAGGGGCATGTAGTTATCACAGCGCAGTCGGACGCCCCTCTGTGACAGTAATGACGGCTCCTATGAGCTCAGTTGTGGGTTTTTTCCTCCCCTGTAGATTAAATCACCCCAACGTGGTGAAGGCGTGCGACGTCCCCCCGGAGATGGACTTCCTGGTGAACGACGTGCCTCACCTGGCGATGGAGTACTGCGCCGGGGGGGATTTACGGAAGGTGAGTCTCGCAAGGCCTCGGTCAACTAAACGACTGATTAAGGTCTGAGTCTTTACAGCAGGTGACTAGACGGGGGGCCCTCGGGGGCCGCTGTTTAAGTCTGGGACACGTGTGTTTGGTGTTTTCGGTCACGTATGTGCGTTTTTGTTCTGCTTTCAGCTTCTGAACAAACCGGAAAACTGCTGCGGCTTGAAGGAAAGCCAGGTGCTGAACCTAATCAGCGACATAGGTACGTGCGGGGCGGCTCCCCCCCTGCCGGGGCGTGTAATGGCGCGGTCTGCTAGTGAGGGTCGGTAGCATGACTCCGAGGCGAGGGCGGCGGAGAGGCTGGACTCATGCGGTTGGTCCAATAAAATGACTAACGGTGGGAACAACCAATCGGTAGAGGCTTTGCAGCGCAGGTTAGGAGGCTTGGGTTGTCTCTAGTGTTTGGAGCACCCGCGTGAGATTGAGGAGGCCGTTAAATGGGAATAAGATGGGGCGGAAGGGTTAAGGTCACGTCTGTTAACCTCTTCACGGCTGGGGACTGAACAGAGTCCCACGGCCGGTGCTTTGAACCCCCAGAGTTAACAGGAAGTCTCGTATGAAGTGCTAAACACCAGAGCCGTGTAACAGCCGGCCCGCGTGAACCCGCTCCGTTTCGTGTTTCAGGTTCCGGGATTCAGTATCTACACGAAAATCGAATCATCCACAGAGATCTGAAGCCGGAAAACGTGGTGCTGATGGAGAGTAATGGGAAGGTGAGGGGTTAATACAGAGTCCCCGTGCGCTCCTGAGACGAGACCGAGGACCGATCAAAGGGGATAACGGGTAGACAAGGCGGGCCGGATGGGGGCCGATCTGCCTTCGGCTTCTGGGTTTGGGCCAAATAAGGATCGAAATAAGTTTGTGTTCTGTGCCACCATCCTCTGCTGATCGGTGATGCCGTGTACCTACTACTCTTAAATATATATACAGGGGATTGCTAGCCTCATCTTTTTTTTTTATTCTTAGACGCTGCACAAGATCATTGATTTGGGATACGCCAAGGACCTCGATCACGGGAGTCTCTGCACGTCGTTTGTGGGTACCCTGCAGTACCTGGTACGTATACAGCGGGGTAAAATCTTACCCAGCGACCCCGCTGCCCGTTCTGAGGGGAGGAGGTTCTGCCACGTTACAGATCTCACCTAGGGTAGTGGGTGCAGTGCTGGAGACCCCATCTCCAGGAGGATATCGACATTGTAGAGAGAGATCAAAGGCGGGTCTGGGTATCCGTGACCCTCGCGGACCACCATCCTTTAACCACCGTCCCTTTCACTCTACACAAGGCCCCGGAGCTCTTTGAGAACAAGCCGTACAGCGCCACCGTCGATTACTGGAGTTTTGGCACCATGGTGTTCGAGTGCATCTGCGGTTTCCGTCCTTTCTTACACAATATGCAGCCGTTCACCTGGTAAGGGCCCGTTCCCCATTCGCTCGCCCGTTCCCCATTCGCTCGCCCGTTCCCCATTCGCTCGCCCTCCCCCTCTGTCTCGGTAGGGATTTCCATGCTGGGTGATGTTCCTTAGTCACCTTTGCTTGTATCTGGGGCAGACCGGTGGCGGGGGGGGGGGGGGTTTGAGGGTGCTGTAGGACTCATTTACCTCTTTGGTGTAACGCAGGCATGAGAAGATCAAGAAGAAGGATGCGAAGCACATCTACGCCTATGAAGACCTGTCCGGCGAGATAAGGTTTAGCGCCAATCTGCCGGCGCCCAATAACTTATGCAGGTGAGGAACCTGAGCACGGCAGCGTGTCCCGGTTCTGTTGGGTGCTGTCTAGCCCGGCAGCGTGCCCTGGTTCTGTTGGGTTCTGTCTAACCCATTATCTCCTGTTGGTTCTTCAGCATCATGGTGGAGCAGTGGGAAGCTTGGTTACAGCTGATCCTCAACTGGGACCCCCAGAGCCGCGGTGGGCTGACTGATCCCGCCACTGGTCGTCCACGATGCTTCCAGCTCATGGATAATATCCTGAACCTCAAGGTGAGGCGTTTCCCCCGGGGCATTCAGAAGAGCCAAGGGTTCCAGTGTTGAGTTGCTGGTTGGTTTATGCAGCCTTTGTAAGAATGGAGGGCTAGAGACGGCTAACTGGTCAGGCAACCAACTGGTCAGGCAACCTGCTTTATCACTCCAACCTCCCCGCAGGTCGTGCACATCCTGAACATGACGTCGGCCAAAATCCTCTCTGTCCTCCTGCAACCCGACGAGAACCTGCTCTCCTTACAGTCTCGCATCGAGAGGGAGACCGGGATCAGCGCCGGGAACCAGGAACTGCTGCTGGAAATGGGACTGTCCCTCGACCCTCGTAAACCGGCCTCGCAGTGCGTCATAGACGGGGTGGTGAGGATCTCGCTTGGTTTCCTTTAAGTATGGCCGACGTATGGGCGCAGAAAGGCCGGCAATCGCCCCGTATTGACGTCGGACGGGATAATGAGGAGTGGCCGCTCATCCCCCCCCCCCGTTGTGTTTTCTTCATACAGAGAGGATGGGACAGTTACATGGTGTATTTGTTTGACAAAAGCAAAACCGTCTACGAGGGGCCCTTCCAGTCGAGAAGCCTATCGGAATCCGTTAATTACATCGGTGAGTAGCCTGCTAGCGTCAGTGGAGACCCACAATCCCTAATCCAACCCCTGGCTTTGTGGCTGAGGCCATAGGCCGTACGATGACACATCATACCCCGTACGATACACAGGGTATGATGTCATTTCCTGGCCGAGGGAAGAGGTCCGTGCCACCAGAGACATCGCTCCTCTCCAACTACTGAGCATCTGGAATCCTTCTCCCGAGGAAGGGGTCTCGGATGTAGGGGCCCACTCTTTTATGTAATGCTCCCAATTGATTGGTCCTCTACTTCCTTGTAGGCTAACTTATTATCTGGTCCTGCGCGATGCAGGCATACGTAGAAGGAGCCTGAATTAGAGGTCCTCGTGCGGCCGGCTGAACAAGGGGTTGTGGGAATCGTGGTTTATTTTTATTGTTTCTGTACCTCCAGTCCAGGACAGCAAGGTCCAGTTCCCCGTCGTCCACTTGCGCAAGGTCTGGGCGGAGGCGGTACACTACATTTCCGGCCTGAAAGAAGACTACAGCCGTCTCTTCCAGGGTCAGAGAGCCGCCATGTAAGTTTACACCCCCCCCCCCTCTCTTTTTGTTGTGTTTTATTTCTGTCCTTCCGTCGGTGACTCCGGTAACCAAATCCGTGTCCGGCGTGCCCCTAGGCTGAGTCTCCTGCGCTACAATACGAACCTGACCAAGATGAAGAACACCATGTTCTCCGCTTCCCAGCAGCTGGAAGCCAAGCTGAGGTTTTTCAAGCAGAGCATCAACATCGACCTGGAACGCTACAGCGACCAAATGACCTACGGCATCTGTACGTCTAGCCTCCAAAAACATTTTTTATCTTTGTTTATCATTACTTTTCCTTTTTTTAATTCATTTTATTTTATTTATTTATTATTTTTAAACAGTCAGGATAATTTTTATTTTATTTTATTTTTATTTTATATTTTTTTTACAGTCAGGATAATTTATTTTTTATTTTTAATTTTTATTTTTTTATTTTACAGTCAGGATAATTTATTTTATTTTTTTAATGGAAAATAAGTTAGAAATACTAATCTTTAGTTCTCTTGTTTACCCCTCCCCCCGTTCAGCTTCAGAGAAGATGCTGAGGGCCTGGAAGGAGATGGAAAATAAAGCCGTGGCCTGCGGGAAGGTAATTGTGTTTTATTTTTATTCAAAATACTCAAAAAATAACAACAAAAAAATCTGCTAGGTGTATAGTGAATAAAATGAGCCATTCTTACACCTTCAGAGCCACAAATATATGTAGACTTTGGCTGCATTGTGGAGGTCCTAGAAGATCAGGCCCTCCTTAGGCCTTGGTCGGGGGGTACAGGGGGCTACGTGGCCCTAACGTGGGTATTGAAGAGGAAGGATTGGGGATCTGGTGTTCTTTGAAAGCCCTCGTCACGCTCGGAGCGCCCCGATAAGGGAAAGCACACGATATCCTTGGACTTCGGGGGGGGCTCTGCCGCGTTCCTGAAGGCCGCCGGCGTGCCGCTCCACGCGCTCATTCTCTGTGCTCTCTGTGGCAGGCGGGAGAGATCGGCTTCCTGGATGAACTCATCATGGAGCTTCACACGGAGATAGTGGAACTGCAGAGGAGTCCGTACGCCCGCAGACAAGGAGACGTGATGGACCAGCTGTAAGAAGACACCTTCGCCCCGGTCCCGTAACATGCACAATTCAATTACCACCCCCCCCATGTGACACCAAAGCTCTTACACGCTTGTTTTTATGAGATAATAAAACGAGGGGTCTGCTAAGTGGAACAGCAGCTTTAATGTTCTGATGATCCTTTCTATAGCAAACCTATTTGCCCCATCAGCTCTACAATAAATGGTCACGAAGTCCCACCGCGTAGGTTGTCCCAGTTTTCATACCTTTCTTTTTATTTTTTTACATTTTTATTTATTTTTATTTCTTATTTTAGAGAAAAAAGAGCTATTGAATTATACAAACAGCTGAAAGGGAAATCCTGGTCTCCAGGTCTGTATTTATCGAGGATAGTTTGTTCTGTCCCTTGTTTTGTCCAGAATGATTTTTTATTAATATTATTATTATTTCACCGTTTGTTTTTATTTTATTTTTTTATTTTATTATTATTTCATGATTATTATTTTTTTTTTTTTGCAGACAATGCCTACTGTGACAGTACCGAAATGGTTAAAAATCATCGTGCAGACGGTGCAGAGCCAGGATCGCGTGCTCCGGGAGCTGTTTGGACACCTGAGGTAGCGTGAGATGGTTTTTAACCCCTGAGCTTACGTGGTGGCAGCAGTGGGATCCCCCATTTATTTTTTATTTTTTTTTTTACATTTATTTATTTATTTTTTATTATTAAACGTCACAAACGCGTTGACCTCGTCTCTGTCCGCAGCCGGCTCTTCAGATGTAAGCAGAAGATCATCGATCTGCTTCCCCAAATTGAGATGACGGTGAATACCATTAAGGACGCCGACAGCTCCCTGATGCAGATGCAGGCCAAGAGACAGCGGGAGATATGGCACCTGCTGAAAATCGCATGCGTAAGCGCAGGGGGAGTCCATTTTTATTTATTTTTACTGACCTTTTATTTTTATTAATTTTTTAATTTTTTTTGCAATGTATCATTTTTTATTTTTTTTTTTAGCAACGTTTAATAATGTATTTATTTTTGGTTAAAGTCATTTTATTGCAAATTATATGAAAGAAGGCGGGTTTCCCAGCTTTGTGTCATTTATTCTCGCTTTCAGAATTAGAACGTTTCCCTCTCTATCGTTCCAGACACAGAGCTCGGCGCGCTCGCTCGGCAGTTCTAGTCTAGAGCCCCCCAACACTCTACAGACCAGCGACTGGTCGGACCGAAGCTCCCCGCAGCCTCTCTGCGCAGCCTCCATGCCCAAGGACAAAAGCAGGTGGGGCAAGCACACGGTGCGGGGGTCTGCTTCATTAACCTGTGACATTCCGGGAAAGAATCACAGAACCCCCCGGCAGATCGGCCCCCATCTGGCCCGTCTGCTCTGCCCGTTTCTTTTTTTTTTTATTTATAAAAATCGACTGTTTGAACGAGTGACCAGCGACACTGTGATCCAGAACATGGGGGGGATTCTCTACAATTTAGGGGAGCAGGGATATATATGGAAGATGGGGGGGGGGTTACAGGGATTCGGGAGAGGGACTGACCAAGCTGAACAGGGACGCTTGGGTGGTATGGTATCTTGGAGTGTGCAGACACAGAGGGGGTGGATTTTTCTCATTCTTTCCTCTGTTGCGTCACAAACCCCTTGATGTTGTAAATAACGTCTTCTCGTGGTTCTTGAGACATTGTTGCCCCACTTCTTATTTGCTAGTAAATGGGGGGGGGACAGATACGGTGTAGCCGCGGACAGTGACTTTTTCCTCCCCTTTGTCCGTAGGGAGAACTGCAGACGGCTAATAGACGACAATCTGGTTTATCAGAAGCAGCTGAGCACCTTAATCATGGCGACCTCCGTGGAGCAGGAGAACAGCATCATGGTGAGTGTACGGTGTCCACGGAGAGTCAATCTCGGGTGACGGCGCTTACAGGGTCCTCCTAGGCGCTAGGGGGAGGAGGCCAGGTAACCTGTCCATGGATAGGTCGTCTCGAAGAAGTTTTTTTTGAAGGACAGAAGGGGGGGAGTGGGATAAGCCGGGAGAGGGCATTCCAGAGGATGGGGGCAGCCATTGGGAAGTCTTGTATAGGATCACGAGAGGGCCGGTGAAGAGCAGAGACGGGGTCGGTGTGTTTTTGGAGGTCAGCGAGGAGTCCGATCCACCCAAAGCCCCCCCCCCCGTTAACCTGTGATGTCTTCTTCTCCCTCAGAGCATGGACTGGGGATGGTTAAAGCAGTGACGGAGGCTCCGTAGGTTAGAAGCAGCCCTGCCCATCTCGGTGGAAGACGCTTGGTGTGGCCACCTGCCATTCGGAAGCCCCGCTCCTCCGGGATGGCGTGAAGCTCTCCTACACGGAAGGGTTTGACCGGCCGGGGTCCAGAACCAGCTGCGTCGTTCTCGCAATCCCTCTGGTCCCACCGTGTTTGGAGCCGCAACGAGCCGTCTTCCATCTTCTAGCGCCATGAGGTCCACGTCCCGACCGGGCCTCCGATCCGACCACCCAACCAAGAGTCGTACGTGGGTTTAGATGCCACCAGGCAGAAAAACTGCTACTGATTCTTTTTGTTTGCTTTTTGTATCCTCTGAGAGGAAGACCCTCGGCCCCCTGGGTTTTGGAAATGACCCCCACCCACAAGAAATTAGTATTTTACCTGAATAAATAAAAGGGGGGGGCGTAATATTTTTGTGTATATGTGTACAAAAAAATGTTTTTGCACGTTTTGTATAATTTCATTTAAATTTCATATTTAAATTGCGAAGAATCTACTTCTTGAATAAATTCTACTTTCTGGTATTTTCTTTGTTTTTCTATTTAAAAAAAAAAAACTAATAGCAAAAATACGGAATCTTACGTTTTTGGGTTATTTCACTTATCGTTTTCCGTCTGGGAGGACCGACGACAGAGGCAGGACCTTTCACGTAAATGTGTCTATTTCCCATGATCCTTGGCTGGAGAACAGCCCCAAGCAGGAAGTGATGACCCACTTCCTCTATCCTCCCGTCACACGAGCCTCCGAAGCGATGTCTCACTCTTCTTCTGTAGGACATCTGGAGATATTGTCACGGAGGCTTTGGCCAACGAGGTCCATCAGGATATGCTGCCACAGGTGGCCACGTGGCTAATGCCTACATGTTTCAGGACACCTGATTTATTTGTTCCTAGTCTCAGACTTTGGGGCAATGTTAGATTGAAGACCAGAGGCCACTATCGATGGTGGTTCTGGTGGAAGGTACAACCAGTAGCTGAGGAGCCTTCATTCTAGTCATTCATAATGTTCTAAGCCCTTCTTAAGCTCTTATTTACTTACCTGTACTATCCAGGGACCATCCGATCTTCTGGCGTTCTTCGATGTCTTACCTCGTGAGCCGGCCGGCTTCTGGAACGCTGCTGCGATGGCGTGGGACGTGGCTTCACGCAGTGATGTCATTGGTGGCTTCACGCAGTGGTGTCATTGGTGGCAAACTGTGCCCAACATCCCATAAGGAAGCCTGATCTTTTGGCCAGACGTAGCTTCGTGACGCGGGGCCTCCTGACATCACAGCTCAGTTGGACACGGAAGGAAGCATGGACACCCATGGAGAACTTCAGGCAAGTTTTCCACCACAAGACGGCTTCGCCTACTCAAACTCGGCACGCGAGGCGAGGTGCACGTCTGTACCACCAACACAAAACCATGGGGGGAGGAGTCCTTTAGGTCCTCCATGACTCCCTCAACGTCATCTACAGGTCATTCCCATGGAGACCAAACCATGACATTTGGCCTTCAACTATTTGGACGGGTTTTATGCCAAGAAGCTGGAAGGAACCAGTCGAGGAACTCAAGAAGACCTCCTGTGAAGGCCGAGTGTTCCGTGTGCACCTCGTCCTGCCCTATCTCTCAAACGGATAAACTGATCTCATCAAAGAGCTTTGGAGCTGGCGGAATTCCATTTTTTGTTTCTTCACCCCCAAAAAACATCACAGGTTGGAAGATTTTAGGCAAAACGAGCTTTATTGTGTTCATCAAAGTCTTCTGGCCCAAGTTGGAGAGGAAGTTGACTTTTGATCTTCTAAGTTCCCACCGACCCTCAATCCACCTGCGGCTATATTTAACTATTATGCCTGTCAATCAAACCCCCCCTCCCCGTGCTGCTTGACCCTTGCCCCCCCGGAGCCCAGGGGGGTCTCCTCCACCTGTCTCCTCCATCATTCTTAAAGTATGGCTTTCAAAACCTCCCTCTACTTCCTAATAATAATCAGCGCAGTGAGCGAATTTAAACATGCGCGGGACGGGCCCCCCGAATATCAACAGGGTGGAAGATAAGTGGAACCGCCTCTCAGCAGAAGTGGTAGAGGCTAATACAGTGGAGGTCCATTATGTGTGTGGGGGTGGAGGTCCATCGCATCTTAAGGGTGAGAGGTGGGGCCCATCGGTGGTCCGGGGAGGTGGGGGGCCATCCGTGTCCGGGGGGGGTGGGGTTGGAGAGCTGTCGTAAGGAACGAGATGCCCACGCAAAATGTGGAGGATCGGGCACCGGACCTCCTCATATCACCCCGCAGTGGGACCATCGAAGTCAGGACCTTAATAGGAGTTTTTATAGAGGAAAGGAGGAGCATCAAAAGAATGAAAAGGGGGGGGGCATTAGGGGAGGAAAAAGGCATAAGGAATTTAGAAGAGGGACTGGCCAAACTTAACAGGGAGACTTGGCAGGTATCCATAATGCAAATGAGTTTGTTTATAAAGATTGTGTGATAAAAGGCGGGTAAAAGTGACCTGGAATAATAAAAACGCCCCAAATGGTGGACTTTGGGTTACGGGGGGCGCCCGCCTCGGCTGACCGTCAGACCGCCCGACACCCCGCCGGAGCGGCTTCTCCCATATTAGGAAGTTGGCTGAAGGAGCTTCATCTCTTGTGGTTTGTGTCGGATTCCAAAGACCATTCTTCCTCCCCGTCCTCTGAGAACTCAAGTGCAGCCATACCTGCCAAGTGTCCCTGTTTAGTGTGGCCAGTCCCTCTCTCCGCCCCAGATTCTCAGGGTTTTTACCCCAGTCTCTGGGTGAACGGGCAGATTCTCAGGGTTTTTACCCCAGTCCTGGGGTGAAGGGGTCACACGGTCTCATCTGAGCGTCCCGATTGGTGCTTTTCTCCCTCCTATATCACAGCTGGAATCCCTGCTTGAACACAGGTGACTCCATTCAGACCCTGACCAGGCACGGTTTCCATAGCGACCATCATTAGAGCCATCCGGCTGCCGCCGTCACCTGGAAGACACTCGTCAGATTAGAAGAAGGAGAAGAAGAGTGGGGAGGAAGTGGTCGCCGACCGCGCCTCGAACGAACCTTTACCACAGGGGAACGGCTGATGTCACCGCAAACCAAGAGGTGACAAATTAGTCAGCCCTGGGGAGGAAAAAACCAAGCAAAGTGTGATTTTCAGGAATCCGGAGTAAAAAATATATATATATACCGGCATATATATATTTTATTAATTCAAATTTGGAAAATCTATCCAGAATAGGAAGTTTAAAGGTTAATTTTAATAATCTTTGGTTAAAAAATTTTTTTTTGTGCTTTGTAATTTAATGCGATAATAAATAATTAATTGCAAAAAGTTTAATTTATAAAGCCGTTTCCTGCTGTTTCTATACGCATTATCGGGGCTTGTCTAGGGCCGTAGAAACCGCTGCGATCTCCCTCCAATACCCAGAAACATTCTGCCTCCTAGAAAGAGGGGCACAGGGGAAAGAGGGGGCATACAAGGGGAAGAAAGAGGGGCAACAAAGAAGGAGAGAGGGGCATCAGGGGAAGAAAGAGGGGCATCAAAGGAAGGAGAAGAGGGGCATCATGCGAGAAAAGAGGGGGGGGGGACAAGGGAGAGAGGAGGGGCATCAGGAGAGGAAATGGGGGCAAGGGAGAAAAGAGGGGGCAAGGGTGGGAAGAGGGGGCAAAAGGGCTTGGGGCACAAAGTGGGAGGCAGGACTAAGCAGGGATACTTAGCAGGTATTGACAGCTAGCCACACTAAACAGGGACTCCTGGCAGCGTCTGCATGCTGTCTTTGCCCCTTGTTGGGGTATTTCAGGTTACCCCCGCCAGCCCACCCTCTTTCCCACATTCCTGAGACCCCCAGTGACGTCACAGTCCCAGGAATCCCTCCGATTTCCAGGCTTCGCCTTTTAAGGAGATGGCAGCTGGGTGACGTCACTAGGAGGGGACGGGGCGTGAGAAGCGGCGCTGCTGTGAGCGACGCGGCCGACGACCAATGGCATGCGGATCGAAGGCACGACAAGGTGTGGCAGAGCCAAGGGCGCATGAGGAGAGTGGGCGTGGTACCTGGTGACGTAACCCCTACGGTGCTGAGGCAGAAGGACAGGATCGGAAGCTAAGGTGGAAAAAAGTCCGGACGAGGGAGCCGGGGGGCCTGGAAGTCAGACGGCACAAGGGGCAACTACAGCAGGAACGGGGCAACAGAGGAGGACCCGGGGCACAGACGGAGTAGCACACTAGCCAGGGGCTCACAGAGCGAAGAACCGGGCCGACAGCCAGAGAGAAACCGCAGTATCTATCTATGAAGGAGAGGAACCCAGGGGCCACAGAGGAGAGGAACCCAGGGGCCACAGAGGCTCTTGTAGCAGGAAAGCAAGGGGCAAGAGCAGAGAAGTGCCAGGGGCAACAGAACCCAGCAACCCGGGGCCGTGTAATACCCCAGGAAGGGCCGGGTAATACCCCTTGCTGCAGTGAGCGTGGGGGCCGAGGGCCGCTGAAGGGCCGTAGTTTCTCCGCTGGGTGAGTGTCGCGTGTGCCGCCATCATGCCGGTGTTCCACACCAAGACCATCGAGAGCATCCTGGAGCCGGTGGCCCAGCAGATCTCGCACCTGGTCATCATGCACGAGGAGGGCGAGGTGGACGGGAAGGCCATCCCGGAGCTAACGGCCCCCGTCGCCGCCGTGCAGGCGGCCGTCAGCAACCTGGTGCGGGTAAGTGAGCCGAGGGGGGCATGAGGTAAAAAAAACAAAAAAAAAGAAAATTTACGCCAAATTAGGAAATTTCACGTTTTGCCGAAAATTTACCGAAATTTGTGTTATTAACGGCGACAAAGTACGGTCCGTTCTGGCGTTAACGGCGCGCCAACTATCACATCAGAACGCACCTGCCAGCACGCCGCTAGCAAATAGCTGTGAAGGAGTCCAAGGATTCAGATTTAAGTTTTTTGTTTCAAAAATTTCAATTTCAAATTTCAGTCCAAAATATTCCAAAAAAAAAATAAAAAACCCCAAAAACTCCCAGACAAAAAAATAAGAAAAAATTCTGTTAAAACCCAAATATACCCGCCGTAGCATCTGGGGCTGGATGTCAGCACACGGTCCTCGTCAAAACACCGTACTATTTAACTCGACGTCGGTAATTTCCTGCCTGCCAAGACAGCTTCGATATAAAAAAAATAAATAAAATTAAAAAAAATTCACCGAAAAATTCGATTTTTTTTTTACACCAATTACCCATAATAAATACGTGACAATCGAGGTTGAGATTTGGAAAGTCATACCAACCAGAGTGTTAAAAGTTTAGAATTTAAATTGTTGCTTTAAAATGCCATTATTAAAAATAAAAAAAAAATAATAAAAAAATAATTAATTTTTTTTAATTTTTTTTTGTAAGCTAACAAAAAAATAAAAAAAATCCTGGGGTAAATACATTGATTTCCATCACTGGCAAGCTTCTGGAAAAAAAAATAATGTCTCGGGCTTTTTTTAAGACTCATTAAGCCAAATTTGGAGGAAAATTCATCAATTAATTTTTTTTTCTGTGAGGCCGTCCGATTATTTGGGGGAAATCCAGAAACCGACTGATATTCTGGAGCGAGGAGCTCAGCTGTGCCCCATAAAACCCCCCCTCCACCCCCGGTATCTCTTACCAGTTGCATGCCAAGTGCGGGGGGGGGGGTAATTGTGGCCGGAAGCTGAGCTGTCGTAAGAGGCCGAGCGGATGAAATTTTCCCGACAGATAATTAAATATAGAAATGTAATCTGCGCTCTATTTTGGCGCGGCCCTTTTCCCGATAAATACTTCACTTTTTACTTTACTTAAAAGTTGGGTTTTCCTTAGAGATTTTTCCATTGACTTTTTGAATTTTTTTTTTTTATCATTTTTGAGCTACGATTTTTTTTTTGTTTGTTTTTTTTTGTAGTGTTGACAACTTCCAGACGCATCGTATTTTAAATTATTATTTTACATTTTTTATTATATTTATGTAACAAAAAAAATGGAATTTATTTTTTTATTATTTATTTTTTATTTAATTATTTACAAAAAAACAACAAAAAAAAAACGTTAAAAAGAAAATAATGCGCGTATAACCCCATAATATATAATATATAAACCCCGCCCACCCCCAACAGTACCTCTTGCGTTTTGGGCTCCTGTCACCTCTCTAAAATGGCCAACGGAGGGCGCCATAGACTGCTGGAGACTTGGGGGGGGGGGCAGCTGGGGGGCAAGGTGTGCATTTGCCTGTTAACCTCTTCCTCACCAGGACACGAACACATTAACAATGTGGATTCAAACATGGAGTAGGCGACCTGATCGGAAGACAAAAGTAAAAAGAGGAATTTGGGGCCAAGGGGGAGACGTTGCCGTGGAAACGTCAGGGTTCGCTCCGGAATCGAGTAGAAACCCGGTGACCGCGGTCCGTGCTGTGGACCAGAGCGCTTGGGGTCGTTTCAGAGGCGAGGTGTACCGCTGGAAGGACGTTTTACTCTCCACTGGGAGAGTAGTGGATGGGTGGAGCAGCGTTCCAGCAGAGGTGGTAGAGGGTAATACAGTGCATGGGATAGGCATACGGCTTCTGAATCTAAGACGAGACTGCCGACCGATTAAGGTTTGAGTCTTTACAGTCTAGACGGGGGGCCGCCGGGGGCCGATGTGCCGGCAGGCTCTGTGTTTTGGGGGGGTGGCGGTGAGAGTGGTCCTGGACGGCAGCCAGCGTGGCTGGTAAACATCAGCTGTGCCTCGGAGTTCCCGCCGCAAGGAAATCCCAGTGTTCCCCAGTAAGGGCGACGCCAGTACTTGGGTCACAGTCCGCCGGGCGGGGGGGGTCCGCTCCTCGCGGCGGCCTGCGCAGGGCGGCAACCTGCTTTTCACTCTCGCAAACATTTGCCAAAATCTTTTTTATTATTTATTTTTTAGAATATATCTATTATTTTTTTGCCCAATTCCCATTAAAATTTTCCTTTATTTATTAGAGTTAATAAAAAAGACGAAATAAAAAGCAAAATAATAAAATAATTTAATAAAATATATTTGACGAGACGAATAATAAATAATAAAAAAAAAATAAAAAATAGAAAAGAAAGAATACCATGTGGTGGAACTGTAGGCGGGGCCAGCGTCACATGTTGGGGAAACCGACGGCCCCGGCGCGTTTCTCCTTTGTAATTAATGAGAAAATCAGATTTTTAGTTCCGCCGACGCTTGTATTTTAGTAAATTTTTTCTCCTTTTTTTGTTTATTTTCCGTAAATGTTTATATTTTGACCCGTTCTCACGGCGTCGGGGGTTGCGGAACGCGCCGGCGCTCTCCCCGCAGACCGTATTGCAGACCGCTCTTTAAATACCCCGCTGTGAGAACGCTGTGTA
>VKOC01000007.1:12606061-12616518 GCA_009364415.1 Spea multiplicata
TGGTGGGCCATGTCCCGTCCCGGCGTCACCGGCACCAGCTTCAGCTGATTGTCCTCCTGAGACATTCCCAGAGGAAGGCAGGAGTCCGGGATAGACGGGGCCCCCACTTTGTAGACCCGGACCTCCGAAAACTTCACCTCGAAGGCATGGGGATAGAGGGAGGCGCGGGGGCCGTAGAAGTACTCGCGCACGCGCAGGTCTCGGGAATCCCTGCGGCAGTCTTTAGAGCGCTCGGAAGCGCCGCCGGATTTGGGGAGAAGGACGGTGCGCACAAAGTGAGGGAGGTCGCGCAGGAGATCGTTATACAGACGTTCCTGATCCAGCACCAGGACGACGTCCACTTCGAAGGCTGAGGCGGCATGGATGAGAGCCTGATATCCGGAGCCCTTCACCCAGCCGCAGGTGTTGATGAGACAGCCGCTGACCGAGGCGCGCCGGTTGGAATCACAGCGCAGGTTAAAGACGTTCGCCAGACGGGAAGTGAGCTGGAGGCACAAGAGAGAAAATATTATTATTAGATACGCGGCATCGGCTACAACCGGAGAGGAATAATTATTAGATACGCTGCGTCGGCTACAGCCGGGGAGACAAAGAGAATAATTAACCCAGAAAAGAGGCGCGAGGCGACGGACACAGAGGCGAGCGGTAAGGACGGCGCGTGGGTTCTAGGCTGAGAGATGCGTCAGGGAGGGCAGGAACGGGAAGAGGAAGCAGAATAGGCTGCGGGGTATCTGGGGTTAACCGCTCTCACCTTGTTGTAAAACTTTATGTTGGTCCCCGGGGTGGTGGATCCGAAGTGATAGACGAGCGGAGCCTGGGCCGAGAATCCCTCTTCCACGTCCGCCGGCCGCTCCACGCACAGCGCTCCCACGGTGCCGGGCACGGACACGGACCCCTGGCCGACATCCAGCTCTATCAGGGTGGGCCTCCTGCCCGTCCTCACCGCGTAGTTTAGAAGCATCCGGCAAAGGGTGGACTTGCCGACATCGGAAGGTCCTGCCACCAGCACCCGCGGCCCCCGCTCCCCTTCGCGCTCAGCCTGCATTCTCATCTGTTCCAGGGCCACGTGGGCGTTGAGGTAGAGTAACATGGGGGTGTCCTTGGAAACGTACGCCACGTCCGGGCTGCCCCACAGCTGCACGGTGCATCCATGCCACGTGAACACCGCCGCCCGGCTCCCCGGGGGAAACGTGTACTTTTTATTTCGGGTCAGCTCCGTCCCAAACACCTCGGCCATGCCTGTCAACAGCTCGATGCGCACGGGCGCCGGGCCCTCCACCTCCAGCCGCAGCTCCGTCTCGCGGTCCAACTCAAACTTGGTAGAAGGGCCAGAGGAAGAGCGGCCATCGCCGTCTAATGAGGAGGCGCCGGCGGGAGCCGGGTCATCCGCAGACATGGGCTCCTGCGTCACGAAGAGAGGAAAGCAGTATATAAACTCCATGCATCATATACATTACATACATGACATACATCATATACATCACACACATATACATTACATACATCATATACATTATATAATCCGTTACCCTGCAAGCCTCCCGACACCAACCCAGCTGATACGGGTAACACCTGAACCCCCCCGCAGATCTCCTGCTGTAAAGACTCAAACCTTAATCAGTCGTTGGTCTCGTCTTAGATTCAGGAGCCGTATGTCTATCCCATGCATGTTTAATACCCTCACTGTATTACCCTCTACCACTTCTGCTGGGAGGCCGCTCCACTGATGTTGGGGCCCTACATTTTACTGATGGGGAGGGACCCGGGAAGGGCACACGTTACATATAATTATTCAGTAATGAAACGGCAGAGAAGTAATGGGAATAACGCGGTCGCAGCCCCAGGAGGAGGGGGCCGGTGGGTAACGCGGGAAAATGTTAGTAAGGGGTCTGTAAAACGTACACGGAATAAAACGGGAGCCATTAACCCCACGCAGCCCGCCAAGCGAACGGAACAATGACGTCGTACACCGTGTATTGAACTTACAGGGGTATTTCACTGCTCACCAACGCGCTTCTAGGACACTTCCGGTACAACAGACAGGGACTACCGGAAGTGACATCCTCACATTGCGCTAGACTGAGTGGGCGGAGCTTAGAGACTCTCGGGGCACGTCACCCGGCGCGGTCCAATCAGTAAACGAACCTGCTTCTAGCTAAATAAAAACAAAACAAAATTACATGTTTTGAGGTACGGCCAATAGCGGGTACCGGAAGTGACGTAAACACATCGCGTTTGCCCGGGGCGGAGTTGTGGGTTACCATGCCTGTGAAGCGTTACTCGCTGAAAGGGTTAATCACCGGGCTGGGGCAGGAGAGAGACACGTGACCCCTCTGCCCCAAACCGGCTTCACGTGACGTTTGGTTGCTGCTGTGCATCAAGGCCTTTACTGAGGGACGCCGAGTAACGTCAGGAAACGGGAACGACGTGTAATATATACAGTAATATACCGGAAATCACGGGGGAAATGCAGAATAATAGCTGCCGAGTGACCTAATTAGTCAGTTTTTTTCATTACCTTTTTTGCATGAGTAAAAGATTTTTCAAATAAAAGTGAGAAAACGTGTTTTTTTTCCATTCATATTTTATTATTAGATAGGAAATTAGATAATATGATCAAAAATAACGGTATCTAAAGAAAGCCCTCCTGGTCCTGAAAAAAACATATAACGCGTGTCGCTAACCGACTGAGGAGAAAAATGACATCAAAACACGAGCGCCACAAAAGTGTTAAAACAGCCCAAAGGGTACAAAAAGTCAAAACAAAACAGCCTGGTCCTGAAGGGGTTAAAGGCATGTACATGTGTTTTAAAGGGGTGGTTTCCAGTATCAGGGGCCGCTGTGGAGATCCTACCAGCAGAAGAGGTAATTTTACTGTAAAACCAGTGGGGATTCGCTGCAAGCCAGGAACTGGGGTGAGGGGGCCCCGGTGCCCAAAGCTCCCAGGGGTCCTCCCTCTGGCAGGGAATAGGAACGTGGATGGCCGAGAGAGGGTTAATGCTGAGCCAGGCCAGTCTGTCCGGGAAGGGGTTAATGCACACAGCTGAGGTCCCTCCTGCCCCCAAGGGGTTAACCCTGTGAGTATATACAATCCTGTGTGTGCATTGAACAGCAAAACCCCCAAATAATTCCGTTTCTGTGATTCTGGTGCACAGTCACCATGGCAACCAGTAGACTTCATGCTGTGTGCAGGATTCCATATGACCGCGTTTCACGCTGTGTGCCGATTGGTTTTGCTTTAACCCTTTGGGGCGTGAGTGTGCTGGCCAGGCACCTTCAGGGTTAAACCACAGCCCCAAAAATGTTTAATGCATCCAAATGAGGGCAGAATGCGGGAGACGGCGTGGAGGCCGCTTTCTCTCCAAATCCAGACGTTTCCGTTCTCTGTGAGTTTTGAGGGTTTTGGGCGAGACGGAAATTTTATTCTAATATCTCAGGAAAAAGGAGCGGCCAAAAAATACCGAGTCCCAGATCTGAGGGATCAGCAGAGACCGGAAAGAGGGGGAGACAAGAAAGCTCCTGCGCGACCCGAGCCCCAATCCCACGAGCTTCACGAAGCAGCGCATTAAGAAACGCTTTCTGAAATATTCTGGTTCCATTTTTTACCCCCAGTCGTAGTTTTTGCCCCATAATATAAAGTTTTCAGGCAGCTGCATATCAGCCGTTTGTATCTCGCTCTGTTATCTGATCACCGATCTACTAAACACCGCAACTCCTTATCATACTGCCTGTGGGGGGGGGGTAATAGAATGGCTGTCTTAATCCCTTAACGACAATTGGCGGTCAGGGTACGTCACGCAAAAAACACACGACAGATCCGGTTAACGACTATTGACGTGAGGGGTAAAGTGATTACTATGAGGGGTATATTTGGGGTGCAGTGTATAGTATGAGGGTGGTTTAATATTTGGGGTGCAGTGTAATAGTAATGAGGGGTAATATTTGGAGTGCAGTGTATATGTTTGGGGGGCAAGTGTATGGTATGAGGGGTAATTTGGGAGTGCAGTGTATAGTATGAGGCGTAATATTTGGGGTGCAGTGTATAGTATTGGGGGTATATTTGGGGTGCAGTGCATAGTAATGAGGGTAATAATTTGGGGTGGCAAGTGTATAGTAATGAGGGGTATATTTGGGGTGCAGTGTATAATATGACGGGGTAATAGTTTGGGGTGGCAGTGTATAGTTGAGGGGTAATATTTGGGGTGCAGTGGTATAGTATGGGGTATATTTGGGAGTGCAGTGCATAGTATGAGGGGTATATTTGGGGTGCAGTGTATAGTATGAGGGGTATATTTGGGGTGCAGTGTATAATATGAGGGGTAACAGTGAGGGCAGCTCTGTATTACGCCTTCCTCTGGTTACAGTCCGCCTGTTACTCCGGCGTCGTAGTGTAGCGCAAGAGCAGCAGAAGTCGGAAGTGACGTCACGTACAGGGGCAGGGTTACTGATGCACTGCGGGGCATGATGGAAGTTGTAGTCCTCGTGCGCCGAGCGGTAGGTGAGTGAGGGGGTCTGGGCCGCAGAGCTTCCACTTTGTGTATTTGGATGAAAGATCCTGCTAGGGGCAGCATAGAGGGGCAGTTTGCGAAGGAGAGGGCAACAGGCAGAGAGGAGACCTGGAACCAGTAACCCGGGGTACGAGGGCACTACTGACCCTGTCTGGGGGTATGAAGGTGTCAACTAATGCTGTCTGGGGGATGATGAGGGCAGTACTGACGCTGTCTGGGGGGTACGAAGGCATATGGCTGTCTGGGGGGGGGGGTACGGAAGGGCACTAACTGACCTGTTCTGGGGGGTACGAGGGATTGATGTTGGGGGGGGAGAGATGGGCTAACTGACCTGTATGGGGGGGGTACGAGGGCATATGACCCCTTGTCTGGGTGGTATGAGGGCACTATGAGCTGCTGGGGAGGGGGGTAGAGGCTTATGACCTGTTGGAGTGGTATGAGGGGCACTACTAGACACGTGTCTGGGGATATGAGGTATTAGTGACATCTGGTTGGTTACTGGGGAGTGCAGAAAATCTGTCACTTGCGGGCCCCCCCCTAGATTATAATTATATAAAGGATCCGGTTTTTAGTGGATAAATTTAGATAAAAGGGGTATTTGGATGAAATTTTTGATGTTCCCGGGGGAGTCCGGCGTTTTTGATGCGCCATTTGTTTTTTTATTTCCTGGGGGTGATTGGTGATACCTCGGATATATGCACCCGGTTATTACCTGCAGAGGAAACTTAAATACCCGGTTAGCTCCCATTGGTTGGTTGGCTGGACACCCGGTTACCGAGTCGTCATCGGTGGTTATTTTATAAAGTTTTGTTACCCCTCTTCTTTCACATTTTGCCCATGAAACCCCCTTCTGCCCTCCCGTGCCACCCCTTTCCACACACGTCCACAGAACGCGTCTTCACGATATATATCACCAGCCCCGCTGCCCTCCCAGCTCCGATACTTGCCCCTCCGTGCCCCGGCCCGTATATTCACGGCTGGCCTTCTTCTCGTGCAGGGACTCGCCATGACCAAGTGCATCGTGAAGGGATGTTCCAACACCACGGGCAAGAACAGCGGGGTCAAACTCCACGGCTTCCCCAACTCGCTGGCGCTGATAAAGCTGTGGCTCGAGCAGATCGGGGACAGCGCCGGGGACGTGGATTCCCTCGCGCAGCGCATTTTGGATTCGAGGAAAAGGTGGATTTTCCGGATCTGCTCCGCGCATTTCTCGCCCCAGAACTACGTTTGGGACGGCAAGAAATCGATTTTGAGGGCAGACGCCGTCCCGACTATTTTCCCGGGGAAAAAAAAATCAGAAGCCGCGGCCACCACGTCAGGCAATAAGACCGGCGGACGTCACCCCAAACTGCAGCCGGTCGCTCACGCTCAGACCGGTACCAACGCGAGCACCGGGAGAGGACATTCCCGGCTATCCTGCCATTCGGGACGCGCCACCAAAGATGCCTACACGTCCACGCACAACAAGATGGTTGATGCCTCCACGTCCACGGATCCTCAGTGTAACAAAGTGGACAAAGGGGTTCAGTGGCCGGAGTTCGAGTTTAACTTCAACGGTGAACCTTGGAAGGTGCAGCTGGACCACTTTTACCCCAGCTCTGGCTCCACGCACGTAAAAACCACAAAGAAGTGTAAAGCGCCTGCCCCGATCCCGGAGCCGCCTCCAGCGCCCGACAGTTCTGTGCTTTTGGAGCGGCACGAAGCGCCTCGGCCGTGGCAGTCGTCTCAGACGCGCAAGACTCTTCCGCCCAACAAGACCACCAGGTTTAACTCCAAGAGCCAGCCGTACGGCTCGATGGCCACGTTCTCCTACGCCTCGGCGGAAAGAGAGATTTCCGAAAGCGATCTCGCCAGCGAAAGAAAGTTTATCGTCTTCGAGTCCTGTCTGGATGACCTGCTTTATAAAGCCACTTGTCGCTATGGCAACGGGTGCATGGCACGCATGCGGAAACTGGAGAAACACGTCAACGGGACTTCCCTGTCTGTCACCGGCCTCTGTCTCAACGGTCATCGCTTCCACTTGTGGCACAGTCAGCCGACCACGGGGGATATCGCCGCCGGGAACGTCCTGACGGCCGCCGCCGTGCTGTTTAGTGGCTCCAGCTTCCGGCAGCTGCAGGAGATGAGCCACTTGTTGGGCCTTCAGCAGATCAGTCTGTCCGCCTACCAAAAATACCAGCAGGAGTACCTTTTCCCCACCGTGGATTTGCACTGGCGGCAGGAGCGGCTGAGGCTTCGAGACGCCTTTAGAAACACGCAGCTGACGCTGGCCGGGGACAGGCGGCGCGATATTCCCGGAGACAGCTTGAAGTGCTGCGTGTACTCGTTCATCGACGTGGCCACCAGCAGGGTCGTGGATTTTCAGATGGAGTGGGCCTCCCAAAGCACTTTGTCCGCCGACCTGGAGAAACGGACCTTCAAGAACGGCCTCGATAGATTGCTACAAGACTTTGAGATAAAGACCGTCGCCACAGACAGTCACCCGGGGATCGGCAAAGTGATGTCTCGCAGCTACCGCCACATCAACCACGAGTTCGACATCTGGCAGTATGCCCGAGGAGTGAGGAGAAGACTGAGAGCCGCCAGTAGGAGGAAGTCCTGCCGTGAGCTTGGCCAGTGGGTCCCTGCCGTTAGCGACCACCTATGGTGGTGCGCCAGCACCAGTCAGGGGAAGGAGGACATGCTGCGGGAGCGCTGGCAGTCCACGCTTTTCCACGTCACAGACCAACACGAGTGGGAAGGAGCGAGTCTGTATCCTTCCTGTGTCCATAAGCCGCTGAAGGCCGAGCAGCGCAGCGTCCGCCCGTGGCTGAGGCCGGGGTCTCCGAGTTTCAATGCGCTGAGGGAGGTGGTGTTGGATCCGAGGGTCACCAGAGATTTGTCCCGCCTGTCACAGTTTTGCCACACCAGGGAAATCGAGATTTATCACAGTTTTATGCAAAAGTATCTCTGCGAAAAGAAACCTTTCACGGCGGATGCCACGGACGTCAGGGCGAAGCTGGCGGCCCTGGCCTACAACGCGAACGTGCACAAGCGGCGCACGCACATCAAACACTCGCGGAGAAAGACGGGTGCGAGGGCGCGGAGGTGGGAGCGGCAGGGGTCCGGCGACACCCTAATGAAGACCCTGAGCGAGCACGTGCCCCCCATGATGGTCGACGCTTTAAAGATGTGTTCCAGCCGGCGTAGTCAGGACTGGAGCTCTCACCCCGCGGCCGCCGAGCTCGGCACAGAAACCCAGCCGGTTAACGTGGTGACGTCGCCCCGCGGCCACTCCGGGCTGCCGGGTGAGTGGGAAACGGCCGGTGTCGGTTACGCCAGTTGAGTGTTGGCCGAGAGACTCATTGTTATGGTTTATACTGGAAATTGTGGATTTCTAGAAAAACATTAAATATGCTTTTATTAGCTTTTCTCGTGCTTTCTGTACGTGGCCAGTCGGTGCCACAAAGGAGAAACTCGGGTAAGATAGATATTGTCTCAACCCTGTAAGTACCCTCCATAAAGTATGAGTGAGCCTGGAGATCTCACTCAGTGCACACCATGCCGTGTGTTCGCACCTTCCGGGGTCCGTATCGCTGTGGTGAGTGTGAGTGGTTGCTTTCTCCGGAAGCTGAGGCTGGAGCTCTGAGTCACGGAGAGAGATTGAGAGGAGTCCCTCGCTCACTGAGCAGAGTTTAGACGGGGAGATCCGTCCGAAGGGAGCGCGTAGCTGGGTGACAGACGTGGTGGCTGTCGGGGAGGGAAGCCAGCCCAACAAATGTGCCCATTAAGTGAGCGTGTTGGGGGGGGCAGACTCAGAGGTGGGCTCATCCTGTGTATGGGGATCTGGAAGGAAGGGAAGCCCAGGTGGTGGTGGTGCGGATTCTATTATTAAGAGAACAGACGGTAATCTGTGGCTCTGATCGCGGCTCCCGGGTTCAGCCTGTTGCAGACGGAGTGGACAGATTATTGGAAGACCAGTGACGTAGTAAGGGGAAAAGCCTTCCAGCAGAGGTGGTAGATGTTAATGCAGTGAAGACTAAGGAAAGTATTCAGAGGTCGGGCAGACTGGACGCCGAATGCTTCTTATCTGCCGTCACTTTCTATGTTTCTGCCCTCAGTGCTTCGCTACTCGCACCCCCCAGGTCCCTCTCCTTGTCTTTCTCTCACCCGCCATCTTGCCTTTCCTTACCCCGCTCTCCCATCACTACCCTGATCTGCCCTTCTCCCTCTGCACCGTCTTGGCTGTCTTCGTCTCCACCCTCTGCCCCTCTTTCTCCGCCGTCCTGCTCCCTCATCACCCTTCCCTTTCTCTCCACCAAGCAAAGGCTCCAGCCACGGGGCCCACGAGCCACAGGGCCCACGAGCCACAGGGCCCACGAGCCACGGGGCCCACGAGCATCGCTGCAGCCTGTTACCCTCTTACATTCGTTTACTTACAGAAGTCCAGCAGCCCGAGACATTATCCTCTTTGCTGCTCGAACGGCGTTTGTGGCGGTTAAAGGGTTATTTTGGCGCAGGCTGTAGCAAAAAAAATAAAAATTCTCCATCATCTTCATCCAATGACCTCTGTAACCCGCGGGTTTAAATGGAGGATGACCACCAGAACTCTGATACTCACAGCCGAATGCGGCACTGAAACGGTTATTATATTTAATGCTCCATTTTTAAGTCAGATTTTTATGTTTCAGACCCCCCCTCAGGGGCATTACATGCTAACGCCTTTCATTTCCCACAATCCCTCAGTGCATCGGAATCCTCCTGTCAGCCCACGGCAGAGCCTGTAACGTTTATGGGATGGAGTGAGGCGCTGGGGGAAGAATAACGGGTTTTATTTAGACTTTATTGAATAAATGAGCGGTACCGAGCGCGTTCCGTCCGTGTGCTGCTCCAGAAACGAAAGGGTTTAGTAGACGGCGCCCCAGAGGTTTATTGATGGACAGGAGATCTAAATCGCCTCAAAAGCTTGCAATCTATTCTGCTTTACTACTTTATCTTTACCAAATGCACTCTTTTATCACAAAATAACAATCTCCACCTTCGCTTTACGAAGTGTTTCCTCCCCGGTGCCGCGTATGACGTAATATTTACAATGATGTAAGAGCATTCGGCGTGTGGGGTCCCGTGGGCGTCCGCGTTCGGCCCCTCTGTGGCAGCCGGGATGTTCTGTCTCCACAGCGGGGTTCGCTTTCTTACGCTTTGCTTCTGCTCGTCTCAAACACCTTGTGCTCGGGTTTGGCGCGGTGGAACCACTCAGACCACGAGCCGTCGTAGACCGCGGTGTCCTCTTTACCGAGCAGGAAGGCGGCCAGCGCCAGGTGGCAGGCGGTGACGCCGCGGCGGCACGTGGCGGTCAGGGGCTTGGTCAGGTCGATCCCCTTCTCCTGGAACAGCTGCCGTATCTCGGCTGGAGATTTCTCGTATCCGTCCGCCGTCAGGAAGCTGGAGAAGGGAAGGTTGACGGAGCCGGAGATGTGACCGGGCTCGATCCCTGCCGCAAGGGACACAATGACGTGAAAAGAAATGTCACGCAAACCCCCACGGCTACCACCATCGCCACCCTCCACCACCCTACGGAATATCTCATAAACCTACCTTCCCCACAATGCACCATGTGTGTGACATCACGACACAACGTGTGACATCACAGCCAGATATCCTGTGTGCCGATTGTGGGTCGAAAGTGACAAAAACACCCACTAGACAGGGCACAGCAGGTGGGGTAACATGCGCGGTGTGCTCCGTTTTGCTGTGAAGTGGGGGCTTATGTCTCGATTCACCGGCAGCCGGTCTCCGCCATTAGTGACGAGATGGTGCCGGTAGGACGCTCGGTCGCGTTCATCGCCAGCCCTGCGGTGTCTAAACAAATGCTGTACGGGAATGGAACCTCGGGGAAGGAATCAAACGTGGCGGACCTTGGGTCTTTTGGATCTATTCACTAAGAAGTTGAATGGTCAGTCTAGTTAAGGG
>VKOC01000007.1:12616618-12691576 GCA_009364415.1 Spea multiplicata
AGAAATAATTACCCCTAAATCCCTTTCCTCACACGTTGAGGTTAGAACAGTAATATTCTATACTCTGCCCTTGGATTTTTATGCCCCAGGTGCATTACTTTGCATTTATCCACGTTAAATGCCAATTGCCACAGCTCTGACCATTTTTCCAGCTTACCTAGATCGTTTGCCATTTGGCTTCTTCCTCCAGGAACATCAACCCTGTTGCAAATTTTTGTGTCGTCAACAAATAAACATACCTTTCCATCAACACCATCTGCAATATCACTAATGAAAATATTAAAGAGAATGGGTCCAAGTACAGATCCCTGAGGTATCCCACTGGTAACAAGACCTTGTTCTGAATATACGCCATTGACTACAACCCTCTGTTTTCTGTCACTCAGCCACTCCTTAATCCATTCAACAACATTGGGATCTAAACCCAGAGATTGCAGTTTATTTATAAAGTCTTCTATGTGGGACAGTGTCAAAGGCCTTACTGAAATCCAGATACGCAATGTCTACTGCACCACCTTGATCAATTACTTTAGTCACCCAATCAAAAAAATCAATAAGATTTGTTTGGCAAGATCTTCCTGAGGAAAACCCATGTTGTTTTTGATCTTGAAAGCCATGTGACTTCAGATGTTCAACAATCCTTTCCTTTAACATTGTTTCCATTAATTTTCCCACTACAGATGTAAGACTAACTGGCCTGTAGTTGCCCGACTCCTCCCTACTGCCTTTTTTGTGTATAGGCACAACATTCGCTACTTTCCAATCCCCAGGGACAACTCCCGTTACCAATGATTCGTTAAATATATCAGTTAACGGTTTTGCTAGTACACCCCCAAGCTCTTTTAATAACTTGGGGTGTATCCCATCAGGCCCCATCGACTTATTTGTCTTTACCTTAGACAACTGAAGTAGAACCTCCGCCTCGATAAACTCACATATTTCAAATGATTCAGTCTTTTTTCCCAACTGAGGTCCCATTCCATCATTCTCATCTGTAAAAACTGAACAGAAATATTCATTGAGGCAGTCAGCTAAACCTTTATCCTCTTCTACATATATGCCTTTTGTTTTTAGTCTAACTAATCCTTGTTTAACTTTCCTTTTCTCATTTATATATCTAAAAAATGTTTTATCTCCATTTTTTACTGATAGGGCAATTCGCTCTTCTGCCTGTGATTTGGCAGTTTTTATAACTTTCTTTGCCTCTTTCTGCCTAATTTTATAGATCTGTCTATCTTCCTCACTTTGGGTATTTTTGTATCTCCTAAAGGCTAACTTCTTGTCTTTCACGATTTTGGCCACTTCTGCAGAGTACCACAGCGGTTTCCTTAATTTTTTACTCTTACTGACCAACCTAATACAATTTTCTGTTATCTTCGATAAAACAGCTTTTACAAAATCCCATTTCTCCTGAACGCCATTTAAATTGTGCCAGTCTGATAATGACTCCTCTATACATTTTCTCATTTTAGAAAAGTCAGCTTTTCTAAAATCTAAAACTTTTGTTTTTGTGTGGTGTGACTCAGTCACTGTTCGTATATTAAACCACACAGACTGATGATCACTAGATCCCAAACTTTCACCTACAGAAATATCTGTTAACAAATCTCCATTTGTGAACACTAAATCCAATGTGGCCTTCTTACGAGTTGGTTCCTCAACCACCTGTTTTAAAGATAATCCCAATAAGGAGTTTAGAATATCCGCACTCCTGGTACAACCAGCTACTTTCGTTTTCCAGTTCACATCAGGGAGATTAAAGTCACCCATGATTATAACACCACCCTTCACTGTCATTTTAGTCATTTCCTCCACTAGTGGTGGTCTGCCAGGCAGAGCCTCATACAAAATTATGAATTAACCCCTTAAATGCAGCGGCTTTGAGGGGGTTAACATTAGACTGACTCTCTCATGGAGCGATTAGGCAGCAGGAGGGTGTTGTGTCAGGTCCCCACACTTGTGTGGGGACCCAATCAACACACCACCCCCTTCCCTGAAGCTGCCTGTGGCAGCTGAAAACACGGTTGCAGGTTTTCCTGCAACCGCGTTTTCAGCCTACAGAATCACTCCGTGGGAGTGTGTGGCGATGTAAGGGCGTTTTTTGGGGATGACGTACCTGGTACGTCCCGGTCTGGTGGTGACATATGACCAGGAAGTACCAGGTACGTCCTGGTCCGGAAGGGGTTATCGTTCAAGTGGTCTTAGCCTGTATAAGCTTGTTTTGGGTTCAAGTAGGACTTCATTTTGATTCCATAGCTCTCAACTATTATTTTGTATCAATTTGACAAAGTTATGATAGCTTTAGCCATTATAAAACAAAATGTACACAGCTACTGCAAACAAACAATATATATAATTGTCTTATGTCAAGAAACTCCTTTTATGCTTTAAGAATTTCATAAATGTTTCTGAAAAGCAACCTAGGCTCATTCTGTTACTTTTCATGCAATCATACCCCTCCTCAATCAACACACAGCCATTAATGTCTAAACCTTGGCAACAAAAAGGGAATACACCCCTAAGTGGAAATGTCCAAATTGGGCCTAATTAGCCATTTCCCTTCCCCGTGTCATGTGACTTGGTAGTGTTACAAAGTCTCAGGTGTGAATGGGGAGCAGGTGTGTTAAACACTCTCTCATACTGGTCACTGGAAGTTTAACATGGACCAAATAAGTTCAGTGCACATGCTCAGCGTCATATCCAGATGTTGTCTTTGGGAAATAGCCGCATTGCTGAGTGCTGCCAGCATTGCTGCAGAGGTTGAAGGGGTGGGGGGGGTCAGCCTGTCAGTGCGCAGACCATACACTGCACACTGCATCAAATTGGTCTGCATGGCTGTCTTCCCAGAAGGAACCCTCTTCTAAAGATGATGTACAAGAAAGCCCGCAGACAGTTTGCTGAAGACAAGCAAAGGACATGGATAACTGGATTATTCCAACATGATAATGACCTCAAAGGCACTTCTAAGACGACCACTGCCTTGCTAAAGATGTTGAGGGTAAAAGTGATGGATTGGCCAAGCATGTCTCCAGACCTAAACCCTATTAAGCATCTGTGGAGCATCCTCAAACGGAAGGTGGGGGAGCGCAAGGTCTCTTACATCCACCAGCTTCGTGATGTCGTCATGGAGGAGTGGAAGAGGACTCCAGTGGCAACCTGTGAAGCTCTAGTGAACTCCATGCCCAAGAGGGTTAAGGCAGTACTGGAAAATACTGGTGGCCACACAAAATATTGACACTTTGGGCCCAATTTGGACATTTCCACTTAAGGGTGTACTCACTTTTGTTGCCAAGGTTTAGACATTTATGGCTGTGCGTTCAGTTATTTTTAAGGGAAAAGCAAATTAACACTGTGATACAGACTGTACACTTACTACTTTACATTGTAGCCAAGTGTCATTTCTTCTTAAAAGATATAATAAAACATTTACAAAAATGTGAAGGATGTACTCACTTTTGTGAGATACTATACATAAACTAAACAAAAAAAACTGTGTACATCATTTTTGGGGATTTAGCTTAATTTTTCTTCCACGAGATAGGTGCCACAGGCAAATTAATAAATATTTTCCTATTATATTCATCAACATCCTCCCTGTTATATCCAGTATGCATGAAAGGGATTGTACACTACACTATGTTGTAACTCTGTTTAATAGTTTTAACTTCTTCATGACAATGGCTGATTTTATTTTTTGTACTCTTGTGCGTTTCTGCAGTGCTCGTATAATTTTCTTCTTTCCCGTTTATTGAACCCATACAAGTTATACCATATTTCCGTGATTATAAGAAGAGCAAATGCTCTGAAAAATAACCATAGTCTTATATTCGAGGCTGTCTTCTAATCTGACCGCTATTTTATATTTGAGTCTAAGATCCAGATCCCCCGCAGCACTGCAGGGGAGCTGGATCCTCCTCTCCGGCAGCTGATGGAGGTCTGTGCGGATCGCAGACAACTTCTGCAGCAGATTCTATGACGGAACGCCGGCGTCATATGACTTTTAGGTGCTCACTCATAGAAGCCCCGCCGGCATACCTGTTAACTCTACGGGTTTGACCTGGAGATCGCCGGGTGATGCACCTCTTCTCCGGGTCAAGACCCGAATCTTCCGGGTCGCGGGGTCTTGACACGCCCCGCTCATTTTTCCTTTAAATGGGGGTGTTTCCCACTGCTTTCAGCGGGGCCTCTCGCTCACATCAGCAGGGCCTCTCACTGAGGTCAGGGGACTGCCTCCTGACATCAGTGGGCAGCCCTGGCCACGTCCCGTAAGGGAAGGCTCCGGGTATGCCCGGCGGAAGTGCCGGCAGCGGAGGTTGTCACCACTACACACCAAGGAATCTGAAGCACGGGGAGAAGTCTAGTAAGTCTGGGAAAGGTTAGAGTGGCATATGGGGGACATACTATAGAAAAAGTATAAAATATGGTGAAAAATTTTGAAAAAAATTACTTTTACATGAAAAATATTACTCATCTATAAAAGCTAATTAAATAACCTGCTAAATAGATTCTACTATTTGTCCTGAGTTTAGAAAAACCCAAGTAGCGGTTTTCTATTTCAAAACCATTTTTTCCAAATCTGGTAATTCTTCCCCCATCTGCTATTTTGGGTATCTTTGAAGCCGGCCAATGCAATTTACCCCATCAAACCATATATTTTTGAAGATTAGACACCCCAGGGTATTTCAGATGTTAGTATTTTAACTCTTTTCATGCACTAATTCTACCACCAGCCTTTGTCAAAGTTTGCAGTAGTTTTTTGTGTGTATTTTTCCCCACACACATACTTTAGATATAAACTTCTAGCTTGTGGTATATTTCACACAACACCCCCCAGGCCGGCCTTTGGGGTGTGCGACCGCACAGGGCGCCACACTCCAGGGGGCGCCACCGCCGCGCCCCAACTTGTGGCAACTGGCACCCCTCCAGAAACGGACAGTAATGTCCGCCGCTGGAGGAGCAGGCTCGCAAGGGAGCGGTATCGGAGGTCTTTAACAGACCTCCGGTTCCCCTGAGTGACTTTAAGCCGGGTTGAACCCGGCTTAAAATCACTCAAGGGAGCCGGAGGTCTGTTAAAGACCTCTGATACCGCTCCCTTGTGATCCGCGCGGCTACAGCTGCTGTGCGCCGGGGTTTGTTGTCAGATCCCGGCGCACAGCACTGAAGCCGCGCCCACCGCTGTCCGTGCCCTCTGACCCGGAAGAAGACAGAGAAGACAGAAGAACTGAAGAAGAGGAAAAGAAGCTGAAAGAAGAAAGGAAAGGTAGGAAAGCATTAAGTGAGAGTGAATTGGTATGTGTGGTTTGTATATATGTGTGGTTTTGGTATATATGTGTGGTTTGGTATATATGTGTGGTTTGGTATATATGTGTGCAGGGCCGGCCGAAGACTTAACGCCGCCTGGGGCGAAGTTTAAAAATGCGCCCCCCGCCGGGTCGGGCGGGGTGGCATTTTTTAACTTGAGGACGCTCCCCCCCTTTCCGGTACTTACCTTTAAAGAGTCCTGCGGCGAGTCTCCCTGCTCTTCCGCGGTGCCGGCTTGTTATGCTGACCGCCGGAAATTGACGCCACTTCCGGCGCTCAGCATTACAAGCCAGCACCAAGACCGAACAGGGAGACTCGCCGCAGAGGAGAGAGTGAGGGGGGCGCCGAGCGGGTAAGAGAAAACCACTCGGCGCCCCTCTCTCCCTCTTCCGCTTCAAAAAAAAAAGCTTGGGGCGGCAAAGTGCCGCCCCTTCTAAAGTGCCGCCTGGGGCAATTGCCCCAGTCGGCCCCATTGTAGGGCCGGCCCTGTATGTGTGGAGTGGTGTATGTGTGGATTAGTATATATGTGTGGATTGGTGTATGTGTGTGGATTGGTATATGTGTGTGGATTGGTATACGTGTGTGGATTGGTGTATAGTGTGGATTAGTCTTTGTGGTGGATTGGTATGTGTGTGTGTTGGTGTATATATGTGTGATTGGTGTTGTGGTGTGATTGTGTATATGTGTGTGGAATATAGTGGCGTTGTAACGTGTGTGGATTGGTATACGTGTGTGGATTGGTATAATTGGTAACGTGTGTGGATTGTGGATTGGTATATATGTGCGTGGATTGGTATATGTGTGTGGATTGGTAAGGGTGTGAGAGTGATGGGTGTTATGCTGTACCATTTCCAATGTCTTTTTCATGATCTAATTATGCTCTAAAAGTACATCATAACTCCCATCACTCTATACTGTTCCATACAGTGGAAGAGCTGGGAGGCAGAGGCCTTGCACCCCCACCACAGGACTCCTGAAAGGTAAGTGAACCTCAAAGAGGGAGAGGGTAGATAGTTAGGAGGGGGTAGAAAGGGAGAAGGGAGTGAGACAGGGGAAAGGGGGTAGATAGGGAGAAGGGAGTGAGAAGGGGTAGATAGGGCAATCATACTCCTATCATGCCAAGTCTGCGAGTACATCCTGGAATCTGGATATGCCTGGGCATGATAGGAATGTGATTGCTGTTCCCCCGCTCAGCTGTGAAGCGCGCACCACAGGAAGACGGACGCCTCCCGCTCCCACTGCAGGACTCAACAAGGTAAGTAAGGGGAAGGGGCAGAGGTGGTAGATAGTGATACAGGGGGATAGATAGTGAGAAAGGGGAGTTTTGTTACAAGTTTTTATTCCTTTTTTGGGATGGGGGCGCCAGAGGAGTAGTCCGCACAGGGCGCCAGAACACCTAAGGCCGGCTCTGAACACCCCAATATGCGTTCAGCAACATCTCCCGAATACAGTGATACCACCCATGCATGGGTTTTCCTGGGCCACATTTGGGGTATTCACATTTTTCAATGATAAACTTTGACATGTGATCCACTGCCCATGCCCTATTTAGTACATCTTTAAGCCTGACCAATTCAGCGTGTCCAATAAAATATATTTTTGAAAATTAGACATCCCAGGGTATTTCAAATGTTGGTATTTTAACTCTTTGCATTTTACTTCCAGCCTTTGTCAAAGTTTGCAGTAGTATTTTTTTGTGTGAATTTGCACTGTCACACAACAGCAACATCCCCAGAGTACAGTGATACTCCACATGCATGGATTTGTCGGGTTGTTTGGGGGCTAAAAGGCCACATTCGAGATGTGTGCATTTTTTACAATTTACCCCATCATTGACTTACATAGTTGAATACAGAGGAGCCACAGTTCTTACGAGGGTCTGAAGAGACCCTCTGTGAAACTTTAAACTCCTTTATTGTTTCTAAAGGACCCACCACGTTGGTCACAGTGCGGGTGTTCGGTGTTGCTGAATATCTTGCTATGGAGGCATTTCAGCAACATCATTGAAGTTTAGGAGGTGATTGTTGTATGCTGATCTCGGTGTTGCTAAATGCCTCGACATGGAGGCATCACAGCAACACCGTCTGGGTGCAGAAAGTGAATGTAGATCTCTTTCTGCACCCGTTTAAAGCCATGACGGTCCTGGCACGTCAATTGTCGCTAATTGGATGTTAGTGCATGACGTGCCCGGTCACTTGTCATCAAGGGGTTAAAGTTGGTGGCCAGCACAATTGTTTACGTTTTTCAGTTATTTCTACTAAAAAGGTAGCTGTAGGTGTAACATAAATGTCAATTTTGCATCAGAAAGAAGTGCAACATGAAATAAATTGATGTGACCCTCGATGGCGATTACATCACAGGGGATCATTTGAGTGTTTTTCGGTATTTTACCCAAAAGGTGTTTCCTCTCTTCTCACACTTACTCCCTGCCTGCAGAGATTCTTTCTTGATCGCAGTATTTGACAACCCTCAACAGAGTGTATATTATGCTAATTGAACTTTAAACATTCCTGTCCAAAGAAGAGGACACGACTGTCAACAGGTTGTCTCTCTGCCAGTCCAAAACACTGAAGGGTGTAAAAGTATATTATTTGTCCTTAAAAGAGGGTCTTTTGAATGCACTAGTAAGCACTTTATGAAGTGGTTAAAAAAAGTGCTCAGACAGACAAAATGTATAAACATATACAGTTTTAATGTAACAAATCTGAACAAGATACATTAATGGTTTAACTGTACATCTACCTTTGAAAAATGTAAATGTTTTAGGCATTTTCACAGTATAGCATTTGTCCTTAAAGGATAGTTTTCATGGACGCGCTATTAAGGTGTTCTGCAAAGGGTTTAAATAGCCTAAGTCATTATTTTACTTACAAAGGTCACATAAGATTTTAAGGTAACAATGTGAAACAAGGCATGTTAATGGTTTAACTGTACAGACTCAAGAAGTATATGCCAACAGAAGATGCAACCACTGGGTTAGATTCTCCCACATCACTGGGAACCACTTAGATATTTTTAGGTCTTTCAAATCAACCTAGTTTCCTCTGATCTCCTTGCCTCCAGACCATCTCTTCTGATCACACTACTTGTTACCACACAGCAGGGTGTCTATTATGCTGAGGTGAATGCCCAAATCTGAGGTAACTATACTCATTGCTGATAGAGGAGGGACAAGACTGTGAACAGGTTGTCTCCCTTCCAATCTGAACCAGTGAAAGATGCAATAGAATATATATTATCTTTAAGGCAGTCTGTGAAGATGAACTATTACAGTAATTTGCAAAGGTGTAAAATAACTAAAGCCATTATTTCACCCAAGGACAATATTTATATAATAACATCACATAATGTTTAAATGAAACAACATAGGTTAAAGGTTTAAGTGAATACATCTACCTCTGTGTCAGACTCCGTGGACATATCAGGCAATATGTCTAGAGGAAATGCACCTACAGGACTATATGCCCCCACATCTAGTTCTGGAGAATCAAGACCAGGGACATTTAGTATAAAGTTAAATAGTTCTTCAATGTCACTCAGTTCTTCTTCTACTTCTCTGGAATAAAGACTATAGTCTTCTTCCCAGACTGGTTCACCTGTCACATCGCCGGACTCTGCCTCCCAAACTGGTGCATCCGCCATGTCGCCAGACTCTGCCTCCCAGACTGGTGCACCAGCCAATTTGATGATCTCTGCCTCCCAGCCTGGTGCACCCACCACATCGCCGGAGTCTGCCTTGCAGCCTGGTGCACCTGCCATGTCGCTGGAGTCTGCCTCCCAGCCTGGTGCACCCGCTACTTTGGTGATCTCTGCCTCCCAGCCTGGTGCACCCGCCACATTGCCGGACTCTGCCTTGCAGCCTGGTGCACCTGCCATGTCGCCGGAGTCTGCCTCCCAGCCTGGTGCACCCGCTACTTTGGTCATCTCCGCCTCCCAGCCTGGTGCACCCGCCACGTCGCAGGACTCTGCCTCCCAGCCTCGTGCACCTACTACGTCATTGATTTCTGCCTCCCAGTCTGGTTCACCTGCTTTGTCACTGGACTCTGCCTCCAAGCCTGGTACACCCACCATGTCGCCAGCCCACTGCACTTTGCTGGACCCTGCCTCCGAGCTTGGTGTCTGCTGCATGTTGCTGGACCCTGCCTCCCACTCTGATGCACACTGCAATTTCCTCAATTTAATTTCCTTCATCCAGGTTTTCTCTACTGAATCATGTTGTCTTTTCCTTCCTGGGTGTATCTTTTCTACATCACTGTATGGTTCAACAATGTCTTTATTTATACCCTCAAAAGCTATCAAATTCAAACCATTTCCGTCTGTGGTTTCATCAAGGAGCTTCCTCATGGGCTCTAGCCAACTTCTCTCTCTAGTTGAAGATTCTTCACTCACGACTACCAGCCCATCCTCAACTTGCATAGTGCTTGTTGTAAGCTGTGTTGCGTCTTCACAGAGAGACATCTTTACCGCTATGTCTTCAGTTAAAAAAGATGGATCTTTATTTTCCTCACTATGCACTATGTTGTGTTTTACAGACAATAGCTCTTGTTCTGTTTGAGTCTTCACATCATCATGGTCCACAGTGTTCATGTGTTGGGGTTTTGCTGGCTCATGGTGATAGGATCCCAATTTCAGAAAAGCTGAATTGTTATTTGCATGGTATTGTTTTTGATCCCTCATCCTGTTGGATGGATTGGTTTCCTGGTTCTGTGAAATTTGAAGGGGCATGCCAAGATCTACAATGCTAGGACTGGTTTCCTTAGGTGTCTCTAGAGGTGAGAGTTTATGCCATGTAACAAGCTTCGTGGACGATGCTATTTTTGTATCATACGTAATTTGGGGTTGCTTATCATTAATCACTTGTGTGGCTTGTGGAAACATATCTGAACTATCTTTGCCCAAATCGTTTTTTGTACTGCCCAGCTCTTTAAAATAGTCGGGTGGTATCTTGTGATTGTCACAACTTGCTGGAAACTGGTTTGCATGATCACACTCGTCACCTCTTTCCTGCCAATCTCCAGTTGCTGTAACTGCTGCCGACATGCCTACATTCTCTTCTTGGACTTGCCTAGAGTCGTCTGCACATCTTAGCTTTTCTACTGCTACTCTACTTTGCTTCTCTTGGGTTTGTTCATCCATTACCACGCTTTTCCTCTTTAGCCTAGCTACTGCTGCTTTGCCATGCTTAGCTTGGCTTAGCGTAATTGCTTTTCCTTCAATTTGGTTTAGCTCAGCCACTGCTAGCCCATCCTTCTTTTCTTGGCTTAACTCAGCCACTGGTTCTGCTTCTTGCTTTTCCTGACTAAACACAGCTGCTGCTTTGTTTTGCTTATCTTGGCGATTCTCAGCCACAGGTACTTCATTTTTCAAGTTCTTATCCATCAGTGCCACTGCTTCTACGGATATGTCTTTGCTTAGTAGGGCATTGATTTGCTGATCTTGGCTTAGCTCAGTAAGATCTTTTCTATCTTGTGTGTCTTGGCTTTGCAGATCTAGAACTTCCCCATCTTTCTTTTGTTGGGGTTGCTTAGCTGCAGGAGTTGTTCCTCGTTTCCCCTGGCTTTGCTCACTCACTTTTCTGGCCTTGGTGCCTTGGAATAACACAGCTGATGGTCCTTCTTTGTCTTTTTGGAACTCAAGAGCAGCTACTCCGTCTTGATTATCTTGAATTGGGTATGCCACAGCTTTCCTGATTTGTAAGTCTTTTCCTAACTCAGACATTACTCTCCCAATGTACACACCTTGTTTTCCACAGCTTGAGTCTGCCTCTAAATTTGTCTTAGTTATTTTTTGCTGAAGACATTTCCTATTTAACCTTTTACCAGAATCAGACATCACTAGTCTGCCTCCCTCTAGTTTCAACAACTCTAGCTCTGGGATCTGTAGAGTCTTTGCAGCCTCCAGTACATCATGAGCATCTGCTGGAGAAACTTCTAGTTCTGATGTATACAAGTAACGAACCAAGCTTAACAGGCAGTGGCTGGAGAATCCAGGCATATTTATCACATGCCTACTGCATTCCACTTGTTTTGTGTGACCAGGGTCATCGTCTGTCTTATCAAGAGATGAGAGGAAATGGGCCATATATGGGCTACATGCAGCCAGAAGGCAAGCATGTACAGAGATTCCGTCTCCTGTAACGACATTGTTGAGGAGAGAGATAAGTATTGCTGCATCACTGAACTACACCAACTACAGAGCATACTTATTGTAAGTAGCTAAGAAACAGCAATCACTTATAACAGTCTAGTCAGGGACTGGATAATGTCCTTTATGTTGAATTTAGGAGCCAATATATCAAGCACAAAATAACACAGAATACCAGAAGTATAAAACACATGAATCATGGCTTCTCTGGACAACAGCCCAAAATATTTTGGTTGTGGGGGCAGCCATTCTCCTTCCAACCTTCATACAAATGTAAAGTGTTTGGGACTAGCCCAGTCTGCAACATCATCAGCCCTGCCTACTGATGTCATCTGCCTACTCAAACAGGGATGGCTCTGGGTAGACATTGTCTGGAGTGTCCCAAGAATATTCATGGTTCCTGGGTGTTTATTGAAAAGGAAGACATATCCTGACACAGTCTTCCAGGTATTATTTTCTGCTCACAAAGTACCCAGGGTGACCACTTACCATTACCCTGCAAAATGACATCACAAAAAAGGCCAGCTGTTTGCTGCTGTTGCAGATGAAGAAACATTGTACGCATGAGACGTGGGTTTCCATAGCGGAGCCGTAGGCCAGGTGTCATTTTACCACCTGTGGGCAAGATTAGATTTTAGATATATATATATATATATATATATACACACACACACACACACACATACATATATTGATTATTCACACACACAGTCACGAAAACTTCTGTGCCATGGGCTCCTGGAGAGGCCTGAGTGCCATAATAACAATGAATAAACCCTCCCTAAGATGTATGAAATAAATCACTAAACAATGACATGACAAATGTGCATGTGGCTAAATAGTGTATAATCAGGGCTACATTTCCATGAGACACTCCAAGGGTTAAAAAAACAAATACTAAAAAGAACACTATGAATCCCCATAGCCAACCCTTTTAATAGAAGAAATATATGTAAAATATCGTATTTGCTCCATTATAAGACAAGGTTTTTTTCAGAGCTTTGAAAAATACCCCTTGTCTTATATTCAAGGTTGTCTTATAAACAGATCTCAAATAGAGGTCTGACTACAAGACTAAGATCCAGATCCCCGCAGCGCTGCAAGGGACCTGGATCCTCCGCTGCTGTCGGCACTTCTGCTGGGGCTTCTATGAAAGAGCACTGGCATGACGTGACCTTCCAGCGCTCAGTCAAAAAAGCCCCGGTGGAAGTTCCAGCTAGCAGCGGAGGTTGCCTGTGCGATGCGCCCCTGATATGCCTAATGCAATGCGAGCAGACTTCCACCGGCTGCTCCCACTTGACACCAGGGAGTCTGGAGCATGTGGGACAAGTTTAGGGATGCATCGGTAAGTCGGGGGGGGGGGCATTAGGCATATCAGGGGCAGATTGGCAAATAGGGGAGTAAAAGTTTTATGTGGGGGGGCAGAGTGGCATATAGGGGGTTTAAGGCATATTTGGGGTGTAGGGCAAGCCATGGAGCAGATGTGCATAACTAGGGGGCAGGTTGACAAATAAAAGGAAATAAAACGAAAAAAATGATTTTTATAAATCATAATATGAATATTAAAATATGAAAAAATAGAAACATGTAAACTTTTTTCTTATAGGGTAGTCTTATATTCAGGCTTGTTTTCTAAATTAATTTAAAATGTTGAGGTGTCGTCTTATAATCATGCAAATACGGTATAGATGGAACAAAACTAAGTATCAATATGCATAAGTAAAGAAACTTACATGGTTGCAATCTGTAGTTTTAGGTTGATTCCTTAAATATTCCTAAGCCAACAACATATGTGCCTATGCTTTAATACTTCGATTTTCGATTAGACCCTGTGCAGAAGGGTTTTCTGCTGCTACACCTTTTATGCAGTTATATGACTATGTGTTGTATACATAACTAGATGTACAACAAACATACCACACCAGTGATGCAAGTTAACCCCTTAAGGGCCAGGCTGTTTTTTTTATTTTTTACTTTTTGTACCCTTTGGGACCAAGGCTGTTTTAACACTTTTGTGGTGCTCATGTTTAGATGTAATTCTGTCCTCACTCATTTAGTGTACCCACACAAGTTACATGTTTTTTTCAAGAAGGGTTTTCTTCAGATGCAATTTTATCTAATTTTCTATTAAAAAAAAATATGAAAAATTAAAAAAAAAAAAAACATTTCTGACTTTTACCCGAAAAAATCTTTTACGTATCGAAAAAAGCTAATGAATAAAACTTTTTATTTTTTATTCTACTATTTGTCCTGAGTTTAGAAATACCCAATGTTTTTATGTTTTTTTGGCTTTTATCTGCAGGTTATTGGGCAATAAGTACAAGTAGCATTCTGCTCCATGTGCAATTTTGGGTATCTTTGAAGCTGTCCAATGCAATTTACCAATTTATCAAACCATATATTTTTGAAAACAAGACACATCAAGGTATTTCAAATGCTTGTATCAAACAACACCCCAATATACGTTCAGCAACATCTCCCGAGTACAGTGATACCGCCCATGCATGGGTTTGTCTGGGGGCTAAAAAGCCACTTTTGGTAAGTGTGCTCCCCCCCATTTTGGTCAGTCTGTGCCTATGCACCACTTTTGAGCCCGGCCACTCCAATTTACCCCATCAAACCATTTTTTTTAAAATCAGACACCCCTTCAGTATTTGAAATGCTTTTAAATTAACCTTTCCATGTCAAGATTTTTGGGAAGATCCAGCGCTAAATTTTATTATTTATTTTATTCTTTTTGGACTTTTTTTTACATTTTGCTGGAACTGGATGGTTCCTCTGATGCATAATTATTTTTAAATGCTGCCACTTTTTTTTCTCCATATTTTTTAAAATATTTTACTAATCACATTGTGATTAGAAAGCTGGGCTCCATTGACTTGCATGGTTGAATGCAGTACCTGTAGTTAACCTGCAAGTGGAGCCAGAGTTCTCTAGAGGGTCTGGAGACCCTCTGGCGAACTTTTAAAGGACGCTGCCATCTTGCGAGTGGCAACATCACTCACAGTGGCGAGTGTCGCTGAATGCTTCGTGATCGAGGCATTTCAGCGACACCACTGAAGTTTAGGAGGTGATCGTTGATCTCCTCCTAAACTTTTAAAACAGACGTCCGCCGCCATACAGTATATGGCGGATGTTGGTGCCCATTGAGGTCTTACAGCAACACCGTTTAAGCGAAGAAAGTGAAGGATAAAAAAACACTGGGAAGTTTCTCTAGCAAGAATAACTCAGAAAGCCATGCACAGTATTATATTATTTAATAATGAAGAAAGTATGCAGATTTGAGTATACATTTCACAGGGACATCATCTGGATAGATCTTTGTTTCGTCCTTATTTTTGTCTTTTTGGCTTACTTACTTATGCCCTCCCTCCTTTTAGCACCCAAGGGGGTGAGTCTTGTAACACTTGCCTTAAGGCATTGAGGCTCTGTGATCCAGCCTTGGCTAGTTCCTGGGCTTGTTCCCGGGTCTTCCTCTTCGTTCCAGTCCATTTTTGCCATTTTGGCGTGCCTGTTGCTTGCCCCTTATCTTATTCTGGCTTTTTTCTTGGTTTCTGGGTGTCCTCTGGCAAGTGTCGCTCTGTGATGCCGTGTGGTGCTCGTTTTCTATCGGACAGTCTCCTGCCCTTTTTGTTATGGCTTCTTTGTCAGTGTTGTGATGCCCGTTTTTGATTAGGTATCTCCTTCCCCTTTTAGGCTTGGCCTGCCTGCAAGTGTCGCAGTGCGTATGACGTTACAGCAACGTTCATTTTTTATTGGCTGCTCCTCTCAGTTTGCTCCTGGTGCCCTTTTCCTCAGTTTGCTGGTCTTTGTGCTTTAAGCCTGGTATCCCCTTTATGTTTAAAGCTGCAGTCCCCCCTTTTTCTTTGTGCAGCCTCTGGTAAGTCCATTCTTTTTTTCCTGTCTAAATAAATGTGTTTACTTTTACAGCATTCTAGGCTCCCCCCCCTTCTTAGCACTTGGGTATTAACCAGATGTAATGCTGCCATGGATAACCAGAAAATTGCTATCATACTTACCATAATTTTCTTTATCTTGCTAAAATTCATGGCTGCATGGATTTTCCTCACTTCTAGTCTGATTGCTTAGAACAAGACTGTGGCGTGTAGGGGTCCATTTGTGTCATCTGCCCATCTTTTTGGCCTTTTGGCTAAGATCAAGTGAGTACCTGTGGGAGAGGGAAAGCCTGGTCCTCCGGCCTTTAGACAGGGATTACTGTCAGACAGCCCGAGGCTGTCATAGTGTTGTAGCATGGATTCGCTGGGGCAATCGGCATTGTGAGGGGTGTGCACACACTTTTTTTCTCACCTTGCATTGGTTGATAAGCACACTATATTCACCTTGGATCCCCCCCTTGAAGCACTTTTTTTTTTATATACCTTCTCTTAAAGTGTCCCTATGGCTGGTGGTGATGGGAGGATTCTTTATCTTACCAGCCATTGGCCGGGGCCTGTGATGGATTCACTGGCACTGACAATTTTCAGAGCACGTATGATTTCAGGTTTTGGATGAGTTAAGCACCATTGGGTCACCTGAAGCTACAGTGGAGCTGAGCACCAGAAGACTCAGTCCAGTTTTGGTGGGGGTGGGGGTGGGGTGTGTCTTCTGGCCCCCACTCCCCCTTAAAAGTCTTTTCATAATGGAGGACATGAAGACTTCAGTAGATCTCCCCTCGGGAAGATCTGGCCCACCCAATAATTCTGCCTGGGTGTAAAGGAGGGGCTGCATATTTCAACAGGGAGTGCAGCCGCAGAAGACGAAGATTGGGGACTCAGCCTCACTGTGGTTACACAGTTTTGGATCTCCTTCTTCACTTGATAAAGTACAGTTGTAGAAGACAGAAGAGCACAACCTTGGGCTCTGCAAAAAAAAATCTTCTCTTGTCCTTTTAGCTGAAATGCTGCTATGGATTTTAGTAGATTAAGGTAAGTATGAAAACACTTTTCTACTTCGTATAAACTAGCCTACTAAAACTTTGTTCCATAAGGTTTTGGTCCAATCGGGTGTGAAAACTGTCCTCATTGGCCAACATCCCCTACAGAAATTATTCCAGACTGAATATCTTCGTGAACCTTTTTTGATTTTGTTTCAAGATTTTTCTTCTCTTCATTTATGTACTGACAGCTCCATAGCAGGTTACTTGAAAAATTCATTTTTTTCTTACTTCCCTTGTTCATTTTCTTATTTTTTTGTCTTCTTCCTTTTTTTATATTGCACTGTTGACTGTTTTAGAGAGAGTGGCTCGTCTAGAGTGTTGATTAATGTGTTTTTAGTTAACACCACTTTATTAAACTGATACAGAGTGAAACTAACCCATGATCTTCCAATATGTCACACGTTCTTATAACGCTGCTTGGGGATCAGAACACGACAACAACATGCATATTTATGAAAATATCATGATTCATCTTTAAGAAGCAGCATATTGCAGCAAAATGTAGGACACATCTGATGTCAACCCAGGCTAATACTGCCCGTGAAGTCCAGCAAGAAAAGACACGACTGTAGCCAACAATGGAGTTACTGCAGGTGAAACCACATGGGGAACACAGGAACTTTGCGTCTATATATGTTTCCCTGTACTTCTCTTCCAAGTAACAAAAACCTACTTAGATTATATTGTCAGAAAGGTATCTTAATATGCTATGTCACATAGAGGAAAGAAAGTAGGCAGGTAGTTAGGACCCAATGTATGCACCTATACATGTTTTCATTTTTTGAAAACATTACTTGAAAATAAACCCTACTATTTGCTATTTTAAAGTTTATTGGGGAAGCTGTATGGAAAGTGGACTCAACCAAACAATGTGCCACCAGCAGACCAGTTCCTCAGCAACATGGTCCTTTGGGCAGCATAAACAAAGCAGAGGACCCTAAGATTTACAAGGGGCACATCACAGAGAAAAATGTCAGGAAATCTAACAGCCAAATTATTCAGGATACATCTATGCAAAAACCCAGTGGAAAGGCCGTCTTCAATTTGTGCAAGCCAGATCTTATTAAAGACTAAAAGTTCAATACCTTACTTAACATTCTTGCTCCAGCCCTACTGACCACGATACAATATAACAGCCACTGTAATTAGACAAATATTAAAATACCTCTTGAAGAAAATTAAGGGATAAAAACTTCTCATGGACATATATAAGGGAAGGGGCTGGATCATCCATAGACCACATAATTCAGCCAAATTAATCCCCCCATGGTCTGGGCATCACATAAAGCCCCTTTCTGCCCAAATGTGGGCAACCTTGGGACATGTATCATTTTGAAAACTCCATTCAACCACAAACCTGGTAGACAGCATCAACTAGGGAGGCAAAAGCCTTCCAGGAACAGAGGTGCATTCAGATTTCTCCATGTCTGACTAAGCCCTTAAGGGTATAGACTATTCATACATGGACTGCAACAACCAGTCATCTTAGCTCTACAGAGTCCCAGTTTGTACAGCAGGCCCTTTGTACCATTGTTTGGACAATCAGACTGAACCAGGTAGCCTCCAGAAAGGAAACTGAAAACAAAAACAGGACCGCTTCCCTAAAAGGTAGAGCAGGAAAAACACGTGGAGATTGATAAGAAGGGCTTATCAATCTGCCAGAGATGTCAAGGAAAAAACCTTGGTTACTCATTGGGCTCAGGTTTATATTGTGATGCCTCCTTTTAGTATAAAGGATTAGGTATGTATGAGATGTGTGACACAGCCCAAACCATCTCCTTCTGGAAATAGGACAAAGCAATTTTCATTATATAATAATTGATGTTAAATAAATGATTCCCTATGCATTGTCATTTTTGCAGAAATAAAACAAAACATGAATAAGCAGCTGGCCATATAGAAAGCCAACTTCAACCTGCAAATGAGGAACTAACGTCAATAACATTGCCCAGCATTGCTTTTTTCCCCTAAAAAGTCACAACCTAAATACACGAGGGACTCATCACAATGCACCACAGTATTTTTCCATTCTTTCACTGCCAGCTCCTTGGTCTGCAGGAGATAGATGCGTGCAAGCATTATACTGCCAGCCAACTCCAGCTCTCGGAGAGTTCTGGGGAGGTCTAACCCCGAACCCCCACATGTAGGTGCAGAAACAGCTCCTACGGATTCCAATACGCTTTCCAAAACTGGCAGGATAATTGGAAAATGGAGGGGGCAGTTTCTATTAAACTTTGTGCTTCTTATGTTTTCTGCTATAAAAAAATATATAAAATTATAGTTAACAAAGAATGATAATATGCATTCCTCACTGGTGCAACTGAATGAAGCGCCCCTTTAACACTTCCCACAAAGGCTATATGTGCTTTCCAGGGCATGCATCCCCATACATTTACCATGATCTCCAAACTGGCTACTAGTCTAATGTCCCAGGAAGCCTCCTCAACACATAATGCACATTAAAGCAGTTTGTAACTACTTGAATATGCATTCTTCAAAATGCTAAAGAAAATGACTTGGTTTTTTTTTTAGGAGAAGCAATGCCTGCTCTCTGGTGGTTTTTCCACCCCTGAAATCAATAGGAACATTTTCTGTGCATTACATCTCATCAGAACACCCTGAGCTGGAGGTGACTGGTGATGCGTTCACTACATGGGCACAGGCAACCAGACATGGGTTTGGGTGAACAAATCTCTTACAAGCCCAACAGCTGTGAAGTGAGGAAATGGGCAAACGCATCCCTCAATCCACAGGAATATTAAAAGGGACCATTCAGCTGTCATCTCTTGACACATTATATACTTACTACTTGACAGCTCCTGGCTCCTAGGCTTGGCAAACGTTTCTGGCGCGGTATCAACGGGAGCGCCTTAACGGTGGCACGGAAAGCCAGGCTGCGGAGAAGGCATCCCACTACAGCTTCTCCTCAATGTGTGTTTTCCTCCTAGAGTTGAAGAACACATGTTAAAATATTCACCAAATATATGCATTATTTGCAGCATGTGCTTCCTGGAGCACCACTGTCCCTTTAACTGCCAGTGCAGGAAGTCCACCCCTGGACACCAGCTTGCATCAGGCAGCATGCACAGGACTTGTAGCCAAGGACCGTTCTTCCAAGCCCAAGAACACATAGTAGAGTTTGGTCAGCACGCATTTACCAATATATCAAGTTTTACCCTCATTGCATATCACCGGGATCTGAAGGCCGTAACAAATTCTCATATGCATACCCGTATAACGCAGGATCTCGGATCGCGTAAGCCAACCCCTGCCGTGCTTCACCGACGCCTCCTGAACAGCGACGCCCCTTACGGTTAACTCCGTTTATAACGCCTCAGTGCTTTCTGGGATAACGGGCGCCCCTGAGGACCAATCAGAGTGCGAGTGCCGCAAGAGTCTTGAACAACGTGAAGCGTCCGTGAATCCAAAGTCGTCCTAATGCGGTTTCTGCGCATAAAAGTTCGCCCCGCATTATGGGCCAAATAAATGATTCTGTACAGAGGTGTCCGGTACTGGATTACGGTGGAAATTAACTGGCGTTGGCATTAGGAGTGGGTTGCACGCTTTGATGGCGCTATTCTCTATTATGTGGCTCTTTAACGTTTTTTAAACCATGATATGTCTACTTAATGTGGAGCAACAAGCACAATTGGTCACGGTAGTTGCCGGTTCTCTGAAATAAGAATCTGAACTTCATCATCTTTCTCCAATTTACCTCCATAAATGGGATTGTAGGCATTTTTATGGCACTTTAAAATATATAATATGCCTAATTCTATAAAACCCAAGGCACTGATATTTTACCAGGTTTTATCTCAGATTGCCTTTTAATTATACAAAAAATGTGGTTGCTGCTTTGACTTTTTTTTTTTTTTAAGACTATATGTTCTGAATTCAGTATAATGTTGGCCCAGGAGTAAGTCACGATCACATGCGATTACTGATTAGAGGGAACTTCATGGAGTCTCCACTCCTCCCTGGCTGTCGTTTAGTGCCCTGTGCAGAACAACAGTGTGACTATAAGACAGGGTTCGTCCTAGGGGTCAGGGTTGTGCTGAGGCAGGTATACCATGACTATGCACCACTACAACACAGGCATCAGGAGCAGAGATCTCTGACCAGAGCAAGGAGTATATGGTCTGTATCTTTGTCAGCCCAAAAAAACATGCTGTTGGGAACAATATATATATTATAATTGTTTTATTTATACATTTCTTTTTTTTTTTATAAACGTATATATATTAACAGCACGATCCACTGCCTGAGTGCCGACACTCTTAACCACAATATAAAAGAACAAAAAGGCGCACTCATAGGAATTTTTTTTATAAAATAGAAAAATCTTTTATTGGATGGAATTACATTTATCGGAAAAAAATTCCGGGGGTTTTGGAATACTCCAGTCCTTTATCATGCATAGTTTATCAAAAAGCTATTCCAATGGCATCTGGGTGCATCAGTTTGAAGGGTGAGCCTCTATCTACCACTGGGGCCATCTCCAGAATTAATGCACCCAGGTGCTAGAGATTCTAGGAAGCCACCAAGTCCTCCATAGCTAATTTGAATGTGTAAATACTGCACGTTACATCAGCCCAGGAGTGGGATTTACTAAGGGGAGCAAGCATTGACAGTTCGTCTTTTGAATCCAAAAACCCTTGGTTTTCCACTTTTCCAGCATTTTGGTGGATACGAGTGTTTCACATTTCTAAACCGGGTTGTCACCATTTGCCGAACCATTTCAAGGTTGTTACGGAGGGTGTGGTTTTCATCGTTCACAACAAAAGTGTTTAGCATTTTGTTAATTGGAGAGAACAAAAATGAAAGATTAATGGAATTGGAAAGAGGAAATAGAGAGGCAAGAAAGAAGGAATGTGATAATAGAGGAAAGAGGAGACAAGAAAAAGGAAATACAGCATATAAAAAAAAATTAAGGAGGGACATAAGAGGAGATAGAAGCAAAACTGAGTATTAAATTGGGGCAGGAGGGATGGGTGACACACACTAGCACACAGATACTCATACTTTGCCTCCTTCCCTGATTCGACGCGCTTTACCCCGTGCAACTACCTCAGGGTCCAGGTGGCAGTTTCTGTGAGATAAAGACGTTAGTTCGGGACCTGGGACCTACGTCTTTATTCTTGGGCTGTCCAGGTCAAACAGGACAGGGGTAACCAAGTTCTTAAAGTCATAGAATGTAAATAATGTATACATTATTTTTTGTAATTAAAATGCAACACTCTGCTTACACATGCCATACTCACTTGCATGAGTAATTATATATATCACATAAAAATAACGTGTTGTCCTTAACTACACCTGCTTACGTCAAACGGTTTTAAATGTTAAGAAGCATGCAGGCAGCCTCACAATCAATAAGGTTATTGAATTAGAATGTAATAAGAAAACCTATTGCGATTCTGGAATGTCAAACACCTTTATGCATGGCTTTAGGAGAGTGTTAAAGTACTTTTTTGACCACAAGAAAATATTTGTTTTTATACGTTCCCATATCCATTCTCAAATCATTATCTTAAATAAGCAGAATTGCATATTTTAATGAGAATTAATGAGTTTATTTGCAACTTGCGATACACAAGTTGTTTCATCTTTCACTTCAGCAGTTGTCCAGCTCCCAGGTTAGCCCTACTCTTTTTGTTAAAATGCTTGCTTTAAAGCGGTATGCTTGCAAAACCATACTTAGTAGCGGAGTCCAAGGCAATTGCATGCAACCCTCACAGTACTGATTAACTAGGGACAAATCGTTATAAACAATTGAAGGTGATTTCAACATAAGTAAGAATTTAGGTTTTAGACCAAAAAAGGCAATTAACAAAAGGCTTGCACAAAGACAGCCAGTCAGGAGCGGCAGATTAACGCAGTTATACATTCCCTCTGGTTCCCCACAAATGAAGAAGGAAAATGGGGCATCAGATTGCAGTGACTTTTATTGTAATGGAGTTCTTAATAAAGCAGGCAGGTTAAATCAGAGCATAACCTTGAGAAAATTAAAACGAAGCAGTCCTTGTTAACGGAAATGGTTGTTTCACCTAGAAGTTTATCTTGCCAATTAAGCAAAGGGAAAATAAAGTCCATGAGTAACAGTCCAAATGAATGAAAGAAAAAAAAATCCACAAATTAGTTACCAAAATCTTGAGGTAAGCGAGTGAGTCCTGGGGAAGGTAATTCCTTTATGGTGAAGAGTAGATCAGTTGTGGCCGGCTGTAGTTGTGGAAGCAGAGTAAGACTGGATTCCATTAAGGTTTCAGCAGGTGAGTATGAAGCAAATTAAGTCCAACGGTTAAATCCATGAATACAAGGTAAGTAATCCATTCAAACTGTAGATATTCAGAGTGAGGTGAGTAGAAATTCAATTCAGAGGTCAGCTGGTTATTTTTAAGAGACACTGGGGGCAAAAGAAAAATGCTGTAGTCAGCTCATTAAGAGTGAACAGGTTTACTGACATGCCAACCTTAAATAGGCTGTTAAGTGGACCTCTGAAAAAGTAGAACCAAAAATTTAAAGAGAGAATACGCCTAAAATACACGTTCCTGACAAACACCCCCAAGGCAAGGGACTCCCTCTGAGGAAGTAGAAGGTTTGTGCTTGTTGGGATTTTGGGAATGGAATTGAAGAACTCAGGGGCATGGACAGAGTAATGAGGAACCCAGGGGTTTTCTTCCATTTACTGAGATACCCAACCTTCCTATATGCAATGATAGAATCCAAAATAGATTCCACCTCAACTTCTGGTTTCCCCATCAAGTGAAATGGGTGGGGGGGATATTGGGATATGCCTTTTGGAGGCATCTTCTACATAGGGTTTGATGAGGGAAGTATGATAAACTGGGTGGATGTGAAAGTCCTCTGGGAGAAATTTGTAAGCAACAATGATTTTATCAATAGTGAAAGGACCTATAAATAAGTCCGAGAATTATCTGGAGGGAGAAGAAAGGGGGAGGTGCTTTGTGGAGAGAAGGACTTAGTCACATACTTCATAGTCTGAAGAAGGAGATCAGTGTTTGTCAGCATGGTCCTTATAGTATTTTTAAACTTTTGAGATACGGTATTTTCCTTTAGAATGGATACATTCTCATTTTTTGGGGAAATAAGGGTATGAGTCATTGGTTGTGTAGAAGGTGGTGGGTTTAGAGGTAAGAAGGTACGATGAAATCCGTTGTTAGAGAAAAAAGGGGATTGTTTTGTGGATGAATGTGTACTGTTATTGTATGCAAATTCTACTAAACAGAGGAGTCTATTCCAATCATTTTGCATGTATGAACTGTTGATTCTGAGATATTCCAGTATTTGGTTCATTCTTTCTGTTTGGACATTGCTTTGGGGGTGAAACGATGTGGAGTAGTTGTGTTTAATTCATAACATTGTCCTAAATTTGGAGGTAAACTGTACTCCCCTAACGGTGACAATTTATTTGGTGAAATCCATGGAGATTAAAATAATCCTTCAGACATACTTGGGCAGTATTGTGAGCAGTAGGTAAACTAGGAAGAGTACTGAAGTGGGCCATTTTAGTAAGTCTACTATAATGAGTATACAAGCATTACCATCTGAAGGAGGAAGATCTACTATGACGTCCATACATATAGATTCCCAGGGACATTTTGAAATTGGAAGGAGAAGTCCTGAAAGAGGGGTATGAGCATGTTTATTTCTATGACAAAGAGAACATGAGGGGACATAATATATCAGATCCTTTTTCATGTTTGGCCACCAGAAATATTGTTTGAGCAGTAAGAGTGTTTTATAAATATCAGGGTGTCCAGACAGCAGAGAATAATGTACCATCTCTAATTTCTCAGTCCGTAACATAGTAGGTATGAATACTTTATCATCTTTGTAATGTAGACCGCTAATTAGAGTGAGATTAGGATCTGTTGTAATATTTTGTACTTGAAGTGAAGCGTAGATGGGATCGATGAAGGTGATGTTTAAAGCAATGAACTTACTAAGAGAGAGGATAGGAGATTCATCTTTGGGAGGAAAATTTGCAAGACTTCTAGAGAGCATCAGACTTACCATTCTTTTTTCCAGGTTTGTAAGTGATATGGAAGTGAACCCTCTCAAAACACACCCCATTTGGAGAGCCTGGGCGTAAGCCTTAAAGCTTTTTTTAGGTATTCAAGATTTTTATGATCAGTGAATATAATTAAAAATACAATTCATCTGGTACAGACTTTATAGAGAGTCAGGGCCGGTCTTAGAGGTGTTCCAGCTGTGCGGCCGCACATGGCAACGCGGCAGCAGGGACACCATGTGGCAGCCCCATCAACAAAGCCGAGGCGGCAGGGAGAGGAGGAGAGAGGTAGTGAGAAGAGGGAGGAGATTGTGAGAAGGTGAGGTTGTAAGAATCTTGAAAGAAAGAGTGAGAATGAGTAAGAGAATTGATTAATTAATGTGTGGATGAATTGTGTAAATGCGTGAGGATGAATGAATTGGTGTGTGGATGAATTTTGTGAAACCATGAGGTAATAAATTAATGTCTGTATGAACTGTGTGCATGAGGAAGATAATGAATTAATTCATGTGTAGATGACTTGTGTGAATGAGTGAGAGTATAAATTAATGTGTAGATAAATTGGGTGAATGAAAGAGAGAATACATTAATGTGTGGATGAATTGTTTGAATGAATTAGAGAATTAATGAATTAATGTGTGAATGAATGGTGATAATGCATAAATGAATATGTGTAAATGATTTGTGTGAATGAGGGAGAGAATGAATAATTGTGTGAAGGAATTGTGTAAATGACAGATTGAAGGAGTTACTGTATAAGTGTTTTGTGTGTATGATAATAGATGTATAAGTGATTTGGGGAAAGGCAAAGATGGCACAAGCAGGGTGATTGAGCTTTGGGGACCAAGATGGCACGGGCAGAGAGGTTATGGGACAAAGATGGCACTGGCAGGGTGTTTATGGGACAAAGATGGCACAGGTAGGTGTTTATGGGACAAAGATGGCTCACGCTGGGCTGTTTGGGGACAAAGATGGCTCAGGCTGGGTTGTAATTTGTGTGTGTAATCTGGGTGCTGGTCAAGTGTGGACACCAGGGCTGGCATTGGGGTGTGCAACCAGTGATCTATGCCTGTAATTTAGTTTTTTTTTATCTATACCTGCAAAGCCGGATTTGGGTGTTATTCTGTTGATCTATATCTGCTATGCTATGTTTCCATACATTATTTATGTATACCTGCAAATACAGGGTTTGTAGATCTTATTTAGTTGATCTATGCCTGCAGTGCTGTTTCCATGTGTTGTTTATTTGATCTATACCATCAGTGCTGAGTTTGCATGTGATCCCCAGTTGATCTATACCTACAAAGCTGGGTTTGTGTTAATCTGTTAGACTATACCTGCTATTCTATACACGCAAGTGTTGTTTACATGTGTTGTTTATTTGATCTATACCTGAACTACAGGGAGTAAAGAAAAGAGGTGTGGCTTAGTGAATGAGAGGATAAAAGGACTCTGGGGAAGAGTATGGGAGAGAGGACCTTTTAAAGTCGCAGTAGAGTCAGAAGGAGGGAAGACTGCACCGACACTCACAGTCTTTCCCTAATCTGCAGTAAGTGTGGCAAATATATATATTTTTTGGTATGGGAGCGGAGGGAGTGATTACATGCTAGGGTGCATGGAGGGGGTGCAAAGGAAATAATTGCCTAAGGTCCAATTTTTAAGGGAAACTCTTTTTGTTACAAAGATTGCACTGTTAGCTGTCTTTTATTGTGCTTGTTTGCACTTGCACATAAATAATCTCTAATTAAAACTAGATGTTTTCCCTTTCTTTTTTGGTGAGGGTGGGCCAGAGAACTAGTCCGCACAGGGCGCCTGAACACCTGAGGTCAGCCTTGTTGAGAGTAACTCCAATGCTATTTTCTCCAATGCTATAATTTCTTTCAGAATCTGTAAATTTGTGAGAATAAAAAGATATTGGATGAAGGGGATTAAGATGGGGATTTCCATTGAGCGTGCACAGCACCCAGGGCAAAGTCTGCGGCATCAACTTCCAGTGTGTAAGGTAGTTGAGGATTAGGAAATTGAAGTATAGGAGCCTTTTTTAATTTAATAAAGGCAAGATTAGCAGCTTTATCACAGAGGAAAGTTTTATTTGTTCAGTGGGGGGGGGGGCAGCCATGGAGAAATCTTTTTATGAATTTCCAGTAAAAAAAAAATTTTGGATGTCCTTTTTGTTTTTTGGAGTTGGCCAATCTGTAACTGCTGCAACTTTCTAGGGTCCATATATATAGAAGAATGAGAGATTATACAACCCAGAAAAGGTATGGTGGTACACACATTTTGCAGGTTTGGCGTATCATTTATATAGTCTTAACCAGTCTAGGACAATTTTCACATGAGTTGAGTATAGCAAAATGTCATTAAGATAAATAATAAATTTATCCAAGCGATCCTTAAAAATGTCATTTAGAAAGTAATGAAAGTAATGAAAAGCTGCAGGGACATTGCAGAGCCCAAAAAAGGAGCTGCATTTCTTGCTGTCTTCAACGCTAGCTTCATTTGACGATCGAAGTCTAGTATTCCTGGTCCTGGAGGCCTTTCCCATCACATATATATATGTGTATATATATGTGTATATATATATATATATATATATATATATATATATTCTTAACTGACCCTAAGGGGTTAATTTTGTAGGTTATTTTTAATGTATGATGTTTAGTTAGTATGTGGGTGTTTATTTGTGGGGAATTCATTAGATAGGATTAGATTTAAAAGAAAAACAAACTAAAAAATTAGAAAACATTAGATAGGATTAGATTTTTTTTAAAAAACGAAAAACGATGCATATACATGTAAAGTGTGTTTATTTTCATAAAAATATTGTTTTACTTGTCCTGGAAAAAAAAATATAATTTATGTTAGAACAAAACGGTTGAAGAGGGACATAGGAAAAAAACCAAAACCGGAAAACTCATTTGGTTGTGTAGCGTAAAAAAGTCCTGGTCCTTTAAGGGGTTAAGGGTGATAAAACAACCATCATGCTGGGTAAATGCATTTATTAGCTTTTTGGTTTAAGCTGATGTGCCAACATGTTCTGACATGTTAGCAATAGAAGCCTCATTTCTAGCATTGTTTTATTTTGGGGAGTACTCAGGAAGTGTTTTAAAAATATCACTAAGTTGCAATCAGCAAAACCTATGCTGACTGACGGATAATTGCAAAGAAAAGAAGTAATCTCAAGTCCCCCTAGTGGCAGAAGAGCAAAACGCACTAGTAAAAGGCTGAAGAATTAAAGGAAACAAATCAGGATGGGTAATGAAATTCCAGTATGCACAGGCATTTAGATTAGAAATACCCAGAAGTTTGGAAATGGTTGGAAATCTGGATCCCGCTCCGGAGTTCTCCGATCCGCACAGTTACCAGGTATGCTTATGATCCCTGGAAGTGACATTTATGGCCCTTTAGCTACAAGGGTTTGTTGCCATGCATAATCATGCTGGTATCTCAAGATTAGCAAAGTAGAATTTCCTCCAGTGTGGGGTGGACATAATTTGGAAAAGAACATCCATTTAGAAAGAAAAATCTTCAGGGCAAAAAAAATGGTGCAGTGCTTATATGTTTGGGTAGTTTTATTCTTTACTTAAGAAGTATGAAAGAATACAGAACAGATGCTCACACACTGTCCAATCTGTAACCTATTCCTTATCTGTACAGCTGTGCGCACACACATTCAAAGTGTATTAAATCTTCCAAGACCAAGTAGAAGAGAGTTTATATAATGTACACATTCTGCAACAATTGCAGTGATAAAGAATACACTCATGTCCATTACCAGCCTGTAGCCCCTGCAAATACAAGGTCACTTTAGGATGATTCAGGTATACACAATAGTGTGGGACAATGGACTTAATAAAGTATCAAAGTAGCATCAGTGCACATTAGCGCACTGATTAATATCCAGGGTGTAGGGTTCAGGTCAGGTAGGCTGTACTGGTATGATTAGAATTGGCCATTAAGTAGCATTAATGGATGACTGCTCTATTGGGTCTTAATTCATTTCCATTTATTTTTTATGTGTCAGTGTAGTGAGAGCTTGGTTTATAACAGCAGAAAAGGTCTACTTTACTACATTGAGTTACGATACAGGCTCATAGGTTCAGGTTAAGGATGTTTGGGCTCTAGAGTATAAGTAGAGAAATTATGCGGGGGGATGTCACAACATGATATCAGGTGTCTGTATACTAGTGGTGTAACACAAAATGTTGGGGCCCCCAGCAAGCTGTATTGAGGGCCACCTGTTTTGTACCTAAATGCGTGTGTCTTGGAATATGCCACTGGAGACAAGGTGCCCCCCCTCCAGAAAATATGCCAGTGTTCACAGCAAACAGCATGTACATGCTTGGTAAAAATTGCAGATGTCACCAGTCACCTTCAATGGTCTCACTTCTGCACAAAGATACCTTGAGAACCCTTAGACCTGGTCATCTCCTACAGGGCCGGCCCTGCCATGGAGCAGAGTGGGGCAATTGCCGCCCCGAACGCCTTTTTTTTTTTTTAAGCGGAGGAGAGAGAGGGGCACTCAGCAGTGAAGCAGCGCGCACCGTGGCAGAGCAGGGAGACTCTCGTCGCAGGACTGCTAGAAGGTAAGTGAAGTACAAAGGAGGGGGGGTAGATAATAGGGAGGGAGGAGGGTAGATAATGAGAAGGTAGGAAAAGGGTAGATAATAGGGAGGGAGGAGGGTAGATAATGAGAAGGTAGGAAAAGGAAGGTTGATAATGAGCAGTGGCGGCGGCGGCGTCATTTCAAACTTTGCCCCAGGCGGCACTATGTCTTGGGCCGGCCCTGATCTCCTAAACTGGAGTGGGCTATGTTACACCTCTCCTGAAGTTGTTTGACTGTTCACGCAGAAAAGACCATCAGGAAAGAGTAGTACTGGAAATTTACATTTAAATACTGTAGCCTAGTTTTGACAAGTGTATGTTTTTTTCTGGATCTTCACAGCTATTAGGATCAAGAATATGAAGGTTAGGTAGAGGGGTTGAACTTGATGGACTTAGGTCCTTTTTCAACCTTATGAACTATGTAACGATGTAACTATGAATGACAAGGGAGAATGGAAAGCCAATAGATTAATATGTCCATAGAGCCTATAGAGTTATACCTATGGAACGAAAGGGAGATTGGTAGTATAACATGAACTGACCATAACTGGAGAAGTAAAGAAGACAAATCCTGAGACGTATTATAAGGATCTTTAAACATTATAGCTGTGTTCTATGGACTGACAACTCTTTACTATCTTAGTTTTATTTTAACAAAGTAGATTGACAGTTGTTAATGATAGTATAGTGCAAATGTCCATATATATATTATTAAGTATGGTCATGGGTACTGCAGATAAAGCCTTAGACATATCTTATTGCCCTTCATGGTACACAATTCAGTCACATGCTCTAAGAGTAAGATTTAGTTTAACTATTGCTGCCTCGCATAGAATGAAAAGGGGAAATGGCATTATAATGTGAAGGTCACAAGATCATTACGGAAGGGAAAATGAAAAGTAAATTCCAGGACAATCTTGAGAAGAGTAATATTAAAGCCCCAAGCTTTAAGGGAGCAAGGGAAAATAAAAAGTAAATTGCGGGCAAATGCTAAGAAGTATCAGATTAATTATTTGGCTTACGTATCCCCCCCAGATACAGTGCGAGGTTCTAAGTGAGACACTACTGGAAATTGGGTCCATCTTCTTTAGAATAACAGTATAACGTCCGTGCTTATTGATCATGAAAGGAGAACACATAAAACATAAATTACATAAAAAGTCTTTGGTACATCCACCCCCCATGCACAAATTTAAAGGGACCACTCAGCCAAATTATCATACCATTGAGATGCATATGATGACAAGAGACTCTTGGCAGCACCTGTGCTAAAAACTGTTATACATGCCAGAAATGATTTTCTTATTTTTCTATTATGCTCTATGGGTATTTGCAGTATACAGTTATTCACGCTGGTCATTCCATAGAACGCAATGGTAATCTGGACGAGACCACCCATCAAATACACCAGGCAAATGAAGGGGGGTAATTACTCTTTTCAGCATGTGTAAGAATGCATATCAGTCCCTTTCATCCGTCATGGCGTAAAGTGACTTCATGGAACGTCAATATTGGTGTGCCTGTTCCTGCACGTCTGTACCCTATGGCTACTGGTGCAGGGGATTACTTCACATCCCAAGTCCATGGGAACCATTACAGATATGTGCTGGGACTCTTGCGCAATCATGTGTAAACGTGAGGCTTCTCTTACGCACAGTGAGTGAGCGATGCTGATGGGTCAGGAATCATTAAAACAAAACCTGATTGCACCTTAAAGGCAGAGACCATTGTGTGGAGCAGGCAGCCAACTATGATTGCTTGCTACCAAGCCATCCACACCAAACACCGGCAGGTTACACACGTGCTCTGTAAATCTATAAAAGCTGTCTGATCTTGGCTGCCGTACAGGGAGTTAGATACTGTACAGCAACAAGCCAAAAATAATAATAATACACATTTTCCTAACCATATTTTGTTATTAGAAAGAAACTGCCCTATGACCTTTTGTAGACTGCTACCACCATCAGCCAGAGTGATGATGAGGCTTCTGGGAGTTGTAGTTCATTAAGGCAGGTGCACTAGAGGCGCAAAAGGGTGGCATGGTTTCAAAAACATGTAATTTTCTTCTTCCTCAGTGCTTGTTTGTACATTTAACGATTTATGTGCCTACCATGCTTCATGAGTGCATTATGCAATGTGCCCTTTAGGGTCTAAAACACATTTGAAGGAAAAGTTATGTGAGGCCTTAACAATTACCTGGATTTCTGCATATATATTGGTGATTAAATCTGATCTTTAACTAAGTCACAAGAATAGAAAAACAGTCTGTTTTAAGTAAAACACGTAGACAATTATACATTGTCGTGTCTTTATTGAACACATTGTGTAAATGTTGGCAGGGCAGGGTGGAAAAAAGTAAAACCTTGCGTTCAATACGTGGTTGACTTTCCACCTATTTGCTGTGCATTTGCAAGAAATGTATGGAAATTATGTACATATAAGGTATTTCCAAACTCAAAACACTTATATTAATATATTTTGGCCTACGGAAAGAAAGAAACCAAGAGTAAATAGTATGTATGGCACTGGCCTACTAGTCTATACTAAGCTTCTAAACACAGAGATGGACCAGACACATTAAAACGTAGGTAGAACTGTACATTTTCTATGCATTGAAAATCGAATAATCCCAATTTTGTATCAGATCGGGTGATTGGGCATTCCATAAATGAAAGTGTACCAGTGCTCGTGGCACTCAGTTGAGTGTAGCTTTCTTGCCACAAGCTATAATGACGTACAAGAGGAGTGAAGGGGTAACCAGTTTGTCTGGCAACACAGGAAACATGAACCACAGACAGCATGGCACTTCACTCTTCCCCAAACCCCTACTGATCAGCCTGTGAAATGGGGGGGGGGGCATGATACAATGTTACACCTCTTTCCTGATACTTCCGATAAATCCTGACAAAACCATTTGTTCTTGATGGTTTATGCAGAGACTGCATTACTGCTTTAACAGGACACTCCAACAATCAGGCCCGGACTGGCCATCGGGCAGCACCAAACACGCACCCGATCCGCTGCTCCAGTCGGTACCCAGGGCTGGTGCAAGGATTTTTGCCACCCTAGGCGAAACATAATTTTGCCACCCCCTGGCTCCACCCCCCACAAGCCCCTCCCCCCAAATGACCGCAGCCGGTGGCTAGCGGCTGCAGCCCGCCTCCCATCAAGTGACTGCGAGCCACGGCCGCACTTCTAATGAATGACCGTGGGCGGTGCCTTCTTTGCCTATAGGTGGCGCCGGCCTTGCTGGTACCTGCCAACCATCGAATGCACTTTATAGCTGAGAGGAATCTTTGAAATGTTTGTGGCGTCTCCATTAAATGATCTGAGGGACTTTGCAGAATACCCCACATGCCCCTATTTTCAACCCACCAGCACCAGCTATTTGCTGTGCAAAAGATGTTTTTGGACAAATACATCTCCTGGGACATAATTTGCATATTCGGTCCAGTGCTGGCTGGGCCAACACTCCAGCAGGGGTCTTATGAGACTCCCACGGATATACACAACACAATGGAATATGATGACGCTATACAAGACAATAAATAATAATAATAATAACAATAATAATAATACACCGCAAGGCTCCCGCTGACGCAAATCAAGAGCTTTCCTCTCACTGATTGGCTGCTTCTCCATAACATAGGAACTTTTTTCCCCCCAAAGTACTTTTCTGTGTGTTCTTTATGAAGGAGGCGTCCTGAGATACTGTCCCTTAAAGCAAATAATGCTTTTAGAGTAAAGGTAACCCCACATTATTTACATTTGCTATGAAAAAGTTACTTTTAGAGACCCAAGAGTTACGTCTCCCGTTGTTCTCATCTAACCTACTAAGTAGGAATGCCTATTTTTACACTGCGTAAATTGTAACAATATTTTCGGCAGTCACTTGTATGAGTATCCCGATCGAGCGTACACACGTTCACTCACACAGTGCAAACAAAGAGAACCAGCAAGCCCTTATTTTATTGGGTGTGTAAACTGTTGCACGGCTCCCCGGCAGAATTCCGCATACCTACGCCCTTTCCTGTTATCTACCATATCTACCTACCACTCCCTATTAGTTCTTGTATATGTATGTATATATAACCCTCCCTAAACATTCTCCGCCTTACCCTTTGTATAATCTGACTTTCCATTGGCCTACTGGTTGACCACGATTTTTCACGCCCCGCCATTGGTGCAGGTTAGGGAGTCAGTGACGTCACCGCCAGGCCTGGTAGGGCGGGTTCGGTCCGAGCGCTGGAAGCCGTGCGGAGGTAGATACACGGCGGGAGTGACGTCATCGTGCCCACCTTACCTCCAGTGGAGAGACCCCCGGAGTACACCGTACGTATCCGTTCTGTAGCTCCTGACTTGTCTTATTTCGGGGTGTGTGTATGCGGGGCTGCCCAGTGCTTCTTCGTTTAGTAGACGGCTGGTTATGCCTGCGTGTGGGCGATAATATTTAAGGGTCTATAGGCGTGGGTTACCCAGGGCAGGACGAGGACCTCGGATGCGTCGTATATTTACTCCCGGAATCTAAATCTGTCTTTATACGTCGTATACACAATGCTTACTTTAGTTGTCCGCTCTTAAATCTCTAAATGTATGTACGCGTACGTCACCTTTCCAGATTATATATATTATACATACGTGTGTGTATATATAATGTATATATAAATGTATCTGAATGTACCTTTCTATTGGAAGGGTAACTGCGTTGTATAGATGTATATTTACAGTATAAGATATCTGCTCACAGGAAGGCTCAGGCTTGTACATTAGATTGTAGTGAAAAGTATAGCTATGCACACGGCGTCTTAATGAAATTTGTGATGTGATTTCGTATTACTGTATCTGGAACGCTGGACGCAGATTAATAGCGATGAGTTTACCTCGGCTTTCATTTAATGGCCATTGATTTCCATTATGTTGTAACGTGAGGCATGCAGTCTGTGTATTTAGTCTGCTCGGGGTGCACAGACATATTTGTGAGCAACAAGTACCTTTGTACCGACTTTCTTAATAGTCTGTGTTCTCCAGCCCGGCTAAAACTCACATTTTACGGATACGTCGTAGTTTTCTGGTATATTTATCGTGAATGTTGAGTGGAGGTTTATGCTTCAGGGTTGTGCTAAGTTATTTCTGCCCTGCAGGTTGTGGTTTTTATTAAGCGCCCTGAATTAAAGTAGAGGTCACCTCATGAAGCAAAAAGGGCCGATGCTATTTGCAATCTAATTACTGTTTCATTAACATCTTTTAAGCCAACGGCTGATAGGAAACTTGGGGCTTCAATTCTCTAACCTCGCTATTTGTAAAAGAATAAGACTGAAACTGGCAAGAAGATACCGAGCTGACGCCTGCACGACGCATAGAGAAAACGAATTAAAAAAACGGGCTGGCTGGGTCCCTCCAAAAAACAAAGTGAGACCTGGATGTGAAATGGCTTTGGGTGACAGAAACCCAGAGAATGCCAGAACTTTATTAGCTCTAAAACCCCACAAGTAAAAGCACAGATAAAACTGAGCGCTCCAGTAAGAAGATTCCAAAGCCACCCAAAACTGGAGGCCTTTCGTGAGGTGGAAAGCTCTCATTATCTTCTTTATTTATGTAGACACAAAAGTTAACAGTACGTACATTCAAACGGCATGACAGCTAGAATCCACTGAGGCCTACATATACTAAAAGCGGCTCCCGCCTAAACGCGTATCATGGTGATGGTCCCACCATTCTTTTCAGCGAGTTCAGTGCAATCTCAAAGGTGCTAGCATAAAAATATTTAGCGAGACTTAAGAGAGGGTTATATTCTAACGGTTCGCTGTTATCAAAGGTGGTGCCTCTCTTAGACGGGACCACCAGTCAGCTCTAGCGCTGGCTCAGTGAACAGGCTAGGGGTCTGTTCCGACCCCCTTCTATATGCGCAGAATGGTTTTCATGGAAGTGCTTTCCTGCCAGTCATTGGTGGCTTCAAGAAGTCAACCAGTGGCAATACAACGGAGGGCAATCTTTAACTGACCTGGCCTTTGAAGTTTTATCGCATGACGGCACGTAAACTTTTAGTTTGTGTAGCAACAACCTACCTGCATTCAGCAGCGCTAACTCCAGTTCCTACCCACAAAGTATCATTTATTCTACCAGATCTTGGTGTAAAAAGACATGATTCTGTGCAGTGTGTCCTCCCATCTCTGCACTTACGTGAATTCTCCGAATGTACTTCATGAATTTGCCATTTTACAAGCGTGAAACCCTTGTAAACCGTGGATCTTCTGGCTCTGTAGAGCTGTCTTTCCTGTCCAGGATTTTTTTTTTCTTTTTATTGTATGTGACGACTTGGGTGTTACCTTTTTTGTATGTAGAAGATGTGCTTTCGGCATTTTATAAGTTCTGTTTTTATTTATCTCTTATTTAGTGCATATGATGGCAGTATAACCTTTACATTCCTATTTCCCCCCCTGCTTGCCCCCGCCCCATCCATTAGCCTTGCAATATATGCTTTCCATCCGATGTTTCTCCAGATCCTTAGTTTGTAAGCGTGTGGAAGGGGTTGATGAGCTGCACTGTCCTCAGATAAGTGTTGTATATATCAGTGGAAAATCTGTTTGGGGCAATAAACTGTCCTTTTTTAACAATGTTCACATTGAATTTATAATTTTAATTATTTTTGAAATACTTTATTTTCCCCTGCAGACCCTGCCAGGTACGTCTTTACCTGTGGTGACAGACTAGTTGGTCATTGCTCATTTGCCGTTTCAATCTTCATTCTGGCTGGTAGTGAATATTAACTTATTCATAGCCACTCGCTTTTTGTCTGACATGTCTGGTTTTCAAATTAAAAGAAATCCTCAACTGTTTCACATATGAGGACCCTCCAGTGTCAGACATCCTAAACAAGAGATGTGTATTAAACTATTTTGTATGTTTAGCTTCAAGGTAAATGCTGAAGCATCTCGCCCCCTCTGTGGCCCGGTATCTCTATGGTGCGCTGCCAAATACCGGTCAGTAGTAGAATAATATTTTCATTGCAATAAATGCGCTTTTGGGAGAGGCGGGCGGGGGGTGTGCGCTTCACGTTTCCTCAACCCGTTTGACATGTCCTGCATTATCCCCATCACAATAATTTAAAAGGACCACTTAACAGTCTTCTGCATTAATGCCCATACGGTACGATGCTGGGATGTCATTGATATAATAGCCTGACGTGTTTGTGCGATGTCGTTTGCCATTCCAAATGAGTAGCTCTGGTGTACCCTGCCAAGTAGCAGTTAGTTTTGACTCTATCGTCTAATACTTTTACTTTAATTCCATAGTTTAAAATAGGAACCCGATCACATAAAATACTTTCAAAAGTGCCACTCTTTTGGAGTGTTAAATCTTGGCTTTACAAATGGAGGGTGTTTTTGTTTCCAAAAGTGGTGCCACTTTATGACGCTGTTTTATCAAACACACTGTTTGAGCTCTCTACCAGTGCGCTTCATCTCTCAAATTATGGAAGAATGATCCAAGACAGTGGATCGCTCAGTATGTTTGGTATTCTTTAACCAAAAACCACACAAATCCCAATGTATTCACCAAGATGCCGTCTGTAAGTGTCTGAACGTAGTGGTCTGATACTGAGAAGTTATCGATGAGATCACATGCTAGAAAGAGAAATATTTGGCATTGCGAGTCAGACATTGTCCTTGAGGCCTAGAATTTTTTTCTGTGGCTTTGGAACTGCCCGTCAACTTGTTGGGGAATTCTTTATTTTCTTTGCTTTTGCTTTCATTTTGAACTTTTCAAATAAGATGGGAGCCAACTGCATCCGTAATGCCATGCGATAAATGGTATTTCTCTTGTCACCCAGACTCATTGAAGACCTATATCTCAACTTGCTGCCGGTGTATAATAGTTAAAATTGCCGCTCTCCTCGTCCATGGGACAGCATTGTCTGAGGTAACGAAAGACCTCTCTCATTAGGTAATAGACCCCTTATATGTGTTTGGATGTAGGTTACTGGGATATAACTGGCCAGCTGTGTACTCTGTGCAGCGATTGCATTCCACGTTCCAATTCATGTTAGGACTGAGTTTTGAAGATTGGGAGAAAATATTTTCCTCGTGTAGTAGTTTTGTTGTTCCACCTCCTCCATTCCAGAGTGAATACTCTTATCGGTTCGGAGAGATCAGAATCTTGTGCTAATTACAATCTGACAATGTAAAAAGAGCTCGGTGTCTTCTAATTACCGAGATGTGTCCAGAAATACCGTGGTGATGCCGGCTTTATCGCAGATAATTGACTGGGTGCGTTTAATGCATTTAATGCATCCGGTCACCTAGTCTAATCCAGTCAAAGCTGAGCAATGGGCTGAAGTCTGAGCCCACTGTGTGAAATGTCTATAAACTTAACCCACAACACATTTAGAGCTAGAAGTACAGGTGGTGGATCTGCCGGTGCCTTAGCAGAGTAGTACATTGTAATGTGAATCGTCTAAGACTACGTGCCAAGGTGCTATACCTTCCCATCTTCTCGGTTAACGCAGGCTTTTCAATCATTTGTATGCTTGTGTTATGTTTTTGTTCTAAAGCTAGTGCTGAGAGGAGTGTGTTGTGTGTTGTGTTTTTTTTCGTCATGTCGCTGTCCTAGTGATATTCACAGCACCTAAGCTACAGTGAAAAATCTAACTGTGCCACACATAGTACTTCTACAGCTTACTTTAATATGGCCTTAAATGGAATTCCAACCGGCTCTTTCCTGAGGTTCCAGCATTGGGCGTGAATTTTTAGGCTTGTCTGCCCCAGGCTGCAGGATATCTGATACTCGGTTTAGCCATGGATGTCTCAGGGTTTTCCATCTTCCTGGAATTTTACAGAGAGGAATTGCAGGAGTTGTGAGTTCTGTGACCGAGCCCCTGAAATAACAGAGGCATTTCGGGAAGACCAGGCTGCTTATTTACATTGTTCTTCAAGCTCTATACGCATCCGGAGTTGTCGGCTTGTAGATAACCTGTCTGTACCTGCAGCGAGAAACCTAGTTTTCGTAGGTTAGGCTCTTGCAATTTTTTTTTTCTTGTGGTCTGAATAGGAGTGGCCATACAAAAAAAACTGGAAAAACTTTTTTTTTTTTTATTCCAGCAATAATGTGTGGGTTTAAGTTTCCTCACATAAAGCAGAAACCATCTTATTTTTAAGTGGATTGGTGATTAGGGTTTTGTTTTTTTGTGTGTGAGTTGGGGGATTTTCATTTTTTTCAGACTGCTGGTCTGCTTACCGTGTAAACAACTTACATGACTTGCAAACGTTTTTACTTACGTTTACAGCCCAGCCATCATATGGAATTTAATGAATAGCTGTGTACCCTTTACATTTTTTTTGCACATTCTTTGAGGGCCATATGCATTTAACATTTTTATTATCTTTTAATATGTAGAACATTCTTTCGGGACTCTTTGGAGAAACAGGTCGGCTCTCTTTTAATACATCTGCTGTACTTTGCTACAAGTGGCTAGGCTTAAAATCATGTAATACAACCATCTGACAGTAAAATACACTTTTACAACCTAAATTTATATTCTGGCGGTACAGTAGTTGAGAGGATCCTTGTATTTAGCATATGGCTTATAAAAGGGATTGATTATTGTCCAGGTTTATTGTGGAGGACGATGCTCTATGTACTTTACATGCATTGGAGGGCAACAGGAGTTCTCAAGCAGGGGCTGTAGTTTCCTCCTTTTGTTCTCAAACTGTTCTTCTACAGGAATATATGATTTTCTGCTTCCCTCTCAACTTCCTGGGGGGGGGGGTTGTTGTGATTTCACAAACCTGGGTGCGCAAGCAGTTTGGAAGTTTTTACTGTCTTTGAACTCTCTAGTGATGACACCTCGTGTGGCTGTGAACTGTATGCCTTTGTGCTCTCCAGCTGTTCCGTCACTTAGCAGTCTGACTGTTCACTGGTCTGAAAAAGTAAACTATGCTAGAATCTTTACAATATTACATTTGTTTGCCTGACTTGTAGTTTAGTGACAATTAGGCGTCTGATGCCCCCACCTTATGTGTACCGTAATCCATATCTGGTCGCACAATGTGAGCCGCATGGTTTGCATGCAGTCGCCTAGCTCTGGAGGAGGCAGTCTTCAGGGTGTGCCTGCTTCGTAGTGCAAGGGTTGTATTAGGTGGGTGTGCGACACATTGCAGGGCTAAGGTCAGGGTGTGTTTCTTGTTTGAGGTTGCTGGAGCCCAATCACAGATATGATTTAAGTTCGTAGTACTGTAGTGTTAGGTGTTGTAAGCATTTTCATGTACAGTAACATTACATAGCCTATGCATGTATTCCTCAGGTGTTCTAAAATGTGGAAATATTGTGTTGAGTGAAAAATCCATATGAGACCATATTTGGCATTTCTATTGTATTTAGTATATATTCCGGCATACTTGTGGTAGATATTCTTGCATACGCCGCGCACGTGAATAAGTTGTATATGCATTTTCATCAAGTAATGATCTCCTACTGTCATTCGTATTTTATTCTTTTAATAGACTATAAAACACTATTATGGTTTTGTTGATAACATGTTCTTAATAAAATTGGTCGTTTGCGTGATGCCCTTCATATAAATGCATTGGTTCTCCACATGTATAAAAATGCAAACATCATTGGTTTGTTCAGAGTTAGGTAACATTTTGTATTTGAGGCTCCTTTAGACTGTTAATTTAGGATTAATTACTGGGCTCCTAGAATTTATCCATACCTGGGAAATCGTGACCACAAGTTGGAGTACTTTATTGTGGACCCTTATTTTACGTTTCAGTGCTCCCAAGGTATATACCGGTACATCCGTTGGCACTTATGTAGCCAGTTGTTGCCGTGGAGCATAATGTACCGTATACGGCGTGTGCGCTGACTGTGTTCAGTGGGCCAGATTTCCCAGATTGAGCACATGGAGGCTCAATCCGAATGGTTAACATAGATTGAATCACGTGTGTTACATGGTTATCTGAGTCTCGTGGTTAGTTTGTGGTCGTCGGGGGCTGTAGCTCAGCATCACATGGTTTGAGTCTCTGGTTGTCGGTGTATGTAGAATCTATATGACTGAGATCTTCTGTAGAATGCTCTTTAGATAGATTGCATAGGTATCCTGTGTGCCAGTTAACTGTAGTGAGAGATAGCAGGAGATACATTATGAAAGTCCAACACAATGAGCTTCTGCTACCGGAAGTGCATGACTGGGCCTGTATAACATAGCTAAGTCACTAAGATTGCTTCACTTCCTTCAAATGTATGCAGTGCTAGGAAAGCCCTTCTTTCTGTAGTCAATGGTGGCTGTTTTGATAATTAATACTGAAAAGAACAAAGATTTGGGGCAATAAAGTGTGCTTTGTGTGTGACTTTTACCTCAAAAAAAGTAATCATTAAACAGGCCATTGGCCTGTGTCATAGATTAAAGATGGCAATACCGCCATGCATGTTGAAATTCCCTCACTGTATCTTGACGCCGCTTTGGTTTGTTACACGAATATCCAAATTAAATGCTTTACCGTATCGGTGGAAACGCGATGCTAGTCATTGATGTGCATGTTTTCCCATGTGTTCCAGAGGGTTTATTTTGTTCAGTATGTGAAGAAGTATTGCATACACTAGCTACTTCCGCAGTTCAGCATCCCTAAAAACTTCCTTCCCCACCTCATGATTCCCCAGCATGCTTCTCAAACACACTTTTCTTCCCGCTACTGACGTGCCTTCCTCCATTGCATTGCTTAGTGGTCTGCGTTCTGCACACCATTCAGCTCCACCATTTTAATCCATTGACCGTTGTCCCTCCTATACTGCTGCCCACACCATTGCTTAGTCTGTACTTTCTGCTTTCCTCATTAACTCTTTCCTTTCCTAAAAATCACGATTTATGCTTCATTGTATTCTCTTCTCTCACTCCTGGTTTGAATGTGTGTATGTAGTACTTCATAAGGGAAGTATTTGAGCAACCAGGAGTGGGGGGGGGCTTTCTTGGGTATGTGGGTCTGTCTCTTGCTGGTAGATGGTTTTAATTTGGTCTCTTTCTCTTTCTCTCTCGTCTTCTCTTTTGCCCCCTTCCATTCACCAGCTGAGGGTTTCTCTCGCTTATATATGGATGAGCCAGAGTCTGACAGCCCGGCCAGTATATTGGCCTCGGTGAGGGCACAGGAGGCACAGTTTGAGTTGCTGTCTCGTGCTCTGGAAGAAGAGAGGAGACACGTCACTGCTCAGCTGGACCGGGTGTGGGTGACGCCACAGGAGCCCCACCCCCCAATCGCCAATGGCACCCTCACCCGTCGCCAGCAGGTAAATTGAGGTGGGAGGTAGCTTTGTATAATGGAGCATGTAGGTTTTTTTTTTATATATATAAATTTGAAGCAGTAGTGTCCCTTTTGTAATTAACCATAAGTGTCCAGTACTTCCTCACAGAGTCCTGTTCAATTTACAAAATCCTTTGTCCTTACCTGTTTTATCCTCTGTGGTAAGGAAATTTTCCTGGCTATTGAACGCCATTAGCCAAATATTCATACCTTAATAGGGGGTATGGCAGTGTGTATAATTTTATTACAAGGGATCTTTTAGATATAGGCTTTTGTAGTTTAATGTTAGGAAAAGACAGAGCAACTAAGGGTCATAGTAATCAGAATTTTAATGGAGGGCAGGCCAACAAAATTTGGTTTGAAGTAGTCAAAGTATTGGTTTAAGTTTAATGTCAGACTTTAGCTGTTAATTATAATGGAAGGGTAGGCTAGCAGCACGTGGTTAATGGATGCTGTATGTTTGGGTTCCTTTTCTTAGGATCGGCCACCTGTTGTGTACTCCCCAGTTAGAATGGAGGGCCACTCGCTACCTCCAGAAGATAGCTATGTGCTGGATGAGGATCCCTCTTACGTATCTTACAGCATGTCAGAAGAACCCCGGAGCGGTGACATCCCAGTAAGTCCAGGCACTAAAAACCCAGGAAGTCTTTCTTCCAGTGCTCACTGCCTTACAGCACTTCCACATCTGGCCATACACAGTTTTTGCTTCTCTATTTCAGATAAAGCCAGCTGTTGGCTACTCACAAACTCTTGATCGTCCATACCGGGATCCAATTGGAGGAGGTGGCGCTTACACCACTGTACCCCGCAATTACCATTTCCGTGGTCCCGGTGCAGAGCCAATGCAAATGATTCCCACTCCTCAGCATCCAGGATACAGCAGTCTGTCCAGGCCTAATCACCGCTACCGCACTGTTGAGCCTTACAGGGGTCCTGGTTACGGACCTCAACCACAAGTTAGAGGAGCTGGATTTGGAGGCAGTCAGTCTGATTTACTTGCAGGGCGAGGCTATGGATCTGAAGATGCATATGGAATGGAGGATGATCGTAGGAGCCTAGGTGGTTATGTAGATGGGCCTGATTATTCAACCACCGGTAGGAGGGGTGCGAATGGTGGTGACCCACGCAGAAGGCTAAGGTGAGGGGTTTGGGTTGGAAGCTGGTGTTTTTTAAAAGTATGTCACAAGTTCTTAGACTCTTTTGCAATCGATCGTCACTTTTATATTTGTTACCACTGAAAAAGACATGCAGGTTGACTAATGTTTGAACTTGTTGTTGCTCTCTGCTCTTTACCTACGTTGAGTCATGTTCTGTAATTGTTTACCTAATGAAATTGTTTTAACGGCAACTTACAGGAGCTATGAAGATCCACTCTCCGATCCTTATGGTTCAGCATTGCCTGCCTCAGGCAGCCTTTCCAGCCTTGGTCCCCCTCCTAACAGTGGTGCCTGGCGCCAGCCCGAGCTACCGGAGGTTATTGCAATGCTTAGCTACACCTTGGATGCTGTGCGGTTAAATGCAGCTGCATATTTGCAGCATCTTTCATACCGTAACGAGGAGGTCAAGAAAGAGGTTTGTGCAATTTTTTGGTATACATCACATAAGCTTGGGACAGGTGTTGCTGTCGTATACTTGAATGCCAAACACTGCAGTGCTACTTAACGTTGCCACAATTAAATATTCCTAGGTTTATCGCTTGCGTGGAATTCCGCCTCTCATAAGCCTTCTGGAGGATCAGAGAGCCCCTGTCAGGCTTGCAGCATGCGGAGCACTCAAAAATCTGTCTTTTGGACCTGCAAAGGAGAATAAGATGGCAGTGAAGAACTGTGATGGAGTCCCAGCGTTAGCCAGACTGCTACGCAGGAGAGGGGATGGCAGAGAGGGGAGAGAAATGGCAGAGTGTGTTACTGGTAAGACAGTCCCATGGTTAGAAAGTTTAACATTGGGACATTTGAAGTTTATTGTAAAGAGATCTAGTGGGAATACCCAGGGCAGAATAAAATAATTGATTTATAGATGTCTGTGGAATCCTTGCAAGGAATTTGAATGTGTGTGTATGTGTATATATATATGTATAATTTCATACATTTCTCATGTTCTTGACTTTATCCCTTTTCTGTTTCTCAACCATAAGGCACCCTTTGGAATCTATCCTCGCTGGACTCTATTAAAATGGAGCTTGTCGACCAGGCTTTGTACACCCTCACTCAGGAAATACTTGTTCCTCACTCTGGGTGGCAACGAGATGGACGGATACAAGATGGAGAAGAGGGAAAGCCAAGAAACATTGAGTGGGATCAGGCCCTGATTAACACTACAGGATGTCTACGGTGAGTCTAACAATGCTCAACGTTGAACATTCAACAATGGAGTTTAACGAGAATTTTTTTTTCTATAAACTTATCAGTGGGCCTGTAGAATGCCATTGCACACCATGATGGGCCACCGCACACCATGATGGGCCACCGCACTTGGCTGACTGGTTAAGGCAGTTCTATGAAATTCTTATTGAGTTATGTCACCGCACTTTTTCATAGTTTAGCATCTGGCCATATGATAAGCTCAGAGAATTTTGCAGTATAGTATTGGGTTTAGAGCAAGATTTGTGAATTTTTTTTGTTTGTTTGTTACGGCAACAAGGATGTTTCAAACTTACAAGGTGCTGCCGCTCCGCTATTTGAGTGTTATTTCTTTGGCAGGTACTTAGTCTTTCTTCCTCAATTTGTTTAGGAACATCTCTTCAGAGCGCTCTGAAGCACGTCGGAAGATGAGAGAGTGCGAGGGGCTGGTGGACTCTGTTGTTCACATCCTGCGGTCAGAAATTGGAAATAAGCAAGTTGACAGTAAGGTGAGGAGAAAAGTCATTGCATGCACAAAAGGTGATTTTCTGTGCAGGTGGCCTTCAACAATTGTGGCCTAATCACAGATGATCCTTTAAGATATCATGTTTGCCTAGTTTTTAACTTGGTGTTTAAGTTTTTTTATACTTTAACCCATTCTTAAATAATACCACCACTGCTGCTGTCATTACAACTTCCTGAATTGTCCAGTCAGCCCAAATACTCAATTTGCTATGACGAGACTCCTTGTAAATGTTGCTTTCCTGCAACATCCTGATGAAAGGGAACAACCGGTATACTATTCCATTTCCATGCACCTACTGGTAAACGGTTTGAGGTTGCTCTGAAACCATTGCATATAAAATATATGGGAGCTGTTTTATGCAGTTTTTATCGGGCTTTAAAGCAGATTGGGGTCCTTACAGATGGATTACCTTACCTTCCTTATCTCAGCTGCTCTGCCCAGGGCTGATTTCACAGTGTATGGTTTTCACAGTTTGAATAATTATTTAGATTTTTCTAAATAACTACCTTTTTGTTTCCCCAGCTTGTGGAGAATGTGGTGTGCCTGCTTAGAAACCTGTCCTATCACATACATCGTGAGATCCCACAGGCGGAGAAATACCAAGAAACCCCCCAGAACAGGACAGCAGAACCTCAGAACCCTAGCTGTTTTGGAGCAAGACGGGGAAAAGGTATGTATTCTATCCAAGTGTGGCACTTAAGCAGTTGGAATACTACAAGTGGTAAAAACATCAAAGGTATTGTCCGGAGGTGATAAAGTGGCCGAGTTAGAATTTGTCTTGTGACGTCAGGTAAAAAGACATCAGAAGATACAGCTGACACCGTGGATTTCCCCAAGAGGACAACCCCAGCTCACGGTGAGATTATCTAGCATCCCATGGATTTGTCCAATCGCCTATTTGTTTGTAAATCTCATTACATATGTCATCTTTTATGAATTACATACTCTCTTATCTCAGGTTATGAACTGCTTTTCCAGCCTGAGGTAGTTCAGCTGTACGTGTTTTTGGTGAAGTTCTCAAATACAGAGGCTGTCCTGGAAGCTGCAGCCGGAGCCTTGCAAAACCTTTGTGCTGGAAACTGGACTGTGAGTCTAATTTACCTAACTGCATTCTGCATTGTCGCGGTACTGATCTACGACGGTGCTTAAGCTTCCCTGTGTGCTGATGCTTGCATCATGCTATGTTTGCATGTTGTGGCACAAGTGTATTGAATCTTTTTTTTTTATTATTTTAATTTAGCTGTCCTTAAAGACAACAGCTTACTTCCCTAGTGTGTGTATGTATATGTGTGTGTATATATATAATATATATATATATATATATTTCACACCCAAGATAAATGTACATGTAAAAGAGTATGGGATCACAGATAATTTTAAGGGTGGAAAGATTTCCAGCTGTTTTAATGTCTGTGTACTTTGAGCTCTGTCTGTGCTGCGGTCCATAAGTAACCCCCATGTCTGACGCTCTATGGTGTATGTGCGCTTTCGCAGTATGGCCGTTGTATTCGTGCTGCTGTTCGTCAGGAGAAAGGTCTTTCGTTACTCGCTGATCACCTGAGCCACAAGAGTGAGCGTGTTGTACGTGCCGTATGTGGAGCATTGCGCAACCTTTGTGGAGACAGCCGGAACAAAGAACTGATAGGTGAGGCAGGGGCTACTTTGGAAGGCAGTAAATAGGGTGAGAAAATGGACAATTGCACAAATAGGAGAAATCAGGCAGCTTTGGGAAGGGATTGTGGGTGGAGAATAAAGTAAGGACACAAAGCCTCACCGCATAACTTCTATCTCTTTAGGAAAACATGCTCTCAACAGTCTTGTTGCGCGCCTTCCTAGCTCATCTCCACAGTCCTCTGGTCTCTCGGAGGACACGACTGTAGCCATTCTCAGCGTCATTCAGGAAGTGATCACTGGTAACCTGGAAGCTGCAAAAAGGCTCCGTGAGAGTCAAGGAATTGAGAGGCTGGTACTTATCAATAAGGGAGGGTGAGTAACAGATTTTCATGATTGTCGCCAAAAGCTGGTAGTTTTAAAGACCCGATTCCAGATAGATTTCCTTTTTTCCCTTAGTGGTCGATCAGACAGAGAGATACGTTCAGCTGGGATTTGTCTGCAGACAGTTTGGGGTTATAAGGAGCTCAGAAGACCACTAGAGAAGGAAGGGTGGAAGAAAACAGACTTCCAGGTAATTCACATACTCCTAGATGCAATATTCCAGGTAATTCATATGCAAGCCTCTTTATCACGAATAAGCTTACATATCCTTTGATTTATTTTTTAGGCAACTATTGCCGGGACACCTCGTGCTCAGGGTTATGATGATAGCACTCTTCCACTTATTGAACGGAATCAGAAAAATGGTAAGATTTGAGCCAATATCAATGTTCACCCCTTGGTCTTTACTTAAGGTATCAATGGCCTGAGCCAAGGTAGTTCCTCTGATGTTTCTTTTCTTACAGATAAGAGATCTGGGAGTGTTGATATTCCCCTGAATGATATCAGGACAGGTAAGAACTGTTGATTTGAGATTTGTTAGTGTCACTTGTTTCAGGCTCTTTGGGTCAACTAAGCCCATCCCATATTGTGCATAATTACAATTAAATTCTGGTTTTGTAACAATTTAAACTTTGGCTTTTCCGATTTTTCTTTCCTATGTGGTAAATCCGACGATATCCTGTTATGTGCATATATAGTCTTTTTTTGTTCTCTACAAAAAAATACTTTGTGCCCAGTTACATACTTAACATTATTGGTACAAAAGTTAGATCTGACTTATTCTCTTTATTTAGACCCATACTCCCACAATGGGGACAATAGCACTCGCCACTTAAACCGTTCAGGTGATATTTCAGAAATGGAACCTCTTAAGGTAAGACTCCTTTCTCTGTTCTCAACCACTGTCCACGCTGTCTCACTTAACATCTGCACATATCTTCTGTCTCGTCTCATCTCGTCACTAACACTCTCTGTCACAGGATCGGTCTCTCAGTGTTGGGGGATCTCTGGATCTTGGGGATGCTGAGGACCAGCCAGTCTAATGCCACATCTTTCGCATGTGTATGTAACATGAGTAGTGCGTTGGTCTCTTGCATGTCTGTCACACCAAATGAATGTGCATCTGCTGAAACGCCAAAACGTGTCCACGCGCTTGTCTGGCTAGCTTGCAAGCTATTAACATTTTAAAGTATATCCCTAATGATGCCCTAGTATTTCTGGAAATTGGTATTACCATTAAAAGTAAATCCTATTGAGGTGCTGTCCCCTCTAAATCTTTTTTATATATATATATGTATTTTGCAGGGTGAAACTCACGCTTGAGTGCTTTCCTAGGAGCTACTGTTTCAGAAATGCTTCATCCTTTACCCCTCACTGCCTGTCTTCCCCATGCCTACCCCTGTCTCTGCTGCAGACTGGAGATCTTTTGTGAAGTGTATATTGCAATGACCTTTGGATATGGAGTCAAGAAAAGCAGCAAATGTGCTAACACTGGAATATCGCTATAGATACAGAGACTGATGGTGTAAATACTGGAACACTAACGCATCATAACACGGATGATATTGCAACACTAACCATCTTTTGGGATGAAGGCAGAGGCCGTTGTGCTGCCTCAACCTTATACTGATTTTTTTTTTCTCCCCTTTTTGTTTTCTGGGTGATCTGGTTTCATATTTGCTGCATATAATTTGAGACTTTTTTCCTCCCCTCTTCCCCCTCTTATTCCTCAATCACCAGTGGCCTTCTCTTGGGGGGAGGGGGTGGATGTATAATTAACTCCCACCCCATATTGCTTCCCTACAAACATTTTTCATAACAATCTGATGCCAAGGATTATGTTTTTTATAAATAAAATTTTTAAGACAATCATTTAAAACGCTTATTTGTCCAGTTTTTCTAGAATTGGTAAGTATTGTAGTTTTATTAGGCTTAATACCTATGACTGTATATATGTGTGTATATATATATATATATATATATATATATGTATGTATGTATGTATGTATGTATGTATATATATATATATATGCAACTTAACACATGAAGCTGTGCTCCACAGTGGATATTGCACAAACCATTTATACAAAGTAAAAGGTGTGAGACAAGATTTTGTTTACTGATAAGTTTCTTGCTATGTTTCCATTGCTTTTATCAGTCTGCTTTGTTATACAACTGATGTACGTTACACATTTAAGGAACATATTCCTCTGCGGTACTCCAGATGTGTTAAGTGCATTTGGCTGTGCTTGCTATATCGGCCAAAATTGATCTCCTGGAAGAACACAAGTAGCGTTGTCTGTGAATTTATTGCATGAGGATAAGTTTGAAGAGCACTGATTGAAGTAGCATGCTTTCAGTATGTGTAAATATGATTCCTTATGTAATTAAATATTTAGTGCCTTTCTGTCCAGTCTGCCCATTCTCCTCATCAACAAGGAATTTTCGTCCACACAACCGCCGCTCAGTGGATATTTCCTTTTTTCGGACCATTCTCTGTAAACCCTAGAGATGGTTGTGCGTGAAAATCCCAGTAGATTAGCAGTTTCTGAAATACACAAACCAGCCCACCTGGCACCAACAACCATGCCACGTTCAAAGTCACTTAAATCCCCCTTTCTTCTTCATTCTGATGCTCGCTTTGAACTTCAGCAAGTTGTCTTGACTACATCTACCTGCCTATATGCATTGAGTTGCTGATATGTGATTGGCCGATTAACTACTTGTGTTGAGCAATTGAACAGATGTACCTAATAAAGTGGCCATTGAGTGTATATGATTACATACTTGGCCACCTAGACCATATTTTACAGCACATAATGGTACAACATTTGGACATAAAGTGGTTAAGTAAGCCTCTGTTTTTTTGTTTTTTTTTACATCTGCTCTGTTAACCCCTTAATGACAAAGCCTGTACATGTACGGGCTCAAAAACATTGTTTTCAATGGGTTTAGGGACTGCCCATTGTCCTTAAGGGGTTAAATTTATTAGTAGCTATTGTTACAATACACTATACTGTCATTACTTTGCAAGATCCTGTGTTGCATCTATGATCTCTGGGGGGGAAAAACATTTCCCTTTTATATAGTGGCAGTACACGTGGGGTGTGCTCTTTCCTAGGGGACAAGTTGCCTGTAAAACTAATGAAAAGGTTAATCCCCTCCTCCTTTTCCATAAATATGTGCTCCAACCCATAACCCTCAGCTGTTTCCTAAGTCCTAAGGTGAGGCACACAGGATGTTGTCTGGGGCTAGCTGTCACGGTAACCCTCTGAGGACACATGGGGGTTATGTTTGAGAGGGGGCACTGGTGGATTCCTGGGGAGACTTTACCTGCCTGTCCAGTCCCTTTCAGAGTTCTGACGTTGGATGATGTCGCTTTTTGGACCGAAAGCTCTCTTGATACCCTGGGATTGACACCGCTCCCTCGGGATCATCCAGAAATAGTGACACTTAAGGGTGTACATTGCTGGCCAAGGACCTATAGATGTGCCAGGCTGTTTGGTAGTTGATGGGATTAAACCCCTACTCCTATCGTTTGTGCATAAATATCTGTGCTGTCCTCAATAAGTTCTGTTTTACCCCTACACTAAGTCTTGACTAGTGCTTGGGGGAATATGAAGGGTTAATCCCTTGAGCAATTAAGCTTGCAGCAGCATGGAGAAAATCTACGGTGGAGCTACTCAGTCCGACTACGGGTCATGGTAGCCTTCCTCCAAGTGCTCCATCGCGGAAAATAGATGACATGCAGTGGGAGCGTGCGTACAGCGGTGGAACACATACCCAAGTGGAGCAATGTGTTCCACTGAAGATCCGATCACGCTACTCAACATGCGCAAAATTCAAAATTGGGAATTGGCTATTTAACCCCTTCGTGATTGTGATGTACCTGGTACTTCGTGGTCACATGGTAGCTGTGGACCAGGACGTACCAGGTACGTCATCCAAAAAAAAAATGTTGCCGCAATCATCGCGGGGGTGCCGCTGGCAGTGCCACCCCGAGCTTTCAATGACTCCCACGGAGCGATTCTGTAGGCTCAAAACGCAATCGCCGGTAAACCAAAAGGAGCTTCAGGGAATGGGGTTGATTGGGTCCCTGCCACAACATTCCGCTGCTGCCTGATCGCTCCATAAGAGCTATAGTGCAGCGTTAACCCTCCCTATGCTGCTCTTTTAACTGGGGCGCCCAACGCCATACAGTGGATCACTTTCTTGTTTAATGAAGTGACAGGCCAGACATGTCATTGGTCCTCACCTGCCTGGTTTTGCATGACGTGTCTGGCCTGTCAATGGATGTTAAGGGGTTAACATAGATGTGTGTATTTTCACATAGACTATCTCTCTCCTCCATAATTGGATCATACAGGAAATCCCTGGAAAGAGGTGTCAGGTGAACCGCTTTTTGGGAGGTACAAGGAATTCTGGAATGACTAGTAAGGGGCTGGAAGACTCAGTCTAAGAAAAGAGCGCAGTCGGAAGACTCGGAGCGAAGCTGCGCAAGATGACGTCTGGAAGAAACTTGTGAACTTAGAGAGGTTTCCCATGAATGTGCTTTTGTTTTGTATTATCAAATGTTTCATTTATGTTATGTTTTATAACCTGTAACAGCGACCTAATACAATATCAACATACAAGAATAACCTTGTAAGAGGGTCATAATTTCTTAGTCAGCAGTTATCTATTCTGTCCTTGCATGCAGATGTCTAGTCTCCAGAAAAAATGGGCAAGAACAAAATGCTGGCAAGAAGGCATTTGTGTCTTAACATTTTAAACAAATATTTAAACTTCAGGAAGTTGAGAGATGGCAAGATCTCTCTAAAGTGGATGTTCAGATTACTCACTAGTCCAATTGGGAAAGTTGCTGGACTAAAAGACCCCATGGACAAACGAGCTGAAACTTCATGCAGGTGTTTAATTTGATCTGCAGGTTTTCAGTGCTAAGCTTCTCTTGCAGGGTCGGCAGTGGCCAGAGATCAAGGCTGTTGGATACAACCGCTTGAAGGTTACCTTAGAGAGGATACGGATAAAGATATAAAACACCTTATGATAATTTAAAATTGCCTAACATTTTTTTGTCAGATATGAGTGAGGAGATCCTCAGGTAATCTGCCCGTAATATGGGCCTTTCATTGGTAGCTAGAAGGGCTTTGTAGCTAAGATCCTGGATTGTGGACTCAGCATCCAAGGCATCCTTGTGTGATCTCCCTTTGAAATCCAGAAATTATTTGGAGCGTCCCTGGAAGAGCTTAAACTAATGTTGCATACGAAACGTGCACTTCTTCAGGATAAGAAAATCAAGTGGAACAGGCGCTACCCATACAGAAACCCGAGATCTTACCAACCTCTTAGCAGATGTCAGACAGCTTGGAGAGAAGTTCCAGGATAAAAGCAACAAACAAGAAAGGAAAAGAAAATTCTGGCAAGATAGTAGGAAGGTTCAAATGGTTCTGGCAAGCATGGGAAACACTTCAGACAATACATGGATCCTGTGAATCATTGCAAAATCAGGTTTATGGATGATCCCCTTCTCATTTCCTTGTATCCTCTTATCCGTCTCATTTAAGAAATGCTGTCTTACTTTTAGAATCCCTTCTGCTGTTACGGAAAGGTGGCAACGATAAGGTGTCCAGATATCTGGAGTGTCAAGGATTCCAGACCTTTTCTAGTCCCGATCCGGACGGGTCCTTTCGGTCAGTCCTAGATCTCAAAATGTGAATGGATGCATCAGGTATCAACACTTCAGGATTGAAAGCATATTCTGCTTAAGGGAGATTTACTTGGATATAAAAGATGAATATCTGCATGTACCTATAGCCACAGTATGCAGGAAGATTTGCAGTAAAGGCAAAAAAGAAGGTTCTACGTTTTCAGTTTAGAGCTCTCCCTTCTGGCCTTGCCTTGGCCCCATGGGTTTTTTTTATACAAAGATCCTAAACCCCATAGCTGTTGCCTTAATGGAGAAGGATAATTCAATTGTGCTGTACCTGGACGATTGTTTTATAGAAGCAAAATCGCCTGCAATTCTTCAATAAGATCTCCATTAAATGAGATGGCATACATCTTTCCCCCAGTGGCTCTTATTCCACGCATCATTCAAAAAACCTGGACAGACAAGGCTCGCCCATACTGGCCAAAACCGCAGCTGGTTTTCAGAGCTAACATCTGACATTTGCGCATTGGGTGCTTCCTCAGACAACACGCTTGCTGGACAACAAGGAGCTTTTCCCAGAAACTGGCCATGGAGGAATGTTCTCTCCTAGTGTAAGATTTACGGGTTCCCTCCTCCGACGAGTGCTATACTTAGTGTCTCTACCCTAAAGGGACAGGCTTCGGCACTGTAATTTATTTTTACTTTTAGATTTAGCCTGAAATCTTCTTGTTAGAGATTCTATAAAGCTACCATTTTACAGAGACCACCTAAGAAGGGTTTCTTTCTCTCATGGGATTTATCTCTGGTTCTGAAAGCTCTCCTTTCAGCTTCTTTTGAACCTCTCAAAGAGGTTTCATTGTAGATATTGTCTCTCCAGAAGGTTTTTCTAGTTGCCATCGCATTGGCCCGAAGAGCCTGGGAAATACAAGCGCTCCCGTCTTCTAAGGATTTAAGTATCTTTCATAAAGATAAAGTGGCGTTATATCTTAAACCTTTCTTCCTCCCTAAGAGCCAATATCAATCAACCAATTGTACTTCCTACCTTTTTCCAATCACCGTTATCTCTGGAAGAAGCCAAGTGGCACACTTTAGACATCAAAAGAGCATTGGAAATGTACCTGAAACGTACAACCGATTTCCAAACCTCTGATCATCCGTTCGTGAACTACTTAAGTAAATCATCAGGGAAGATTCCTCAAAATCAACGATTGCCAGGTGGCTTACAGACACTATTAGTTTATCCTACAAAATCACCTACGTGTACTGCCACTAAATTCGGGGGGGAAAATAATTTACGGTAAGTAAAAAGTTTTGGTTTTGGCACCTCCATATACTTAGTATTTCAATAATTTTGTCTTCAATTTGTTATGACCTTTTGTGTATTAGATCATATCTTGCCAACAAATCTATGATGGATTGAGAGCGTTATATACTGACATTTAAGTTCATACACAAATAATGGTTCTACTTAGCCCCAAATTAGGATATGATCACTTGGTACTAAAACCTTAGAGGCTTATGAACTAACAGACCTCATAAAACTTAACAGTTAATAAATAGTCACAATGCATACCAATCACATTAGTAAACTAGTCCCTTTTGTCTGAGCAAGACGGTGATACAGAGGCCAAATTAAAACACTAATAGCTGCTCACCAAATCTATGAAACTACAGCTACAGACCCTAAACCAAAAGCCTCTCCAAGCAGGCCTAGGTGGACTTGTTCCAGCCATATTATTAGTGCCTAAACCATGTTTAATATTGCCAGAGGGCGATCACTTTTCAAATATATTGGTGGCCTGCTGCTGGAAAGAGCTTAGGAAGCGATGAGTAGATTTTTTTTAATCAGTCAATTTTATTTTTACCATGTCTTATAGTTTTTTTTATAAAACATATTTTAAAATAATGGTTTCTCAAGAAAGCCTTTCTTGTTCTGAAAAAAAATAATTCTGTGGCTACACTAAATGACAAGAAAATGACAGCTAAACACAAAGACCATGGAAATGTTCATTATCACGCCGGGTATGTCTGGTCACAAAGGGCCTGTGCTCCATCATTGAACTATCCAGCTAACCCCTGGAACCAAATTGGCTCAACCATTTAGCCAGAGCAGAAGAGAACAAAAACACCTCTTGGTTTGAGACCCATATACTTTGTATGCAACAACATTCACACCATAACGTGTCCCACCATACGTATCATCAAACTACTACGTAACATTTCACTTTATATTGTATAACATCCGAGTCGATATTCTTTTTGTCTGTTGAGTTATTCTCGTGATCATCTGTGGGTATAGCAGGAACTTAAAGAGTGATACTACTTTTTTTGGTTTTGGTTTTCATGAAGCACAACCAAACATTTAGAAGTATGGTAAATCTTTTTGCTACTAAGGGCTGGGTCGTTGGTCATGCTGGGTAGTGCTTAAAGCAAAGGATGCTATGAGACCTTTGCTGTACGCCTCACACATCATGACCTAGAAGTCACACCGACTGCCTTGTGTGCAGGTAGAAAGGGAAAGTGTTGGGTGCCTGCGAGGGGCAGTGCTATAGTGTTGTGTGCAGGTAGATCCACAAAGTAGACTAAGAAAGAGAAGCAGGAAGAAGAGGCACATGTCGTTTTAACGACTGGCACATACGCTAATGTAGTAAGAATAAAGGTCATATCACCATGTAATTATATAAATACTTAGACCAAGTGGTGTTATCTTAAATATTTTTTAAGATGCTTTCATTCATGTTATAAAAATAAATTCTTCAGTTTTGGGATTGACACAGGCTTCCTCATGGTACCAGATTAATGATTTAATCCTATATGTCAACAATGTATTGGATAGTTCATCCTCTATAGTTAGTATATTTTATATATTTAATGCTTAGACTATACCAATATATTAATTTCAGTGATTTTGTTTCATTATCAACATTAGGCTGGTCCTGATCACCATATTAATCAGAACCTTCAGAGCATTTTTCCTTTTGCTCTTTTACAGAACAATATTATTGAGTTCAATTTTGGAATTAAAAAGGTTTTTTCGTGATGCCACAAAAAAAAAACAATTGTACATTTGCCTGAAAAAAAGCATACATGTTTGATTATGCCACAATATTTTAATGTACTTGTGCCAATCATTTCCCGACATAAATTGATATATTCCCAGCAACCCACCATCCCATACATGTTTTCTTTTTTTTTCCTTTGAATAAATGTTTTTTTTATGGTATGAGGATGTTTTTACTGGCTAGGGTCAGTAACATGGCCTATATAAAGGGGAATCTTAGATATGTCGCTGGCCAGGATGAAAATGAAAGGTTTCTTAACTGCAAAAACATTAACAGTACGAGCAACAACCACAGAGGTCGCGGCAATCGCACTGACACCCTCTTCTGTGACCTCTAGAACAGCACGGTGATAGACATCATTGACTGCAAGGTCAGGTTCTGGAGAAAGTCCACAGAGATCTGGACCATAGAAGAGGTTATCAAGATCTGTTGGAGAAAGAATATACCATACTCACTTATGTGTTTTTTTTTGTAAATATTCCTAATAGGATAATAGAATCAACCAATAACACCTACTATTTTTATATATCTTCATACTATGAAACTCACCAAGTTTACTCAGCACTTCAGCCAGCTCATTGCTCCAATCCAGCTTTAGATGTGGAAGGGATACAAATGTTGAGCGAGGAGTTATGTCTTGAAGCTCTTGGATCAGTATACGCACAACTTCTTCAGTAAGACGTGTTCCAACTTTCTTCAGAGATTCTGATGGATGTGGAAGGATGATGAGGAGACTGATGTTGTTTGTCAGTGGAAAGCGGGCCACCTATTTGGACAAGGTTAATGGTGAATACAGGCAACATATGACCTCCTTGCCATGCACTGAAGCTGCATGCCAGGAAAAAGACATCAAATCCTAGCGTTTAACTTCAATGTATTGCAAGGTGGTAGGGTAACTACGTGGCCTGGCCCTCCGTTGCTACTTACCATGATCCCCAATGATGGTGTTGTGTTAGGGGCACCTGAAATGTTTAGTGGGGCCCCTTTATAATGTGTGATGGATAATTATATCTATGTAGGCGAATGTTACACAAACCATGTCGTCGAATGCTTATGACCTCCAATTAAAGTAAAATAATTAGTGATATATCTTTATAACTCACTATGCAGTTGCATATTCTATTTTTATGGTTAATGTCACTTTGACCTTTCTTCCAGCCCTCTGATCCACAAATTCTGCTAATCAAATGTTTACCTATATCCTCTGTGTTTACAGACCGCAAGGGTATACAGACAGCACATGACCATTACACCATTAGGTGGCCAATTAGGCATGTATGTAACCCTGCACTGTTTTGCTACTGGGTCGGTTACTGAGTCCCGGGGAGTTATGCTAGTACCTCTCTCATTCTGAACACTGTCTTCTGGTATGTTTGATGCTCTCTTAGCCTAGTGCTTGACTCTTACGAGTTGTTGTAAGGGAGGCCTACTGCTTTGGTTATCTTGTGTTTAGGAATCTTCATCTGGCCCATACAGCATGCAAATTAACATACAACAAATTCAATATCAGACCTGGGCTTTTAGGTACTTGTCTCTAATTGATTGCAGTGGAAATTTGTGGCTGTTCATCATAGGGACTTTCACTGAACTTGATCCTGGTAGCTTAAAGGATTCCTTCTTAGTGAGATTTGGATCAAAATAAGTCAGCCATTTACCTGAGGACAGAGATATTACTTTAGAGCACACAAAACAGACAATGAATGATTCTTTTATACTCCAACAAATGCATTTATATTATTAGTCTTCGACACCTTATGATTGAAGTCTTGTATTCCTTGTGGCTATGGGGATAAGAAAGCAACGTCTGGCATGTGTACCCAGTCGGGGTATAGGTCGGTCCCACCACACAACCCATATAAACTGTCAAGCATGGTGGTGGAGGGATGATGATTTGGGCTTGATTTACAGCCACACCTTGCAGTCATTGCGTTGACCATGAACTCCTCTGTATACCAAAGTATTCTAGAGTATTGGCCTAAATTGAGTCATGGAGCAGGACAAGGATCCCAAGCACACCAGCAAATCTACAACAGAATGGCTGCAATGGCCCAAATCAAAGTCCAGACCTCCACCCGATGCTGTGGCACAACCTTCAGAGAGCTGTGCATAAACAAATGCCCACAAACCTCAATGAACTGGAGCAATATTGTAAGGAGGAGTGGGACAAAAATTCCTCCACAACAATATGTTTCACTGCTCCCTTGCGAAGCATGCTGGCTATTGATGCTGAATGCTGGGATTTGATGTCAAATCCTGGTGTTCTGCACTGAAGCCATACACACCCCAATGAAACACTGAAACAGAGGTCTGTAAGAACAAACCCTTCCCACCATACGACTTAAGAAAGGTAAGAGTTTGGGAAGAGATAGACAGTGAGAAAGAGGAGTGATAGTAAGAAAATAAGAGATAAAGTGAATAGGGAAGAGAAAGGGGAGAGACAGGAAAAGGGGAGATAATGAGAAAGAGGAGATATAGTGGCAACAGCAGCAGATTTTGAATAAACAGGATGAGTGCAAAGTGTTATAGTACAAAGTGCATATATATGTATATATATTTAGATTGGTGCAAAGTGTTGGTTTCTCAGGTGGAACACATATGCTGCTGGTACTGCCCTTTTCTTCCTTAAGATTTGAGAAAATGAGAGTTAAACATAATGCAGATTATTCTTTAAATTGCCGCATTTATCCCCCAACAGAAATGACATTTAAATATCTTGCCGAAAACTGCATCTGCCAAGGTGTGTGTGTTCAAAACAACACTGTAGTACACTGTTCACCATTACTATAATAGTGCCATATTTATAGACATATACCCTACAGGTTACCATTATGATACATTATATGGTAAATTCTGAGCTCCTAGAATGCAATGACAGTGGAATTTGGCTCCCAAAGAAGGACAGTCCATCAAGCAGAATTCCACTTGAAAGATTGTCTACTTGAACAGTAAGGGGGTGGTTAACCAATTCTAGTTACCTTGATAGTACAGAACATTAACAAGTAGTAGCTGCAAGTCGTGAGGAAGTTTTTTTAGTAACTCCGGGATGTGCTGAGCTGTTTTCTCTGATACCCACATGTTAATTTGTTTAAGGCTTGTCTTTGGATCATTCAATAATTCCTGTCCACCACTTTCATAATATTTCATGGACTGATTACGGAACTCAGCAGTCAGTGACAAATCTGCAGAAACACAAAGGATAGTTATGGGGCCATTTTAACTTCATAAAAATCACATTTGCATTAACATGCTTCTAACTTTATCTCTTATATCTCTTCTACGCCAATGAACAGAACAATCTCTAGTATGTAATCTATTATTTGGTACCATTCACCTTGTTTAGATGGTTTTTCCATTTCTATTTTATTTAATTTTCTTCCCAACCTTCTCACTGTCACCTCACAACTACTAGGCAACTTCTTCTATTAATGTGCACCCCATGCTTTCTTCCTAAGCTGTACAAAAAATACAGAAAGGGAAGCACACCCTAAAAAACATGCACATGTATACAGCACTATAAACCGACATGCCACATCCAAAGGCGCTCTTGGGCTAGTGTGCATCTACAGAGGCAATCCTTGGATTACATTATAAACTAATTCTCCATCTCTATACTTCTGTTCTCCACATTGCCAAAGATACATATATTAATAATCTCTCCTCTCCATTGAAACCTTAAACATATATCTTCCACCCTCCTCTGTCTCAGCTTCTTTCTAACCAGTTTAATGATAAAAACATAAAGCATTCGGGATAATATCCTCCCTTATGTTGCTACTTACTCAACTGCTTCAGTCACCCAGATTCCCATTGTTCTTACACCTACTCATATCCAACTGTTCCATCTTTCTCTTGACATATTCTCATACCCCTTGATGCCTCCATTCATCTTTCCTCCAAACCAGAATGTTTAATCTACAACCCACTTTTCTTCCTTCCTCTCCCTGATTGACCCTCCCCACTTTTCCATCACAACACTCTACTAAGATACTAGATCACCGACAGCTTTTATTCATTACTACTATCTACTTCTGGGGCACATAGGATAGGAGTGATATATGGAGCTTATAAGACAATGCTCCGTCCCAACTAAGTTTTAATATTTTGTTTTTTTAAAGACTATTTATATAATTAGGCCAGTGCCAATAACAAGATTAATTCATTTATTTTTGTGTTTCTTTCTTTTTTTAAAGTTTGGTGATGTGTTAAATTAAGATAGCCCTTACCAATCTTTTTAACAAGCTCCTCACCACAAGAACCAAAAGATCACTTCTTACTTATCCTGTGAGACCACTCTGCAGTCTATTGCTAACATCCCCTTCTCCTGAAAACGCTTCATTCTCAAGAAGTGAGACTTGTCAGTGTATTTGAAACCTGTTCAATGCATTATCTATGAGGTGCGTTATAGGTTCAGGCTATATAGCTGAACAGGAGGAGGTAGATGAAGTCAACTCTCATGTTCATCATCCTTTAATGCTGCTGTTTTTTAGCTTCAGGTCAGTCTCTGCCATTTCTATCTCCAGGATTGTGTTCTGATTACTACTTGTGTCTCTTTTCAGCAATGATCAATTATAACCTCCCATATCTCCAGGACATCACCAATAATGTATCTATTCTCAGGGATTCCCTACCTTGTTCTGTCAAACTATACTTACTTTAATTTTAAATGTTAACTAAAAGCCCATCTGTCGAAGGAAGCACTTGATCTACTATCTTAATACCCCACAACCTGCATTGTGAAAGAAATTATATATTTGAGATCACTATGCCACTATGTCTTCTGTAGATGACTATCACTACAATTAATTCATCATTATCTATTTCATTCTCCATCAACTTGTTAATAAATTGTAAAGTCTCAAGAGGCCTTCTTCTATTTCTGACAATATGTCTTAACACACATGTGTTAAAGTTTTGTAATTTGTACATTTTACTGTTCTTTTTTTGCTTGTATCTTCCTTTCCAAGTTTCACTAGAAGCATACAGATTAGGTACTGAACCTCCTGTTCTAAATATTGGGTAGGCCACCTAACAATGGTGTTATCTTATGCTCTGGGGTCAGGAAGGCTGCTACTGTTGGTGCGCTAAAGTAGGAAATTGTGCCAATAAAAGCACAGATCATTCTTCTACTTTGCAGGAGATCAGAAACACTAATACAAGACCACTGCATCCAAATGCCCGGTTGGCTAAAAGGCGACTTCCACCGTCGCCCTGTACTCCATATGAGGCATATTAAATTGTCACGATGATACCTAGCAATGTGTGCTAAGTATTTTTTGTTACTTGAAGCAGAAGAGCAGGAAAACTTATATAACTCTATGCTTGGGTGTTCTTTAGTTCCTGCTTTGCCAGTGTGATTTTTTACATGCAGTAAATCAATTGTTTGGTAAAATTGTGTGTTGCTGGACTGAGGAGAAGTACTAGCTTGAGCCGGCATTTGATGCGCTGTATTACTTGCAACAATACATTTGCCACATAAATATGTATGTGCACTGCAAACTGATCTCCAAGAGGCAGCAAGAACAAGCTTTGCAAATAGCCGAGGAGTATTGGTAGGTGGAACATAGAGATAAATGATAACATTATCACTTATGATACTTTTTACAACACATATTACGCATAGGACAATAACTAAAATATATATAGCAGGCATTCCCCTTTAGGTTTTTGTGTGTAGCTGTGTGTCTCTCTGATGACTGGGCAGTCTGCACATGAAGAGCAGGATCTGCATATAAAAGACCGAGGCCTGAAGACCAATGCAAGAGAAAGGCAATGTTCCAGATAGGGAACCAGGAGTCATACAGAGAGGGTGCAACATATCTGCTGCAGTATGTGACGGAGGAGATAGGAGCGACTGTAGATCCTACCTTTGCAGCTACAAAACACATAAAGACCACTGGAGGAAAGTCATATCACGCAAATACAAGATGCAGCCAATGTTTTATCATCTAGTGGCATGTCCCAGGATTTAACCCAGCCCCCCCCAATAACTTATCCACTATTCAGCATCACTAACCTTTTTTGTAGAACACTTCAGAAGCACTTAGAAATAAGTCTTTATTAAACAATCTCATTATCGCCTCGTGCACACATTGAGTGTCTTTTACTCCTTTATACATGGTCTTCAGCATGATATCTCTAGTCTCCTTTCCAGTTCCTGCATAAATCAAAGTAAATAAGTAAATGTAACTATTCATTTGTGTGTGCTACATTAGTCACAAAAGAAAAATGGCACTGAAGCGTTGAATAAGAGACTCTGTTAATTCCACTACAGGGTATAACATATGCAAAAGAGAATCCATGAAAATAACATTTAACGATGCATGGAAGATTAAAACAGATAGCATGTTCACCTCCCACAGACCCTAAGCCATCACACTTAATCTTACCCTTCTATGATTGAATCTAATGTGTGAACTACATGTTTCAGCATTACTGATATTTGCAATTAAATGAATTATTCACTAACAAAGAACATAGAGATAAAGTATATTTTTCTGAATCTCACCAAGCATGAGGTGTGAGAGAGCCAGAACAATGCTAACTGGAGCAACAACAAGGTTGGACTGGGAGTCTTGCTTTAACAAAATCTTGTACATGTCCAAAGAGAAACGTGTTAGTGCTTCTGAAACCTGTTCAGTTGCATTGGCTATAAGGTCTTTTTCACACTCTGGCCACATAGATGAGCACGAGGAGGTAGTGGGAGTCAACGCTGTCCTATCTGTGTTTGTCTCAGGTTCATCAGGTTTTGGTGGTGTTGTTTCATTGCCAATGCCAGTCTTTCTTAATGTTTCTATTTCTGTGCTTATTTCCCTGTCTATCACCAGTATCTCTGCATCAGTTGTATTTGCCTCTTTGTGAGCTGCCTCTTGATAAGATCCGTTTGTCACCACAGCTACACCTTTACTTTTCTGTGTAGCGGATTCTGTTTCTTGAGGCTCAAAAAGAACAGTGTCTTTTGCTTCTGTGCCTTTGTTTAGACTTTGATTTGTGGGAACAGAACATTGTGGAGTTCTGGTTTCCTAAAAGTAAATGAGATATAGAGAATTAATAGATCATTGGCAAAATGCTTTAGTATAAAACACATAAGATTCTTTGAAGGCAAAATAATAATAATGGCTTATTTATACAGATGAAGATTTTCTCCAATCATATCCAGGTTTGGTCCCTTGTTACTAAATAGGGTCAACATGTCATGAACAACCACAGCGACTGTGTCCATAAGCAACATCTCATTTATTTTAGCGTGTGTTTCCGTAGAAATGTATGGCTGATTACACACAGAAGCAATGATCCTACGTGTGGTCAGACATACTATAACGCAGTGGTGCAGATAGGTATCTCAATTAAAAATGAAACTACTTGATTTTAGGTGGCCCTTGAGGACTGGAGTTGTGCACCCCTAAAAATTCTTTACATGGCTTCAAAAAGCTAAACACACAACAGGAACCAACTGGAACCAGGCCTAGACTGGCCATTAAGCACACTGGGCAAATGTCCAAAACATTACTGGCCCCTGTTGCCCTAAACTTCCCAGCGAGAGCATATTGCATACTCACTTTCATATCAGGTACATATAAATTATCATATTGAACCTTTTACAGTACAGTACATAAAAACTCAACAGACTTTTTTCTGGGGGACTGGTTTGTGAAGGAGCAATTCTAGATAGTCTTTAGCTTGTGAAGAATTGGCATGGCTAAACATTGCTCTCCTGCTCACAGAAACAATAAATTGACCTCAGTGGCCCAGCAAAGCAGAGCTTCACTGGGAAGCTCTGGATCAAACATGGAGAGTTCTCAGGCAAGAATTATCGGTCTATATTAACTTTATAGGACTGGATCATACCCCCACTGGGGCACAGTGGGAGTTCTGCAACCAAAGGTGGGTTATGATTTAGTGGCAAGTACTGAGGCCCGGTGCAATGAAAACATAATTACTAGGATGTTGTCACACTAAGGTACAGAGAACAGAGGCGGAGGGGCTGCATCTTTATGTGAAAATATCTTAAAGGTGGCTTATAAAGGATGCAACATACATTAATTCACACCCTCTAACACTTTATGATGACATACACACTCATGCTAATGCCCTACTGTAACATAAACATGCACACACACACTGGCTAACACCGTACATATATAAACATACACACTATGGACAATTGCACACTGAATCTGGCACTACTATATGGTAGGCATACATACTCTGGCACTATACATTTACACACACTGACTCTAGCACTATCTAGCACTGGTGACCGGGGTTTGTTAAGTCCTGATCTAAAAGATGAGAAAATAACTTGACATGACAATAAGGTTAAGGTTGTTAGTATGGGTACTTTAAAAATGTGGACTAGAAAAAGCAAGTAGCTGGGTCTGTCCAGCGTAGAGAGATCCTAAATTCTTTACAGGGAGTGTGGTGGAGGAGACTTGACTTCAGATGTCACAGTAGGGAAGTGTTTAGACTATAGCGATCATTCATCAGTGTGGTTTTATATATGGAGGGAATCTGATATGTACCGTACTAAGACTAAGATTTTTAGTTTTAGAAAGGCTGATTTTTATAAAATGAAAAAGTATTTAGGTGGGTTCAGAAGTATTGGGATTAATTGAAATATGTTCTACTAAAAGCAGCAGAAAATTATTAAATCCATGTGATACCCCTCAGAAGTGGCATATATATTAAAGGAAAAGTAGGTGGGATTTAGGAACTACAAGCAGATTTAGATTGAAGATAATTGTCTGTTTAATAAAAAAATGTGGGTGAAAGGAAGGGACCTTAGTTAGGGAAAAAAAAAGATTTGAATCATAAAGCAATTGCGGTTGAGGGGATACATTCAAAGGTATTAATCGAGTTTTGGAGTGCTCTAGTAAAACTGTTAACATTATTCAACTATTGTCAGCAGTATTTCCAGAAAATTAGAAGCTGGCAATCATGATACCACTTCACAAAAAAAGAACCAGGGTAGACAGGGTAGCCAACCATAGAGCAGCAAGTCTTATGTAGTATCTGGGAAGTAAATGGAAAGCATTTTAAAGGAAATGATTGTTAAATAGCTTGGGTTTACTGCAGGGAGATATTGTTAAGCTAACCTAATTCATTTTTGAGTGGGCAGCTAATAGACCAGGGATAGGTGGTAGACATACCCTATCTACACTTCACCTTAAGAGACCTGTGCATAAACAAATGCCCACAAAGCTCAATGAAAGGAAGCAACATTTTAAGGAAGAGTGGGCCAAAATTCCTCCACATCGATGTGAGAGACGGTCATACAGAAAACAATTACTTCAAGTTATTGCTGCTAAAGTTGGTTCTACAAACTATTGAATCATAAGGTCTACTTTGTTTTCCACACATGGCTTCTCCATTTTGGCTTCATTTTTGGTTAATAAATCATGACATGGTGTATATGTCATGTGTGTTCATCTGATGTTTGGTTTACATCATTTTTACACCTGCTAAGGAACAGATGCTTGTTATTATGTCCTGATGTGTAAAACCATAGAATTCAAAGAGGGTATACTTTCTTTTTCACAGGACTGTATGCTTCAAAATAAATGGATAATGAAAATACCCAGTGAAAATGAAAGCAAACCAATTTGTAAACACTCCTCCCCTTAAGCCAGAAAAAAATCTTCATATTCCACGAATATTAGCCCGTTCCATGGTCTCCCCAGGCCAAGTTTCGCCGTCAGGCGTTAAAGGGCTGTGCCTATTGGTCACCTGCAGGGGCCTCCTCTGGCATCAACCGATTGGATTGGATTTCCGCTCCCATTATCTACGCAGCATCGCAGGGGTTAACCCACATTAAGCCGATCAGCCATAGGGTTATGACCACCTGCCTAATATAAGTTCCCCTTTTGCTGCCAAAACAGCCCTGGCCTGCCGAGGTCCACTGGACCTCTAAAGGTGTGCTGTGGCATCCTTGTGGCGTTAGCAGTAAATACTTTAACTCATGTAAGTTGCGAGGTGGGCCTCCATGGATGCATCCTGGTGCCATGTGCTCCAGGTAAGCGAGGCACACACATCCAGGCATCCATGTGATATAAAAGAAATGTGATTCATCAGACCAGGCCACCTTCCTCCATTGCTTTGTGATCCACTTATTATACTCACATGTCCGTTGTAGGTACTTTCGGCAGTGGATAGGGGTCAACATGGGCACCCTGACTGGTCTGTGGCTACCCAGGCCCATACACAACAAACTGCGATGCACTGTGTATTCTGACACCTTTCTATCAGAACAAACATTCTGCTTCTAACACATCAAGTTTGAGGATTACATTTTTTTACTGTCTGCTTCATATATCCCACCCACTGACAGATGCCATGATAACAACATTACCAGAGTTACTCACTTCACCTGTCAGTGGTCATAATCTTATGGCTGATGGGTGTAAATTTGGAATTGTTGCTAATGTCTGCTATTAAATCCAGGAAGTTTAGATTGCTGCCCCAACTGAATGGATTGATTGTACCATGGAAAAATAAAGACATGCTTTTCAAGGACTCCAACTAGTGATATTGCATCACATTTTGGAACAACATTATTGGACATGGTATTGAGGAGACAATCTGGTAGTAAATATGTGGACACATAAGACACTGTGATTTAACATAACAGGCTAAATAAAACACGTCCTCCCAAAATGAAAAGAGAAGAGGTGCTTCCGTAGGCCAACTGACAAGACAGGCATTGGACAACATGCCTCACTTTAGTAGCGAGCGGACACCTGAACCCTGAAACTTTAGGAACACACTACACTGAATAATCATAGTGTGAAAAGGGTTTTAAAGAGATAACATCTATATATATATCATCTTGTTTCCTAACCTGTGGTGTATGCACTCCTTAGGAAAGTTCTGATGACAGGAAAGCTTGGGACCCATGCATCTCCGCAATATTGTGGGCAACAGCAATGACTGGCATATTCATTTATTAAAGTAACTTTTCTGTTCTTAAGGCATGTTATTCAAGGATAATAATGTTCAGGAACAACGAAAATCCAGCAAACTGTGACTTTTATTGAATAATACACAAACAACTAACTCAAAATAACTAAAAAAAACTAAATTCTAGCTCCCAATTGGAGCCTTCCCTAGCTATACTTTTCTGACTCAGACTGACCAATTTAAACATCCACTGGCTTAAGCCACTCTGACTTCCCACAGGCAACACACATGTCCAGGCAATTCCAAACCTGGCTCAGGGATTTTTCTTCATTCCAGGAGAGCCTCTTTTACTTCTCAAAAGTTTGCCTGATTGGAAGGCTTCAAGGAATTTTAATGTCTGCGTCCATTGCAAAACTGCCCATACGCATGATTTGCATATAATCTGTGCACAAAATCTCAAAAAACATCTCCCTATGTATATATATAAATACATACATACACAGTACTGTGCAAGATTTTTAGGCAGGTGTGAAAAATGCTGTAAGACTGTTTTCAAAATGCAAAGTGGGCGAACAAGAGAAAAATCTAAATCCAATCAATATTTGGTGTGACCATCACCCTTTACCTTCAAAACAGCACCAATTCGAGTGTCAGGGACTGGGTCTATACAGATGACTGTAATGACCCAGAGTGCCCAATGATGGGATGCAGGAGTTATTGTGCAGTAGCAGAGTGGGACAGGGCCTGGTGCAGGGTAACAACACTCCCCTGAGTGCTGAGCCCCTAGGGTTGTGTGGCCACATACCAGGGCCTTGACATAGCAGCAGATGTTGTCCAGAACAAAGTAGAACTTGGTGATATCCTGAAAGCACCCTGGACCAGGGATGAGACATAGCACTGGAATTATGTGCAGGATGCTGCAGGCTGGGAGTACAGAAGCTAAGCAGAGTAACAGCAGAAACATAGCAAGCAAGGGGGACAGAGCGAGCAAGGGACAGGGAGACCAAGCACGAAACATAGCCAGACAAGACATACATGTACATGACATAACAAAGGACAGGGGACAAGGAACACAAGGGATGGAGTGAGGAGCCGGGATCCTCAGACGCTTCTCCTTTAAGCAAGGATAGGATATCTTAACTGGGACATGGGGATAGGAGATAGGGACCAAGATCCTCAGATAATTCAGAGAAAAGAGGGCAAAGAAAATAAGAGACAGACAAACATAGCCTAGGACTATAAAATAAGAATTAGAGATTCCGTCACATCATATGGCCATAGTATGCTTAGCCCACAACTACGCCAAAGTACTCCAATATTCGGTGCATCCTAGCACTAAACCCTGCCTACTGAATCAGAAATCAGCTAAAAATAAACATTGAACCTAAACACAGAACCAAGAAGGACATACCTTTAGACTGCAGACTGAGACAAACATAACAAACAGGTTGGGCACACCTTATAAAGGAAACAGAGCTGAAGCAAAGAGGAAAACGAGAATCAAGGAATCAGAAGAACAAAACAGAGCATTTGGAAATCCAGGAATGGATTACAGCAAAAGGGGAACTCTAGCGAGACTGGGGAACTCTAGCAAGACGCAGCTCCACAGCCTGAATGAAGCTCACTTGCACAAAGCCAGAGAGATTTTGTAGGCATATTGTTAGGTGTATGATTAAACTATTACACCAACCAGATGCTGATCAAATCAATATGTAGGTTAAAACACAACCACTAACTTAAAAAGAAACAGCTGTGTAGGAGGAATAAAACTGGATGAGGAACAGCCAAGCTTACTAACAAGGTGGGGTAGCTGAAGACAGTTTAATGTTAAAAGTCATAAACCATGGCAAGACTGAGCACAGCCACAAGACACATACTGCATCACAAGGTCTCTCCCAGGCAGAAATTTCAAGGTAGATATGGATTTCCAGATGTTCTTTCCAAGCTCTTCTAAAAAAGCATAAAGCAATGGGAAATGTTATGTTCATTCTTGTACTTGAGAGCGGTACAAGAATGAGTGTTTACAAGCAAACAGTGAAGCTTGGTGGAGGTTCCTTGCAAGTTTGGAGCTGCATTTATGCAAATGGAGTTGGGGATTTGGTCAGAATTAATGGTCTCCGCACTGCTGACAAGTACTAGTAGATACTTGCAATACGACCAGGGAGGCATCTGATTTATTTATTCTGAAGCATTACAACGACCCCAAACATACAGCCAAAGTCATTAAGATCCTCAACATAAAGAATAATGAGTTCTGTAAGTGATGGAATGGCTCCAACAGAGCCCTGATCTCAACATCATTGAGCCCATCTGAGATGAAGAGAGAGGAGCGACAGAAGCTAAACAACCTGCTTGTCGAGTTTCTTAAAAAGAACTGATGCTGTTTTGAAGGCAAAGAGTGGTCCCACCAAATTATAACTTGATTTAGATTTTTATTCTGTTCTCTCACTTTGCATATTATCAAATCATTAAAATAAACTAGTAACATAGTATTTTTAAAGTATTCTTACTTTACAGCATTTTCACACTTGTGTAAAACTTTTGCACAGCACTGTATTATATATATATAATCAGTTTTTAAATCTTGCACTCTAATGCAATCCAGCTAGCCAACAATAGGTTTATTCTAACTGAAATTTGCAGTTTATTTTCCATGGCTAAACAGTAGGCACTGCATACATGTTTAGGATGATCATTTCAATCCTTTTTATCTCATAATATCTGTGCAGTAAAAGAGTCTTGTGATTAATATTAATATTATAGGATATGTAGGATGTAGGCTATAGAACAGGTCTGATTACTACATATAGGCTATGTACATTCCCTGACCCAGTTCTGACCTTGCGAGTCTGCTCCGTGAATCCTTTTGATTCATGATCATGTTCTTCTGCTGCTGGGACTATAGGTGCTAGAATGAGGGTAAGGCACAGTGCACAGTTGAATAATTGCATATTAGAGGCCACTGGTCACTGTATGAAAGAGAAGACAAAATAAACACAAATCAACGACCAATTTAACTGAAAAAAAATCCTCTATATTTTATGTGTTGCTGTGTTTTGTTTAGTTTTTACCTTCAGAAATTTGAGTATCCCGTTGCTTCTTGATCTCGCTTTAGGCTTGTTATCACCAGATTTTATACAATTTCAGTGCTAGCCTCTTGCTGCTGCCTGTGCTTGTGTTATCTGCAATGTCGTATTGAGTAAATAAGAAGCAGAGACAACATAGATGACTCTCTGAGTGATGTCTGGATTACCATTGGTTGGAACAAAAAGTTAAAGTTAAATATTCTCCAAAGCCCAAAATTCCTGTAAGTTATGTGACTTCTCCAAAATCCACACCCTCTAACTAAAAAATACTCCTACAATTAACATTCCACCCCCACAAAACATTCCCAGAATTTTACCTCCGAAACACTTCAAACACCTCTTCAATACTAAAATGCTAGTGTATGTGTTCTTTGTTAAAATGACAAGCCAAAAAAATTAGGAATTTTAGCATTTTTGGAGTACAGTATGTGAACTGTTCTCGCTCTTTCTTTCTGTCACTTCTTTGTCTCTCTCGTTCTGTCACTGTCTCTCTTTATTCATCATAGGGCCCAGAATATGCTGAGGTGCTCTTCCTCATCCTTGTACAATTCTGATGCCTCTGCCCAGCATGCCCATTGTGATGTATACATCCCTGCAGGGCAGGGTGCTTTCTCAGGAAGCAAGGCATTTCTCACAGTTTGAATCAGTTCTCCACACCAACGTCCTGTAACTGTGGGGCCGCCCAATATGCTTTCCCAGGTATGATAGACACGGAGTCCTCCCTCTCATGAGTAGCTGGATGGACAACAGGTTTCTTACACAAATCGCATGGGGGCAGAGGTTCAAATCACTTTGGACATGTGGAATATGTCCCAGAAGAACTAACGAGATAGCAGCTAATTTTCTTGGAATAATATGTTCCAGGAGAACAAAAATGAAATATACTGTACATACTTTACTGTCTCACTCCACAATGACTCTCAAACAGGACATGTCTAAGATGATTTCTTCTCGCCTTGCCCTGAGAGCAGTGGTCCTCTTCACCTTCCTCTTTCCTCTTTTCATCTCCAGAACTTGGTCTGGGAGATTATTTTGTGCCCTTTTTTGTGCATCTTTCTTGGGTCTGGTTCTCTTAGCGCCACATCAGTACAACCAGCTCTAGATTTTGTTTTTTAGATTTTTTATATCATAGATTCTCCCCTATCCTCTATTCTTCCTTCTCATAAACAGATAGGCTTAACCTTAAATTGCTTAGGGGTGCATCTATATCTAGTGGTTACTCTTACTGCCTGGGATATGTTTTCCATATTAAAGATTTTTAGTTTTGAGTATGGGGGTAACAGAAAAAAACAGGGGGATGGGGAAGGGGGAAGAGAGGAGGGTAGTAACACACCACCAACAATACATTGTTTTATACATCCAAAATACAATTATATCAGGTTAACACAATATTGTCGTCATTAGTACTTCACGGCATAACAGAGTACCCATGAACATACATATCTGTATGTTCACATGAGTGGAGTGTCATAAATAATAGGTCTGGAGGTGATAAATGCAGAGAGGTAGAGAGATAACCAATGGACAGAACAAATAAACCTAGGGAAACCAATAACCTCAGTAAAACATCAAAGATAATAACAACAATTAGACACACATTGGATGTTTAGATGAAGTTCATATGAAGTTCTGGTAGTGTGTAAGGAAACCAGAATCCACATTAAGTCCCTCTTTTATGGTGTTGAAATATGTTATCATTTTCATCTCAAATGTTTTTTCTTTCCTGAGAGTCTCTGAAATTTCCTTTTGAGTACTTTCATTTTTAGGTTTTGGATCGAGTGATTATTTTGTGTGAAGTGATGTCCGACCAGGATGCATAGATGTCCTACTGGGATGTATAGAAACTGCATAGCAGATATGGATTAACAGAATAACACACAAACCCAGCTTTGCAGGTATAGATCAATTGGAATTCACATAAAACTCAGCATTAAAGGTATAGATAAAACCCCCTAAATTATAGGCATAGATCACAGGTTGCACACCCCTTCCAATTCCAAGACAAGTGGAATGAGGAAGGTGCACACCATTCTTATGGGGGTGAAACTACCCCTAAGCACCAAAGTAACACAAACTATATGTAACCTACAAGCACATCACCTAAGGCGCAGACCTTCCCCGGCTGTCAGAGAGGAGAGTTCCCCGCAGCACTGCCAGTCAGAGGGTGTATGCGCGATGGACGCTGACAACCCCCACTACTAACGCCACCTCCTTCTGGTTGTAGCAGAAGTTGCCTACGCGAATCGCGTAGACGTCTACCCGCTGCCCAGACTATACACCAGGGAGTCAGAAGCATGGATAAGTTTGAGGGGGGGTGTTAAATGGGGGGCATAAGGCATTTCTGAAGGCAGAGTGCTCTAGGATATGCCTTTTAGCCCCCTTAATGCCACCCTGTCTCCAGATATGCGTTTTAAACCCCTTTATGCCACTCTACCTCCAGAAATGCCTTTTAACCATCTATTCGTGACTCTGCCTCCTGAAATGCCTTATACCTCCCTATATGCCACTCTGCCCCATAATATGCCTTTTAACCCCCTAAATGCCCGAGTGCATATAGGGTATAAGACATTTCTGGAGGCAGAGTGGCACATAGGGGGTTAAAAAGGCATATCATGGGGCACAGTGGCATATAGGGTGTATAAGGCATTTCTGGGGCAGAGTGGCAAGCCTGGGGGCAGATGTGCATAACGGGGAGGGGGGCAGGTTGTAAAAAAAAAGAAAAGAAATAAAAACAAAATATTTTCAATCATAGCTTTTATTACCAAACAATTGTTCACATAGTTTACATGAATTAACATTTACTGGTAAAACTTTTTCCTATAGAGTCGTCTTATATTCAGGTTTTTTTTTTTTCCTAAATTAATATTCAGATTTTGGGGGGTCGTCTTATAATCGAGCAAATACGGTAACTTCGCTTCACTATAGAAATACTTAGTGTTTGTTGGAAAGATAAACTCCCGTTGACATTATATTATCCTGGAAAGGCTACACTAAACTGAGTTATGTTAAATATTTCAGTTTAGAAATACATTCACTTAGTAAAGATTATATATTTTTTAAAACTAAGCTTTTCATCTGTTTTAAGATATGATGATAAACATACTCTATTCTTTTTTAAGAAACGATACAGGAATAAGAGCAATCAACAACCATTGGCGAGAAAGCATTTCTCTGGCTTTTGGCTCACTTTATCTCATTCTTTTGGCTCTCGTCAATGGCTCTAATTGAGTAATAACAGGATCATTGCTTCTTGTTTCATTGCCACAATGTATAGTAACTACAAGAATGGATCTCATTTACTCCCCCCAAATATTTGGAGCAGTATATTGGCAGGAAATGAAAGTCATATAATCCATTTAAAATTTGCAGTAGTTTTCACGTATTGTCTATTCTCCATTCAGTTTTTTTTTATCATGTTGCACATTTCTTCTTTTTTTTCCATGAAAATCCATTTCTTAAATGCATGTATTTGGTTAGTATGTAATCAATACAAAAACCTTATAAATCTTTTCTGTATTCTAACAGCATTTTAAAGGAGAAGCTGAAATCTCACATGTTAATAAACTGTACGTCTTCTGTTATAGAAAATCTTAGGTGCAGTCGTAAAATATGTCAAATCCTGCTTAAATATTGTTTAATGATATAGCTGAATGCAATGTTTTCAATACCAAAATGGACGCAGATAAAATACCATATACAAGAGGCAGGCACCTATCAATGCCGTCTGCACTTACAAACATTTGTGAAAAAATAGGTTGATCTGAAAAGCTCAGTGAATTTAAGCATATTACTCTGATAAGATGCAATAAGTCAGTACGTGAAATGTCATCACTGCTAGATATTCCATGGTCAACTGCAAATGGAATGTGTGAATGTGTTTAGGAACAGTAAAAACTAAGCCACAAAGTAGAAGGCCACGATAAAGACACAGAGTGGGGTCACCAAGTGCTGAGGCGCATGGTGTGTAAGTGGACAAAGCTCTACTGATTCCATTGCTGAAGATTTTAAAACTTCCACTGGCATTAATATTAGCAGAAAAACTGTGCAGTGGGAGCTTCTTGGAATGGGTTTCTATGGCTGAGCAGCTGGATGCAACCTCACATCACCAAGTACAATGCCAAGCTTCGGACGTAAAGCACGCCGCTGCTAAACTCTGGAGCAGTGGAAATGTGTTCTGTGGAGTGACATATCACGTTTCTCTATTTGGCAGTCTTATGGGCTTGTGGTAGATGCAAGGAGAATGTTACTTGCCTGACTGCATTGTGCCATCTGGTAAGTTTGGTGGAGGAGGGATAATGGTATTCTGCTGTTTTTCAGAGGTTGGGCAATTCGCGTTACTTCCAGTAACGGAATCTTATTGCATCAGCATACCAAGATATCTGGGACAATGCTATGCTTCCAACTTTGTGGGAACAGTTTGGGGAAGGCTCTTTTCTATTCCAGCAATATTGTGCACAAAGCAAGGTCCGTAAAGACATGGTTGGATGAGTTGAGTGTGGAAGATAGAAGAACCTGACTGGCCTGAACAGAGCACTGACCTCAACCCCATAGAACACGTTTGGGGTGATCTGGAATGGAGATTGCGAACAAGGCCTTTTCGTCCAACAACAGTGCCAGACAAATACCCTGCTTGATGGATGGGCAAAAATTCACACAGAAACACTCCAAAAGGAAAGCCTTCCAGGAAGAGTGGAAGCTGTTATATCTGCAAAGGAGGGGACAACTACATATTAATGTCTATGTTTTTAGAATGCAGTGTCTTAAAAATTCCCCGTTGGTGTAATAGTCGGATGTCCCAATACTTTTGTCCATTTGTGTATTTCAATCCCCCCTATGTTTAGGATATTTAAATTAATCCCGATGCATCGAAAATTACAGATTACCCATTAACATTATGGTCATATCAATCTAGTTCTAATATAAACACATTTGTGTCCCCTTTAGCATGCTAAAGGCTAGTGATATATCAATTTCTATGCATTTATATCCATTTACTACACGCACATTTCTCATTTCTGATAAAACGCATTTTGCTTTACATCTCTCCATGCCCTACAAGCTGTTTCTGACATTGATTCATGGTATTGCACTTAGCTAATGTTTATTTCTTATTGTGATTTCTTTTGTTTTGTGGGCCTGTTCTGTCATTCATGAAATATTGTTCTGGTGGCTACACTACAATCAGAACAGCCATATTAGTATGTATATGCACTTACCAAGCTGCCCTACATACACTTAGCCAATACGTCCCTAGTTATTTATAGCCACCAAGGAACTAAAATCTAAGGATCCTTAGAATTATTTTATGAATGTGATTGAGGCATCTTAATAAATTTGTTTTAGCTAATATGTTTTAGGTTAAATACAATTTTAAGTGTGTAGTATTTTTTTCCCAATGCTGTTCAGCATGTAGGTACAAGCATAAGTGGTACATGACTAGGGCTCTTTGCACCTGGGACAGGGTCGGTGGTCCCATGCTCAAATCATAACTGCTTCTGAAAGCAGAATAAAAGCCGAGCAAGGTGCATAAGCATTGGCATCAGGCAGCTTGAGTTTGTCCCTAACTTTGTGGGGCTTGGGGTAGCCTCTTGCAAGTTTGTTAAGTCTTCTAGGCCGTTACTGCATATTAGCTAGCTTTGTCCGAACCGTAACAAAAAAGGCAAAATGTTAACATAATAATTTTATATAATTTATCATTGAACTTTACCATCACTTAAATGCAAAAGTGTTAAAGCATTAGCTTATTTTTTATATATTTCATAGATAAGCAAATAGAGCATGCAATTTTCAAAACCTCTAGCACAGTCATTGAGTTGCTTATTGAATAGTTGCCTTGCATAATCCTTAGGAGCATTTGGTAGCTAATCATTCAGTAACGGAAAACCTTCTTTTTTCTATTAGAATGTTTATAATTCTTGGAATGTATTATTATAGGTTATATATATTTAGTTATATATAGTTAGAATAAAAAGTTTAAGGATACATGTTGTCAAATATCAAATGGCAAGAAATTCCAAATGAGAAGCTACTGAAATGTGATCACAAGGAATAATCAGGATCAAGGAGAATTCTAAGCACCTTGTTAGTTATTTCTAA
>VKOC01000007.1:12701327-12716852 GCA_009364415.1 Spea multiplicata
GACTCCACCCACTGTCCCTCACTCCCTTACTGAAGCCGCAATCACGGTTGTTCCCAAGCCTGGCAGGGACCCATTGCTCTGCGAAAATTATCGGCCCATGTCGCTAATCAACGTTGACTTGAAAATCTTTGCCAAGGTGTTGGCTCTCAGACTTCGGCCGCTTATGGGGGGGCTGGTTCACCCTGATCAGTCGGGATTTGTTCCTGCTAGAGAGGCTAAGGATAACACTACTAAACTCATTAACCTTATTCATGCTTCTCACGCCTTTAAGGCCTCATCTCTGTTGATGGCTGTGGATGCTGAGAAGGCGTTCGACAGGGTGGACTGGTCCTTCCTCTTTGGTGTTGTGCGGGCCATGGGTTTTGGGCCCTGCTGGCAGTCTTGGATACAGGCGTTATACTCTAATCCCTCTGCGAGGGTGGTGGTTAACGGGGAACGCTCTTGTCCATTCGCGATTCACAATGGAACGCGACAGGGATGTCCCCTCTCCCCTTTACTTTTTGTTTTGACTCTCGAGCCCTTGCTTCAGGCTATTAGATCTGCTGATTCCATTAAAGGATTTCGCTTAGGACAATCTGAATATAAGACATCGGCCTTCGCTGATGACCTTTTATTTTCGTTATCTTGTCCCTTGCAATCTTTACCGCCTCTGATGCGTGAATTGCATGAGTATGGTGCTCTTTCGGGTTTCAAGGTTAACCTGGAAAAGACGGAACTCCTTAATCTGTCGGTCCCAAAGGTGGAGGTAGCTAGGCTCAAATCTTTATACCCGTTCACTTGGGCTAAAGCCTCAGTTAAATATCTGGGCGTCCGGCTCCCTGCCACTACACAATTAATGTATGATTTAAACTTCCCTCCCTTGCTTAATTCGATTAAGGCCGATCTCACGAGATGGAACATGCCGCAATTTAACTTAATCGGCAGGGTTCATATCATTAAAATGAATATACTACCGCGGCTGCTTTATCTTCTACAGACGCTACCCATACATATCCCACCAGCTTTCTTTGCCGAGGTCCGTGCAGCCTTCACGAAATTCATATGGGCTCATAAACGCCCGAGGGTCCGTTATGATCTGTTGACCCGTCCACTACAATTGGGGGGTTTGAATCTGCCTGACCTAAACTGTTACCATATGGCTAGTCTGCTTACGAGACTATATCTATGGACCAGGACTGATATCCATAAGCAATGGCTAGATATAGAGGACTCCTTTTCCAGTGTGCCCAGGCAATCCCTGCCTTGGCAATCTGCCCTGTTGGCAGCTCTGGGGTTAGCCAATCATCCCACTATTACCCCTACATTGTTAATGTGGAGGAAACATAAACTAGACATGAATTGGTCTTTGGCTACTTCTCCACTTACGCCGATCTCCCATAATCCTCTTTTTTCCCCTGGGGTGAGGGGCCTGGGCCCCTTTCAGGATCCTACGACACTTTATGTTTCTCTGCAGGACATAGTGGCTGACGGGGATATTAAGTCGTTGTCTTCCCTACTGGGGGTCAGGGAGAGCTCGGGTAATATAGCCTTCTTATATCACCAGGTGCGTCATTTTGTTGCTCCTATGCTTCCACACATAGCTACTGGCCTCCAGTACACTTTCTTTGAAAAGTTATGTTCTGCCCTTAAGGGGATTGCTAGACCGTTCTCCACCTTTCATGGTTTAATCCGTAGGGCCGTGTTTCACTCATCTCCTTTCTATATGAAGGCTTGGGAGCGGGACCTCGGCTGTGTACTTTCCCCTCAGCAGTGGCGTAGGGCAGCATCTATGATGTCGTCCTCATCGCCTGACTCCTCTATCCGCCTCCTGAATTTTAAGCTATTGTGCAGATGGCATCTGACGCCTGATACACTTCATAAAATGATCCCTGCACAATCAGCTAACTGTTGGCGCTGTAATTTTTCACCTGCTACCCCTGCCCACATATGGTGGACATGCCCTAAAATTAAGTCCTTCTGGTCTAACGTGACACAGATGATTAGGGTAATCACCTCTGTTGACATTCCCTGCACTCCCGAAACTGCCCTTTTCCACCTTGCGCCTTTGCCATTTCGGACATACAAATCTTCCCTTATACCTCACCTCCTCAATGCGGCGAAAACACTCATTCCCAGACACTGGAAGCAACCTGAACCTCCTTCTTTGCAGGAATGGATGGTGGAGGTTGAACGTATCCGTAGTTTGGAGGAACTTACCTTTAGCTTGGGTAACAAGTATCACTTATACCTCGCCACTTGGTCTTCAAGTTTAGCGCTTCCTGCGACTTTTATCAGTGCTGATTATATGTTTCCTCTCTCTCACCGCGTCTGGTTTTTGAATTTATGTTCTGGTGAACCATCCGTGTAAGGTCTCTCGGCTACCCGTCCCTTCGTCGTTCATTACGGCTTGGGTATTGTGTCATGATTCCCTGTTGTCCTTATCCTTTTTATTCTTCTCCTTCCTTACACTTTCCTTTAACCTAGTTTTTCTATCTTTTACTGGGTCTACGGTCTCTTTCATATGCTTTGTATGAGTTCACAGTAATGTTAACCGTATGTACCGGTGATATGCCTTTACCACCTGCGAGTGGTTTCTTGGTATGTATTGTTCTTCCCCCTACCCCTTTCTGTTCTGTACCCTTATTTGAAAATCCTTGAATAAATATATTCAAAAAAAAAATAATAAATATTAGTAGGAATAGTAGGATACTGCTAAGAGACAAAAAATGCCTCCTAAAAATCCAAATCTGAATAATTCCAATCTGATAAATTGGAAACATTGGTCCCTTCTTTGGATAAAGAAATGGTGGGGATAAGGAACACTACAACTTCTCTGAGTACGGACATGGGTCAATTGAAAGAGAAAATGAGAGATATGGAAGATAGATCCAGAAGCAATAATATTCGTATTCTGGGTTTACCAGAGAGGGTGGAGGGATCTGATTCCAGAATGTTTTGTCAGAAATGAATTGAGGGGACTGTTGGGGTACAAATACTCTCCCCGTTATTTTGTGTGGAAAGGGCCCATAGGATCCCGGCAAAAGCCCCTCCACCGGGAGCTCCAGTCAGGACTGTGATAATTGGACTGTTAAATTCATCAGATTGTGATGTAATTCTTAGATGTGCCAGGGAAATGGGTACAATTACATATAATTCGGCAAAGATTGCCATGTATCCAGATTTCTCCAGGGAAACACAAATGCAACGAGTGGCCTTTGGGGAAATGAAAAAACGGCTTAGACTGGCGAATATTCCTTATTTTTTGTTGTTTCCCACAAAGCTTCGAGTGCAATATAAGTCAGGGACTCTATTCTTTTTAAGTCCTCAGGAGGCGACTAGGTGGTTGGAAGGAGAGGGGTTGTAATTTCTAAATGTCCAATTTATTTTGTTGTAGGGATGGAGGGGGGACGGAGTAATTATGACGGTGTGTAGAGATACGTGTGGAAATGGTCCAGCACGCATCACGAGATGGGGGGGTGGGATATGTGTCTGCAGGATTTAGGTTTTTATTTTATCTTTTTTAATTTTTTTTTTGTTGTTTTCAGGAAGAGGGTAGCCATATTTGATCATGTTCAGAAACATCTTCCAGCTATTATTTGTTTAGTGGAAACACATACAGTAGGAGAGACTCATAGGAGGTTGATAAGAAGATGGGCCTAGGTGGAACTACACTCCTCCTATTCTAATTATTCGGCTGGAGTTTCACTACTTTTCCATCTAAATATTCCGTTAGTGATTAAGAACAAAAAAATTGATGGGAGAGGTAGATTTATTTTCGTACACTTAGCAATATACAACCAGGAGATGATTATGGCCTTCTTTTATGTCCCACCCCCTTTCTCCCCACAGCCAATAAATAAATTAGTTCAATTTATTCGAGATAAGGAGCATCTCCCATTATATTTGTTTGGGGATTTTAATTGTATATTGGATTCTGCGAAAGATGTGGTACGAGTAGGTAATATACGGCATACTAATGTAAATACTCAGACCCCATTAGCAAGAATAATGGAAGAACTAGGTTAGAATGATCCATGGCGCTTAATTAATCCTGCTATACAAAGATTTTCATGTTTCTCCGGCTCGTATCAAACCGCATCTAGGATTGATTTCGTTTCATGTAATGATTTGGGGACTAGGTTTATTCATAAAATCGTATATGAGTTGAGGTCAATTTCAGATCATGCACCACTAGTGGTCGATTTGTCATTGGGGGAGGAGAGGAAGAATGAAGGGAAACCTTTTAGGTTCAATCCCCATTGGCTGACACTACTTGACACCAAAGAAAAGAATATATATTCCCTAAAAGAGTTTTGGGCGATAGATAAAGCATCCGCAACTTTAGGTGTGGTTTGGGATACACTAAAAGCATTCCTGCGGGGGTTGCTCCTTAGGGATATAAGGTATAAGATATGAGAGAGAAAGTTTCTAGTAGCAAAGCAAATTTTGCAAAAGACCCTTCAAGGGGTAATCATAAGCCAATGAAAGAATTACAAGATCAACTTGCAGCTCTGATGATAGATAAAGCACAACATAAGCTATTTTTTAGAGGCCAAAGGAACCAAAGGGGGTAGGCCGGGGAATTATTAGCAAACTTGGTAAAGGCCCAGAAAGATAAAAGTGATATTCTGGTAATTGAAGATGAAGATGGTAGGGTGGTAAGGGAGTCTATGTGATTTGCGTAGGCAACTTCCGCTGCAGCCGGAAGGAGGTGCCGTTAGCAGCGAAGGGTTGTCTGCGTCCATCACGCATACACCCTCCGGCTGTCAGAGAGAATTCCCTGCACCGGTGCAGGTAACTCTACTCTCTGACAGCCAGGGAAGGTCTGCAGGATGGACGCAGACCCCGATTACAAGACGAGGGGTAAAACATCGTCTTATAATCTAGCAAGTACGGTACACCCTGCCTGTGCCATCCTGGTCCCCAAGGCTCAAACATCCTGCTAGTGCCATCTTTGCCCTTCCACAATTATACATCACTAATTCAAGCTTTCATTCAGACAATTCATCCACACATTAACTCATGCTCTCCCTCATTCAGATAACTCATCCACATATTAACTCATCCGCTCCCTCATTCAGACAACTCATACTCTCCCTCATTTAGACAATACATCCACATATTAACTCATGCTCTCCCTCATTCAGACAGTTCATCTGCATATTAACTCATTCTCTCCCTCATTCACACAATGCATCCACACATTAATTCGCACTCTACTTATTTCAATATTCTTACTACCCTCTCCCTCCATTATCACTTTCTAACCCCTCTCCCTACTTCCCTCTTTCTCAATATCTACCCCTCTTGCTCCCTTATCACTTTCTACCCCCTCTCCCTCCCTTATCACTTTCAATCCCCTCTTCCTCACGTATCACTTCAATTCCCCTCTCCCTCCCTTATCACTTTCTACCCCCTTTCCCTCGCTTATCACTTTCTAACCCCTCTCCCTGCCTACTCACTATCTCCCCTCTCTCCCCTTTGTAGTTCTCTCACCTTTAGGTCCAGCGATGGGAGCACAAGGCTTCTGTCTTCCTGCTCTGCTGTGATGCCCGTTGCTTCACTGCTGACATCACCGCGACGGAAGTAAAGGTCTCACGGAGGAGAATGAGGGACGCCAAGCGGTTGCTAGACGCACCTCTCTCTCCTCCACATCAAAAAAAAAGACAGTGTTTAAATGCACGGGATTTAAAGTCTTATTCTGTTGGGGGGCAAGAGATGGGGCAATTAATAACCTAGGGGGGGTAATTGCGCTGCCACTGAGCTAAATACAAAGTACACAAAATCCAAATAAATAAAACTCATTATTAATCATGTGACTCAAACAAATGTGAATGAAGTGGAAAACACCAATCAGATCGACTTGTAAATAGGATATTTAACTCTTCATAGAAAAAACAGCATCACAAAACATACATCCTACATGGCAAAATAGTCAAAGTTGGGGCGCGATGACATAAAAGGAAAGAAATAACCAAAAATATTGTAATAAAGTAAACAATGGAAGTACCACGCGAATGCATAGGGCGTCATGACGTAGGGACGTTCCTACGTGCTTCCTCCTCCCTCCTCCCCTCTCTCTCCTCTGCCGGAATTCGCTGGTCACAACCCAGGCTTGGCGGCTCGGCCGCTGAGCTGTTCGGCGGGTCAGCAGTTTGGCGGCATGGCGGGATGCCGATAAAACAACACGCTGGTGGGCTAATCTGATTACAATTGTAATCCCTGCAAATGGAGCACAGCTGGAAGGCTGATGAAGTGTTTGTTGGGGCTTATTGTTTAAATGCCTGTTCAGTTATAAGATCTACTGCGGTCTGGACACTGTTTTACCTTAGATTATCTCAATCCAATTCTAGACTGGAAGTCTATATATTTGATAACAAAGTAAAAGAACAAGGAGAAGAGGGGAGGGAAAAATTTTTTTGGTGTGGCTTGAGCTTGCTCCTTTGTGATATATTAGTAGGAATAGGTGGCTACGCACGAGCGGCGGATGGCTGTGTGTTGACAGAGCTCCTCACACACGATACCGCTAATTTAAGCATTCGAACCCTGAGAGAGACCATGGGCAACAAAAAAAGAGATCCGGACCATAAGCACACCCCTAAGCTGTCGCAGGGGCTCAAATCGGCCGCTTTGACGGCTTATTTTCGCGATCAAGCTCCCGTGCGGACAGATGATGCGGGCCGCAATATGGCGCCGGCGGCGTGCTCAGCTTCTTCCCGGGCGAGCAGCCCGGTCTCGGATTGCTCTCAAGCTGTCCCGGAACAGGACATACGCGAACTGCTCAAGCTCTTACCTTCTAAAGCCGACATGGAGGCTATGCTGACCAGGCTGGAAACTTCCTTTCATACCAAACTGGCTGAGCTTTCGACAGATGTCACACAGATAGGATCCCGTGTAGCGGATTTGGAATCTGATAATGACCAAGTGTATGTCCAATTGCAGACCATGAATCATCGGCTGGATCATCTCACTGACCAGGTACACGCTCAATATCGGCACCTAGAAGATCTAGACAACCGGAGTAGGCGCAATAATTTGCGCATCCGGGGCTATCCAGAAGAGGAGGATCTTCCTGTGCTCATTGCAGCCTATTTCAATCACATACTGGGTCGAGCCCCCTCTACGCCGCTGCTGTTCGATCGAATTCATAGGGCGCTTCGCCCGAAACAACCAGGCACCTCCCAGGCACCTCCCAGGGACATAATTTGTAGGTTACATTATTTTACAGACAAAGAAGCCATTCTCAAAGCTTCCAGAAATGCTGACATACAAGCCCTTACGGGAGTGGACGCACGGATTTTTCAGGACTTGTCTTGGATTACTCTCCAAACACGTCGGCATCTTAAGCCACTGACAGATGAGTTGAGGGAACGCAACCTTAAATATCGCTGGGGTTTCCCTTTCTCCCTCACGGTCCTCCACCAGCAGCGCACGTATATGATCACCAAGGCGCAGGATATTCCGGCCTTTACCGAAGCTCTGGGCCTTCCAGATATTCCCATACCGGATTGGACAGATATGCCGCTACGACCATCTTTCCAACCGCAGCCTCGAAAACGCTGGCAGACGACTCAGCGAAAGCGCAAATCGCCGGCGCCGCGTATGAGTCCTGTCTCGGCTGCCCAGTCCTCACGGGTCAAGATCACCTGAGGGTCATTTGATGGCGTTCGGCTGAGACCTGGATCTGCGCCTTGTCTGCTGGACATCGGCTCTACTGCCTGACTGAACGTAAACAGTAATATGTTTTTTTTTTTCCGTACTATTTTATGTTTCGCTTATATTGTTTTTTTTTGGAATTTGTTTCCATATTGGTTTCTGGACTATATTTTATGCGCACTGTCCTCTTGTTTGACATGATAACTCTCTCTCTATTGATGCTCACTTGTCTTATGGGGGTCACCTGATTTTCACGTTTATTATATGGCGTGCCTTTATGTTGTTGCGTGACCCTACTGTCTTTTACACTTATGGGTTCTATACAGATCCACTTTCTGGCCTCGGGCCCATTCTTAATGTGTGGTATCCGAGGTCGTGATGTTTATTGATACACCTGCTGGGCCACCCCCTCAGCAGTATTTGTCCTCTGCCTGCTGCTGCCTGGAACTCATGGCTACTTCCAGCGGCTGCTGCTGCGACTTCATAGTGTATAGTTTGTTTTTCTTTATAGTTTGGTTTCCTTGTTTATCTCTTATGACACATGTTATTATGGTTCTTTGCCGAGCGGTGCTTTCTGCCACTACTTCGCAACTGATTTTTGCGAATGGCTAACTTTAAGGTGATGTCTCTTAATGTGAGGGGGCTAAATATCCCTGAGTGGCGTACTATGGCTCTCCAGGAGGCTTGGCGCCAAAAGGCAGACATTATATTTTTTCAGGAGACACACTTCAAAGCAGGGTGTGCTCCATCGCTCCGTAACCGCCATTACCCGGAGGGGTACTTTGCTAACTTCCATGCGGGCAAGTCTAGAGGAGTGGCAATTTTGCTGCGAGCAACTCTCCCATTTACTTATATTGCCCATAGATCTGATCCGGGTGGCCGATTTGTACTCCTGAAGGGGAAAATTGGTGATACTCTGTTCACATTTATTAATATATACTTACCCAACCGCTCCCAATGTCGTGCGTTGGCTTCGATCCTTAGGATTTGTGACCATTTTGCTGGGGGGCATTTAGTGTTTGGTGGTGACTGTAACTTTACTTTAGACAGACACTATAACGCCGCCAGCGATGAGACCTCTCAACCTTCTTCTCTCACGGCTAGGGCAACGGATCTTCTCCATAAAGCACAGCTGACTGACTGTTGGCGGGTTCTCCACCCAACTGATATTGATTATTCTTTTTTTTCAGTTCCTAGACAATCGTATTCACGTATAGATATGTTATTTCTTTCACATTATGCTTTGCCCATGCTCTCCGGGGCTGAGATTGGTAATATCACGTGGTCCGATCATGCCCCTGTCTTCCTTACTCTTAATGTGTCTGCGCTGTTGCGACCTCCGAGACATTGGAGACTTGACGACACCTTATTGAACGATACTACTATTATAAATGCGGTTTCTGAGGAGTTGGGCCATTATTTTCACACTAATGCAACGGACGATGTTACCCCTGTGACATGTTGGGAGGCACACAAGGCCGTTATACGTGGGCGCTTGATTCAGCTTAATTCCCAGCTTATGAAATGTAGGGCGAAGCAACTAAAAGTATTAGCGGATAGGATCGCTGTGCTTGAGCGCCAACATAAACACCTACACTCAATAGATCACTACAAAATGCTACTGGCCGCTCGTACTGACTTAAAGGTCTTGCTTTCGGATCGGGCCAAGCGCTCCCTGTTGCATACTAGACACACTTTCTACTTACATGGCAACAAGAGTGGTAAACTGCTCGCTAACGCTCTTAAGGCGAAAAGACAATCCTCATATATAGCGAAGCTCAAAGCTCAGGACGGTTCTCTCAAACATTCTACGCCTGATATTGCCCAGGTCTTCCATGATTATTACCGAACCCTTTATAACCTATGGCCAACCCGGTGCACCGTTGCAACACGCTCAGGATATTGCACTTTATCTGGAAAGGCATCTGCACTCTACTGTTCCACCTAATGTCAGACAACATCTAGATTCTCCCATCTCCTTAGATGAGTTTTATGCTGCACTCAAAGCTACTCCACTGGGGAAAAGTCCTGGTCCTAATGGTTTCACAGCCAAATATTATAAAAAATTTGCCCAGGAATTAGCCCCTCACTTTTTATTAGCCTATAATTCACTGCGACTCCACCCACTGTCCCTCACTCCCTTACTGAAGCCGCAATCACGGTTGTTCCCAAGCCTGGCAGGGACCCATTGCTCTGCGAAAATTATCGGCCCATGTCGCTAATCAACGTTGACTTGAAAATCTTTGCCAAGGTGTTGGCTCTCAGACTTCGGCCGCTTATGGGGGGGCTGGTTCACCCTGATCAGTCGGGATTTGTTCCTGCTAGAGAGGCTAAGGATAACACTACTAAACTCATTAACCTTATTCATGCTTCTCACGCCTTTAAGGCCTCATCTCTGTTGATGGCTGTGGATGCTGAGAAGGCGTTCGACAGGGTGGACTGGTCCTTCCTCTTTGGTGTTGTGCGGGCCATGGGTTTTGGGCCCTGCTGGCAGTCTTGGATACAGGCGTTATACTCTAATCCCTCTGCGAGGGTGGTGGTTAACGGGGAACGCTCTTGTCCATTCGCGATTCACAATGGAACGCGACAGGGATGTCCCCTCTCCCCTTTACTTTTTGTTTTGACTCTCGAGCCCTTGCTTCAGGCTATTAGATCTGCTGATTCCATTAAAGGATTTCGCTTAGGACAATCTGAATATAAGACATCGGCCTTCGCTGATGACCTTTTATTTTCGTTATCTTGTCCCTTGCAATCTTTACCGCCTCTGATGCGTGAATTGCATGAGTATGGTGCTCTTTCGGGTTTCAAGGTTAACCTGGAAAAGACGGAACTCCTTAATCTGTCGGTCCCAAAGGTGGAGGTAGCTAGGCTCAAATCTTTATACCCGTTCACTTGGGCTAAAGCCTCAGTTAAATATCTGGGCGTCCGGCTCCCTGCCACTACACAATTAATGTATGATTTAAACTTCCCTCCCTTGCTTAATTCGATTAAGGCCGATCTCACGAGATGGAACATGCCGCAATTTAACTTAATCGGCAGGGTTCATATCATTAAAATGAATATACTACCGCGGCTGCTTTATCTTCTACAGACGCTACCCATACATATCCCACCAGCTTTCTTTGCCGAGGTCCGTGCAGCCTTCACGAAATTCATATGGGCTCATAAACGCCCGAGGGTCCGTTATGATCTGTTGACCCGTCCACTACAATTGGGGGGTTTGAATCTGCCTGACCTAAACTGTTACCATATGGCTAGTCTGCTTACGAGACTATATCTATGGACCAGGACTGATATCCATAAGCAATGGCTAGATATAGAGGACTCCTTTTCCAGTGTGCCCAGGCAATCCCTGCCTTGGCAATCTGCCCTGTTGTCAGCTCTGGGGTTAGCCAATCATCCCACTATTACCCCTACATTGTTAATGTGGAGGAAACATAAACTAGACATGAATTGGTCTTCGGCTACTTCTCCACTTACGCCGATCTCCCATAATCCTCTTTTTTCCCCTGGGGTGAGGGGCCTGGGCCCCTTTCAGGATCCTACGACACTTTATGTTTCTCTGCAGGACATAGTGGCTGACGGGGATATTAAGTCGTTGTCTTCCCTACTGGGGGTCAGGGAGAGCTCGGGTAATATAGCCTTCTTATATCACCAGGTGCGTCATTTTGTTGCTCCTATGCTTCCACACATAGCTACTGGCCTCCAGTACACTTTCTTTGAAAAGTTATGTTCTTTTTTTTTAAATTTAAAATTTTTTATTATTTTTTGGATGCAGTCGAGTCAGTATGATATAACAAAATATACAAAACCAAAAAGAGCAGGTTATAACATTGAGGTTACATCAAGTGAAGCAGTGTAGTACCAAAACAATGTTCACAGCAAAGGCACAGAAGTGGTAAATCTATATCAATGCACCGTAGTAACAATAGAACAACCACTGCAGCAGTAGGGGACTCAACAGAATTGCCATAAGGCAAGGGGAGTTTGAACATATAAAAAAAAAACCAAAAGAACAAAAACGAGAAACAAAATAAAGTTCCATTTCGCAGATGCAGGATTTCGACCTTAATAAGACATGCCACAGAGAAGACCACATGGTATTATAATGTAACAGAAAAGAGAGGCCGGGCGCGATCTCACTAGAAAACCAAAGCATTCAACTATGCCACAACGGGGAAATCTGGAGTTGCGACCAGGGAGCCCAAATTTTTTCAAACAGTGGCATCCGCTGATCAGTCTGAAATGACAATTTCTCCAAAAGGTAAGTGTGTTCCAAGTGATGTAGAACATCAACGAGCTGCGGAAGAGTGGTTGATTTCCAATTACGAGCGATCAGCAATTTGAAAGTTAAGAGAAAATGAATCACCAACTTCCTAATAGAAGCAGGAGTATCATCCGGAAACATGTGGAGCAACACTAATTGTGGTGTAAAAGGAAGGTGTGTGTGTAATGTAGATTCTAAGAGATATAGCAAACGTTTCCAGAGTTGGGAGACGGGGGGACACTGCCACCAGACATGAAGCATAGTGCCCCTATCTGAACAACCCCTCCAGCAGGAAGATGAACAAGACGAGAACATATGGGATAGTCTGGCTGGGGTGAGGTACCATCTACATGATACTTTCTTTTGTAACTCGATATGGTTAGTACAGTGCGAGACCCCTCGCATCGCCTCCTCCGCATCAAGCCACAATTCAAGAGGAAACTCAGCGCCCAACTCACGTTCCCACGCTACCATATGTGGCAGTTTACCCTCCCAAAGATGCGCTAGGAGCGAGTTATAACAGAGAGAAATCAGACCTCTAGGGGGAAAGGGTTTCGAACACAGTTGCACAATGGGATCGGGGGAGAAAACATCAATCGATATCGATGGCGCTGGGGATTGCAGCAAGTGTCTGATTTGTAGGAATTTGTAAAATTCAGAGGGGGGCAACGCGTAATTAGAGCTAATATCAGAAAAGGCCCGGAAGGACCCCTTATCAAAAAGATCTCCCACCCTGGGGTGGGCAATAGACCAACGAGAAAGGTTTAAATGTGGGATTAATAGCTCAAGGGAGGAAAGTGGAGTAGCTTTGGTGATACATAACAGAGCCGGATAGCGTTTAGCTAATTGGGTCCAAATTTGAAATGTACAAAGAGTGGTGGGAGGAAGCGGTGGTAGTCTCGGGCGGCAGCGAGGCGGCAACCATAAAACCTGAGCGACCGAATGCGGATGGACATAGGAATCTTCAAGGGACACCCATTGAGGTAGGTTACCCTGGTAGTGAAATAGAGTGGTTTGCGCCAGGACGGTAGCCTGATAATACGATAGAATGTCAGGTGCCCCAAGACCTCCTTTGAACCTGGGAGAGTAGAATGCTTGTTTAGAGATACGTGAATGGCCCTTAAGATTAATAAAAGAATTCAGAACAACTTGTATGTGATGCAAAAATTTACGAGGGACAATGGTCGGGACTGCTCTAAAGGCGTACAGAAGTCGCGGCAGGAGCATCATCTTGACAGAAGCAATGCGCCCCAACCAGGACAGATCAAAGGAGCGCCACCTGTCAAGGTCCTGCATAGCCCGCTTCCAAATTGAACAAATATTGAATTCATTTAGCTTAGACAGCAAGCGAGGGAGCTTAATTCCCAAGTAAAGGAGAAAATCTCTCCTCCAATCAAAGGCATAAGAGTCATGAAGTAGGCGTAGTAACGAGTCAGGTAAGTGCAAAGCCAATGCTTGTGTTTTATGTACATTTATTTTGTGATAAGAGACCCGGGCATATTGTTGAAATTGGGAGAGCAGCGCTGGCAAAGAAGTCAAGGGGTTAGTGATGGAAGCTAAAACATCATCCGCAAATAGACCCAAGGTGATATCAGTACCCTTTGAAGTCGGAAACCCAGTGATCTCCGGGTCCGAGCGGATACGTTGTGCAAGGGGTTCTAGAGCCAATATATAAAGTAGAGGAGAAAGTGGGCAGCCCTGTCGCGTCCCATTAGTTATACAGAATGGAGAAGAGAGAAAGCCAGAAAAAGAAACAGAAGCAGAGGGGAAAGAGTACAATGCCATCATTGACCTAATCAGGGAGGGTGGAAAAGCAAATTTAGAGAGAACAGATGTTAGGAAGGACCAGTGTAGGCGATCAAACGCCTTTTCGGCGTCAAAAGATATTAAAACAGACTGAGTCTTATTCTTAGAAGCTTCCCATAAAACATTAAGAAATTTACGTGTATTATCGTTAGCTTGCCTATTCTTCACAAAGCCCACCTGGTCAGAATGTAAAAGAGAGGGAAGAATCAAAGAGAGCCTGTTGGCTATGACCTTAGCGTATAATTTGACATCATTGTTTAGAAGCGAAATGGGTCGAAAATTTTCACACCTGTCCATAGATTTTCCAGGCTTGGGGATGGTGACAATGTGGGCAAACAAATTCTCAGAGGGCATTGTACCGGTTAGCATAAAGGAGCGAAACAGAGAGAGGAGGTGAGGACCCAGCACAGGAAAAAAAGTTTTATAGTAGAAGCTCGTTAAACCGTCAGGGCCGGGAGCGGAGTTTTTTTTCAATTGAGAAATCGTGGAACGGAGTTCATCCAATTCCAAAGGGGCTTCTAATTGCGCGATCATCTCAGGTGTGAGAGAAGGTAAAGATACCAAGTCTAGGTAGGTTTTGATAGAATCTACCGTAGGTTGAGGAGTCGAGGAATCAGCCTGAAGATTATACAGGGAAGAGTAGTAAGATGCAAATCTATCAGCAATATGGGAGGGATTTCGCAATGGTACCCCCTGCGAGGAGAGAACAAATTGAGGACGCGACAGGGCCATGGAGTGACGAAGCTTATGAGCCAACATAGTGTCAGCTTTGTTGCCTTTGGAATAAAAGCGTTGGCGAAGACGGAGTCTCATTTGAGCAGTATGAGCGGCTTGAATCTCAGTTATTTTAAATTTAACTTGGGAAATTTCTGCAATCAATTGGTCCGACCGAGTTTGTTTATTGAGGGCTTCCAGGTCATATAAGCGCAAAAGTAGGGAATCCAAGTCAGTGTCCTTGGCTCTCTGTTTTTTTAAGTGAGAAGCAATACTAATAAATTTGCCCCTGATCACCGCCTTATGGGCGTTCCATAATGTTTCTATAGAAGTGTCAGGTTGTGCATTTTCGCGAAAATACAATTCTAAATGAGATTGAATTTGGGACTTAACAGAGTCATCTGAAAGCAGGGAATTATTAAGCCTCCAGGAGCCCCGACCAATAAAAGAATGAGCAACTTTCAGAGACATAAAAAGCGGCGCATGGTCAGACCAGGTAATGACACCGATAGAGCAGTCCCGCACCATCTGTAAGGTAAGCTTATCAACAAAAAGAAAATCAATTCTAGTATACGACTTATGGAGCGCAGAAAAAAAAGAATAATCTCTATCTAAAGGGTGGTGGAGGCGCCACACATCATATAATTGGAAAGAATGAAAGGAATGAGCAAGGGAGTTAGACAGCAACTTCACTTGAGTGCCATATTTGCCCCGCAGAGAAGCTGAGGTGTCTAATAAAGGGTCAAGCAGCGCGTTAAGATCACCAGCAAGTATGAGGTGACCTTTCTTAAGAGAGTCTATTTTGGACAACAGGGTCTTAGCGAAATGTAATTGCGACGTGTTGGGTGCATAAAAAGAAACCAACGTATATTCCGTGGAATTTAAAATACATTGAAGAATCAAAAATCTGCCCCGGGGATCGGTCACCAGCTTAATCAATTGAAAGGATAGGTGCTTAGAAATAAAAATTGAAACGCCAGCTTTGCAAGTGGTGGCCATAGAATGAAATTGCCAAGGATAGTCTCTTAAGAAGCACCGAGGCTGTTTGGAGTGTTTAAAGTGAGTTTCTTGAACACAAACAATATGTGCATGAGCTTTCTTCG
>VKOC01000007.1:12716952-12728571 GCA_009364415.1 Spea multiplicata
GAGGCCGGGCGCGATCTCACTAGAAAACCAAAGCATTCAACTATGCCACAACGGGGAAATCTGGAGTTGCGACCAGGGAGCCCAAATTTTTTCAAACAGTGGCATCCGCTGATCAGTCTGAAATGACAATTTCTCCAAAAGGTAAGTGTGTTCCAAGTGATGTAGAACATCAACGAGGTGCGGAAGAGTGGTCGATTTCCAATTACGAGCGATCAGCAATTTGAAAGTTAAGAGAAAATGAATCACCAACTTCCTAATAGAAGCAGGAGTATCATCCGGAAACATGTGGAGCAACACTAATTGTGGTGTAAAAGGAAGGTGTGTGTGTAATGTAGATTCTAAGAGATATAGCAAACGTTTCCAGAGTTGGGAGACGGGGGGACACTGCCACCAGACATGAAGCATAGTGCCCCTATCTGAACAACCCCTCCAGCAGGAAGATGAACAAGACGAGAACATATGGGATAGTCTGGCTGGGGTGAGGTACCATCTACATGATACTTTCTTTTGTAACTCGATATGGTTAGTACAGTGCGAGACCCCTCGCATCGCCTCCTCCGCATCAAGCCACAATTCAAGAGGAAACTCAGCGCCCAACTCACGTTCCCACGCTACCATATGTGGCAGTTTACCCTCCCAAAGATGCGCTAGGAGCGAGTTATAACAGAGAGAAATCAGACCTCTAGGGGGAAAGGGTTTCGAACACAGTTGCACAATGGGATCGGGGGAGAAAACATCAATCGATATCGATGGCGCTGGGGATTGCAGCAAGTGTCTGATTTGTAGGAATTTGTAAAATTCAGAGGGGGGCAACGCGTAATTAGAGCTAATATCAGAAAAGGCCCGGAAGGACCCCTTATCAAAAAGATCTCCCACCCTGGGGTGGGCAATAGACCAACGAGAAAGGTTTAAATGTGGGATTAATAGCTCAAGGGAGGAAAGTGGAGTAGCTTTGGTGATACATAACAGAGCCGGATAGCGTTTAGCTAATTGGGTCCAAATTTGAAATGTACAAAGAGTGGTGGGAGGAAGCGGTGGTAGTCTCGGGCGGCAGCGAGGCGGCAACCATAAAACCTGAGCGACCGAATGCGGATGGACATAGGAATCTTCAAGGGACACCCATTGAGGTAGGTTACCCTGGTAGTGAAATAGAGTGGTTTGCGCCAGGACGGTAGCCTGATAATACGATAGAATGTCAGGTGCCCCAAGACCTCCTTTGAACCTGGGAGAGTAGAATGCTTGTTTAGAGATACGTGAATGGCCCTTAAGATTAATAAAAGAATTCAGAACAACTTGTATGTGATGCAAAAATTTACGAGGGACAATGGTCGGAACTGCTCTAAAGGCGTACAGAAGTCGCGGCAGGAGCATCATCTTGACAGAAGCAATGCGCCCCAACCAGGACAGATCAAAGGAGCGCCACCTGTCAAGGTCCTGCATAGCCCGCTTCCAAATTGAACAAATATTGAATTCATTTAGCTTAGACAGCAAGCGAGGGAGCTTAATTCCCAAGTAAAGGAGAAAATCTCTCCTCCAATCAAAGGCATAAGAGTCATGAAGTAGGCGTAGTAACGAGTCAGGTAAGTGCAAAGCCAATGCTTGTGTTTTATGTACATTTATTTTGTGATAAGAGACCCGGGCATATTGTTGAAATTGGGAGAGCAGCGCTGGCAAAGAAGTCAAGGGGTTAGTGATGGAAGCTAAAACATCATCCGCAAATAGACCCAAGGTGATATCAGTACCCTTTGAAGTTGGAAACCCAGTGATCTCCGGGTCCGAGCGGATACGTTGTGCAAGGGGTTCTAGAGCCAATATATAAAGTAGAGGAGAAAGTGGGCAGCCCTGTCGCGTCCCATTAGTTATACAGAATGGAGAAGAGAGAAAGCCAGAAAAAGAAACAGAAGCAGAGGGGAAAGAGTACAATGCCATCATTGACCTAATCAGGGAGGGTGGAAAAGCAAATTTAGAGAGAACAGATGTTAGGAAGGACCAATGTAGGCGATCAAACGCCTTTTCGGCGTCAAAAGATATTAAAACAGACTGAGTCTTATTCTTAGAAGCTTCCCATAAAACATTAAGAAATTTACGTGTATTATCGTTAGCTTGCCTATTCTTCACAAAGCCCACCTGGTCAGAATGTAAAAGAGAGGGAAGAATCAAAGAGAGCCTGTTGGCTATGACCTTAGCGTATAATTTGACATCATTGTTTAGAAGCGAAATGGGTCGAAAATTTTCACACCTGTCCATAGATTTTCCAGGCTTGGGGATGGTGACAATGTGGGCAAACAAATTCTCAGAGGGCATTGTACCGGTTAGCATAAAGGAGCGAAACAGAGAGAGGAGGTGAGGACCCAGCACAGGAAAAAAAGTTTTATAGTAGAAGCTCGTTAAACCGTCAGGGCCGGGAGCGGAGTTTTTTTTCAATTGAGAAATCGTGGAACGGAGTTCATCCAATTCCAAAGGGGCTTCTAATTGCGCGATCATCTCAGGTGTGAGAGAAGGTAAAGATACCAAGTCTAGGTAGGTTTTGATAGAATCTACCGTAGGTTGAGGAGTCGAGGAATCAGCCTGAAGATTATACAGGGAAGAGTAGTAAGATGCAAATCTATCAGCAATATGGGAGGGATTTCGCAATGGTACCCCCTGCGAGGAGAGAACAAATTGAGGACGCGACAGGGCCATGGAGTGACGAAGCTTATGAGCCAACATAGTGTCAGCTTTGTTGCCTTTGGAATAAAAGCGTTGGCGAAGACGGAGTCTCATTTGAGCAGTATGAGCGGCTTGAATCTCAGTTATTTTAAATTTAACTTGGGAAATTTCTGCAATCAATTGGTCCGACCGAGTTTGTTTATTGAGGGCTTCCAGGTCATATAAGCGCAAAAGTAGGGAATCCAAGTCAGTGTCCTTGGCTCTCTGTTTTTTTAAGTGGGAAGCAATACTAATAAATTTGCCCCTGATCACCGCCTTATGGGCGTTCCATAATGTTTCTATAGAAGTGTCAAGTTGTGCATTTTCGCGAAAATATAATTCTAAATGAGATTGAATTTGGGACTTAACAGAGTCATCTGAAAGCAGGGAATTATTAAGCCTCCAGGAGCCCCGACCAATAAAAGAATGAGCAACTTTCAGAGACATAAAAAGCGGCGCATGGTCAGACCAGGTAATGACACCGATAGAGCAGTCCCGCACCATCTGTAAGGTAAGCTTATCAACAAAAAGAAAATCAATTCTAGTATACGACTTATGGAGCGCAGAAAAAAAAGAATAATCTCTATCTAAAGGGTGGTGGAGGCGCCACACATCATATAATTGGAAAGAATGAAAGGAATGAGCAAGGGAGTTAGACAGCAACTTCACTTGAGTGCCATATTTGCCCCGCAGAGAAGCTGAGGTGTCTAATAAAGGGTCAAGCAGCGCGTTAAGATCACCAGCAAGTATGAGGTGACCTTTTTTAAGAGAGTCTATTTTGGACAACAGGGTCTTAGCGAAATGTAATTGCGACGTGTTGGGTGCATAAAAAGAAACCAACGTATATTCCGTGGAATTTAAAATACATTGAAGAATCAAAAATCTGCCCCGGGGATCGGTCACCAGCTTAATCAATTGAAAGGATAGGTGCTTAGAAATAAAAATTGAAACGCCAGCTTTGCAAGTGGTGGCCATAGAATGAAATTGCCAAGGATAGTCTCTTAAGAAGCACCGAGGCTGTTTGGAGTGTTTAAAGTGAGTTTCTTGAACACAAACAATATGTGCATGAGCTTTCTTCGCATCATTGTATAGCAGCCGTCGTTTGTGTGGTGTATTCAGTCCATTTACGTTAATGGACATCAAATTGATAGAGGCCATGTGTAAGGCAGTAAAGAAAAATAATAAGTTGGCTTAACAACAAAAAAAAAGATGGAAGTGATAGGGAGTAAAGAAACCCCCGAAAGAGGTTGACCGAGGCCCCCGGGGAAGATTGCAAATATATAGAATAAGGAGAACCGCGCCCGGTTCACATAGAAACACCAGCACATGAAAAATAAACACAATCTCGTGGCAGCAACATGTATGATATTAGAGCATTGTAAACAGAAGAAACATCGCAGAGAACAAAGTGGTCTCAGAGAATTACAAAAACGGCAAATGCCGAGTACATAAAAATAAAACCCATAGAGCATCAATGAGTCAGAAAGGTAACAACTCGGAGTAAAGACCTCCAAACACGGAGGCAAACTCCCAACAAGCGGTCTCTGAGAAAAAGGACCGCCTGAGGGGGAGGCAGAAACACATCTCCGGGTTCTCCAACAAGGAGAAATCCAGGGAAAGTAGGTGGCGAGTGGAGAAATAGAAAATTAAAAGGGTGGGAGGGAGACCCCCAATACACATCAAAGAAAAAGAAAACGGCGAAAAATGAGGAGAGCATGTGGAACCATGGTGTATGTGTCGTGCAATGAGTAAAGGGGAGCCTGCTTATTCCCGAGGGATAAGTGTTAATGTAAAGCCACATCTCAGGAGAGGGCACACAATGGAGCAGACGACAAAGGACGGCTCAAGTAAAATGTAAGAAAATCAAAAAAGTCGTAAAAACCATAAAAATCAGCAATACAAAAAAAAAACCCGTAAAAGTCTTACGCTGAAACCGAACCGAAGCACCAAATAACCAGGGCGAACCGCAGGCATCCTCCCGAGCTGCCTTCGAAGTAAATATGTAGACTGACGGTGCGAGATATCAGGAGGCAGGAAGGAGTCCAGAAGAGAAATGAACAGAATCCACACAGCAGGCAGTTAATCAGGTGTTACCGAGCATTGAACAGGGAGCACAGTCCATTCTCGGGCCAACCGTTTAGGAGATGATGTAGTAGGTGGCGTCTTCACAGGAGCCGATGAAGTGCGGGGTTGAGCAATTTCCAAACCCCAAGTCGACAACAAACGTAGACCTTCCTTGGGAGATCGGACCGAGTGAGTCAGGCCATCTCGTGTGATCAGCAAACGAGTGGGGAAGCCCCATTTGTAAAGAATTTTGTGCGAGCGCAACGTAGCAGTGATGAGCGAAAAGATCTGCGCTGTTGTAACGTAAATTGGGATAAATCATTGAAGAACTGCAGGTGAGTATATTGATCAGGAAGATTCTTGGTAAATCTCACCTTTGACATGAGCCTGTCTTTAAGTTCAAAAAAATGGAGACGAAAAATAACGTCACGGGGAGGTGAGCCCTGGAGTGTCTTAGGCCGAGGTAAGCGATGGATGCGATCAATACTGACATCCTCCGATTGCGGGAGATTCAATATAGTGTGGATCAAAGATACCACATAGGCCCTCAGGTGTTCCGGGGCAACGTCCTCCGGGATGCCACGAATGCGAACATTGTTTCGGCGAGAGCGATCCTCCAAGTCACTAAGCTTCAAGCGCAGGGCTTCCACCTCCGATGTCAGGGAGTTACATGCATCCACAACAGAATTGTGCGCCTCGGAGAAGTCATCCATCTTAGATTCCAAATGATGTGTGCGGTCTCCAAGATCTTGTAAGTCTTTATGGACAACCGAAAGTGAATCCGCAATGTCCTGACGGAACTTGTGCCGCATTTCTTCAAGCAGCAGTTTCATCGAGGAAACCGTGATCGCATGATCGTCGGGGTCGTCAGTAGATGGAGTGGGAGATCGAGGCGCGACAGACTCGGCCGGGGGCAACGTGGTGTCGCCATCTTCCTCAACACCGCGAACAGACAGTAAAGCGCGGGAGGCCGCTTTCCTCTTCGGTTTCGGCTCAAAATATGCAGGTAAGTTGTGGGCAGTCGGCTTAGATTTATGCGTAGACATCTTCAAGGAAGATATTTGCAGAAAAAAAAGGGTTTCAAACGGTGTAAGGTAGTTGTATATGCCGTTTAAAGATAGAAAGGTTGGAGGAGCTCCACAGCCGTGCGTCCTATTCCTTCGCCATCCAAGCCACGCCCCGAAAAGTTATGTTCTGCCCTTAAGGGGATTGCTAGACCGTTCTCCACCTTTCATGGTTTAATCCGTAGGGCCGTGTTTCACTCATCTCCTTTCTATATGAAGGCTTGGGAGCGGGACCTCGGCTGTGTACTTTCCCCTCAGCAGTGGCGTAGGGCAGCATCTATGATGTCGTCCTCATCGCCTGACTCCTCTATCCGCCTCCTGAATTTTAAGCTATTGTGCAGATGGCATCTGACGCCTGATACACTTCATAAAATGATCCCTGCACAATCAGCTAACTGTTGGCGCTGTAATTTTTCACCTGCTACCCCTGTCCACATATGGTGGACATGCCCTAAAATTAAGTCCTTCTGGTCTAACGTGACACAGATGATTAGGGTAATCACATCTGTTGACATTCCCTGCACTCCCGAAACTGCCCTTTTCCACCTTGCGCCTTTGCCATTTCGGACATACAAATCTTCCCTTATACCTCACCTCCTCAATGCGGCGAAAACACTCATTCCCAGACACTGGAAGCAACCTGAACCTCCTTCTTTGCAGGAATGGATGGTGGAGGTTGAACGAATCCGTAGTTTGGAGGAACTTACCTTTAGCTTGGGTAACAAGTATCACTTATACCTCGCCACTTGGTCTTCATGGCTTCAATACACTTCGTCCACGGGAATTCCACTAGATAGCTGATCTATCACCTCTGTGTGTTAGAAGGCCTTCCCCCTCACTGAGACATATACATGTACACCATTTTCTCTAGTTAGCGCTTCCTGCGACTTTTATCAGTGCTGATTATATGTTTCCTCTCTCTCACCGCGTCTGGTTTTTGAATTTATGTTCTGGTGAACCATCCGTGTAAGGTCTCTCGGCTACCCGTCCCTTCGTCGTTCATTACGGCTTGGGTATTGTGTCATGATTCCCTGTTGTCCTTATCCTTTTTATTCTTCTCCTTCCTTACACTTTCCTTTAACCTAGTTTTTCTATCTTTTACTGGGTCTACGGTCTCTTTCATATGCTTTGTATGAGTTCACAGTAATGTTAACCGTATGTACCGGTGATATGCCTTTACCACCTGCGAGTGGTTTCTTGGTATGTATTGTTCTTCCCCCTACCCCTTTCTGTTCTGTACCCTTATTTGAAAATCCTTGAATAAATATATTCAAAAAAAAAATAATAAATATTAGTAGGAATAGTAGGATACTGCTAAGAGACAAAAAATGCCTCCTAAAAATCCAAATCTGAATAATTCCAATCTGATAAATTGGAAACATTGGTCCCTTCTTTGGATAAAGAAATGGTGGGGATAAGGAACACTACAACTTCTCTGAGTACGGACATGGGTCAATTGAAAGAGAAAATGAGAGATATGGAAGATAGATCCAGAAGCAATAATATTCGTATTCTGGGTTTACCAGAGGGGGTGGAGATTGCCATGTATCCAGATTTCTCCAGGGAAACACAAATGCAACGAGTGGCCTTTGGGGAAATGAAAAAACGGCTTAGACTGGCGAATATTCCTTATTTTTTGTTGTTTCCCACAAAGCTTCGAGTGCAATATAAGTCAGGGACTCTATTCTTTTTAAGTCCTCAGGAGGCGACTAGGTGGTTGGAAGGAGAGGGGTTGTAATTTCTAAATGTCCAATTTATTTTGTTGTAGGGATGGAGGGGGGACGGAGTAATTATGACGGTGTGTAGAGATACGTGTGGAAATGGTCCAGCACGCATCACGAGATGGGGGGGTGGGATATGTGTCTGCAGGATTTAGGTTTTTATTTTATCTTTTTTAATTTTTTTTTTTGTTGTTTTCAGGAAGAGGGTAGCCATATTTGATCATGTTCAGAAACATCTTCCAGCTATTATTTGTTTAGTGGAAACACATACAGTAGGAGAGACTCATAGGAGGTTGATAAGAAGATGGGCCCAGGTGGAACTACACTCCTCCTATTCTAATTATTCGGCTGGAGTTTCACTACTTTTCCATCTAAATATTCCGTTAGTGATTAAGAACAAAAAAATTGATGGGAGAGGTAGATTTATTTTCGTACACTTAGCAATATACAACCAGGAGATGATTATGGCCTTCTTTTATGTCCCACCCCCTTTCTCCCCACAGCCAATAAATAAATTAGTTCAATTTATTCGAGAATCTCCCATTATATTTGTTTGGGGATTTTAATTGTATATTGGATTCTGCGAAAGATGTGGTACGAGTAGGTAATATACGGCATACTAATGTAAATACTCAGACCCCATTAGCAAGAATAATGGAAGAACTAGGTTAGAATGATCCATGGCGCTTAATTAATCCTGCTATACAAAGATTTTCATGTTTCTCCGGCTCGTATCAAACCGCATCTAGGATTGATTTCGTTTCATGTAATGATTTGGGGACTAGGTTTATTCATAAAATCGTATATGAGTTGAGGTCAATTTCAGATCATGCACCACTAGTGGTCGATTTGTCATTGGGGGAGGAGAGGAAGAATGAAGGGAAACCTTTTAGGTTCAATCCCCATTGGCTGACACTACTTGACACCAAAGAAAAGAATATATATTCCCTAAAAGAGTTTTGGGCGATAGATAAAGCATCCGCAACTTTAGGTGTGGTTTGGGATACACTAAAAGCATTCCTGCGGGGGTTGCTCCTTAGGGATATAAGGTATAAGATATGAGAGAGAAAGTTTCTAGTAGCAAAGCAAATTTTGCAAAAGACCCTTCAAGGGGTAATCATAAGCCAATGAAAGAATTACAAGATCAACTTGCAGCTCTGATGATAGATAAAGCACAACATAAGCTATTTTTTAGAGGCCAAAGGAACCAAAGGGGGTAGGCCGGGGAATTATTAGCAAACTTGGTAAAGGCCCAGAAAGATAAAAGTGATATTCTGGTAATTGAAGATGAAGATGGTAGGGTGGTAAGGGAGTCTATGTGATTTGCGTAGGCAACTTCCGCTGCAGCCGGAAGGAGGTGCCGTTAGCAGCGAAGGGTTGTCTGCGTCCATCACGCATACACCCTCCGGCTGTCAGAGAGAATTCCCTGCACCGGTGCAGGTAACTCTACTCTCTGACAGCCAGGGAAGGTCTGCAGGATGGACGCAGACCCCGATTACAAGACGAGGGGTAAAACATCGTCTTATAATCTAGCAAGTACGGTACACCCTGCCTGTGCCATCCTGGTCCCCAAGGCTCAAACATCCTGCTAGTGCCATCTTTGCCCTTCCACAATTATACATCACTAATTCAAGCTTTCATTCAGACAATTCATCCACACATTAACTCATGCTCTCCCTCATTCAGATAACTCATCCACATATTAACTCATCCGCTCCCTCATTCAGACAACTCATACTCTCCCTCATTTAGACAATACATCCACATATTAACTCATGCTCTCCCTCATTCAGACAGTTCATCTGCATATTAACTCATTCTCTCCCTCATTCACACAATGCATCCACACATTAATTCGCACTCTACTTATTTCAATATTCTTACTACCCTCTCCCTCCATTATCACTTTCTAACCCCTCTCCCTACTTCCCTCTTTCTCAATATCTACCCCTCTTGCTCCCTTATCACTTTCTACCCCCTCTCCCTCCCTTATCACTTTCAATACTTCTCTCTTCTCACTTAATCACTTTCATCCCTCTCCCTCCCTTATCACTTTCTACCCCCTTTCCCTCGCTTATCACTTTCTAACCCCTCTCCCTGCCTACTCACTATCTCCCCTCTCTCCCCTTTGTAGTTCTCTCACCTTTAGGTCCAGCGATGGGAGCACAAGGCTTCTGTCTTCCTGCTCTGCTGTGATGCCCGTTGCTTCACTGCTGACATCACCGCGACGGAAGTAAAGGTCTCACGGAGGAGAATGAGGGACGCCAAGCGGTTGCTAGACGCACCTCTCTCTCCTCCACATCAAAAAAAAAGACAGTGTTTAAATGCACGGGATTTAAAGTCTTATTCTGTTGGGGGGCAAGAGATGGGGCAATTAATAACCTAGGGGGGGTAATTGCGCTGCCACTGAGCTAAATACAAAGTACACAAAATCCAAATAAATAAAACTCATTATTAATCATGTGACTCAAACAAATGTGAATGAAGTGGAAAACACCAATCAGATCGACTTGTAAATAGGATATTTAACTCTTCATAGAAAAAACAGCATCACAAAACATACATCCTACATGGCAAAATAGTCAAAGTTGGGGCGCGATGACATAAAAGGAAAGAAATAACCAAAAATATTGTAATAAAGTAAACAATGGAAGTACCACGCGAATGCATAGGGCGTCATGACGTAGGGACGTTCCTACGTGCTTCCTCCTCCCTCCTCCCCTCTCTCTCCTCTGCCGGAATTCGCTGGTCACAACCCAGGCTTGGCGGCTCGGCCGCTGAGCTGTTCGGCGGGTCAGCAGTTTGGCGGCATGGCGGGATGCCGATAAAACAACACGCTGGTGGGCTAATCTGATTACAATTGTAATCCCTGCAAATGGAGCAAAGCTGGAAGGCTGATGAAGTGTTTGTTGGGGCTTATTGTTTAAATGCCTGTTCAGTTATAAGATCTACTGCGGTCTGGACACTGTTTTACCTTAGATTATCTCAATCCAATTCTAGACTGGAAGTCTATATATTTGATAACAAAGTAAAAGAACAAGGAGAAGAGGGGAGGGAAAAAATTTTTTGGTGTGGCTTGAGCTTGCTCCTTTGTGATATAGTAGTAGGAATAGGTGGCTACGCACGAGCGGCGGATGGCTGTGTGTTGACAGAGCTCCTCACACACGATACCGCTAATTTAAGCATTCGAACCCTGAGAGAGACCATGGGCAACAAAAAAAGAGATCCGGACCATAAGCACACCCCTAAGCTGTCGCAGGGGCTCAAATCGGCCGCTTTGACGGCTTATTTTCGCGATCAAGCTCCCGTGCGGACAGATGATGCGGGCCGCAATATGGTGCCGGCGGCGTGCTCAGCTTCTTCCCGGGCGAGCAGCCCGGTCTCGGATTGCTCTCAAGCTGTCCCGGAACAGGACATACGCGAACTGCTCAAGCTCTTACCTTCTAAAGCCGACATGGAGGCTATGCTGACCAGGCTGGAAACTTCCTTTCATACCAAACTGGCTGAGCTTTCGACAGATGTCACACAGATAGGATCCCGTGTAGCGGATTTGGAATCTGATAATGACCAAGTGTATGTCCAATTGCAGACCATGAATCATCGGCTGGATCATCTCACTGACCAGGTACACGCTCAATATCGGCACCTAGAAGATCTAGACAACCGGAATAGGCGCAATAATTTGCGCATCCGGGGCTATCCAGAAGAGGAGGATGAAGATCTTCCTGTGCTCATTGCAGCCTATTTCAATCACATACTGGGTCGAGCCCCCTCTACGCCGCTGCTGTTCGATCGAATTCATAGGGCGCTTCGCCCGAAACCTAACGACCAGGCACCTCCCAGGGACATAATTTGTAGGTTACATTATTTTACAGACAAAGAAGCCATTCTCAAAGCTTCCAGAAATGCTGACATACAAGCCCTTACGGGAGTGGACGCACGGATTTTTCAGGACTTGTCTTGGATTACTCTCCAAACACGTCGGCATCTTAAGCCACTGACAGATGAGTTGAGGGAACGCAACCTTAAATATCGCTGGGGTTTCCCTTTCTCCCTCACGGTCCTCCACCAGCAGCGCACGT
>VKOC01000007.1:12752221-12771281 GCA_009364415.1 Spea multiplicata
ATAAAACTGGAAAGAAAACAAAGACAGGCAGGAAAGAGTTCTGGGAAACATATTGATCTAATGCTTTTGCATTTATTAAAAAGACTTTCCTATGAGTGAATATTTCTCATACAGAAAAATATTTTGTTATATGTTAAACTATATGCATACAATGTATTACTAATTTAGAGTGTTAGAGGACCTGATTAATCGCCAAAGGGACCTGGGCAACAGGTTTAATACAATAAAAAGTCTCATTTACCACAACCATTACTTTTTTAACCACACAGGTAACTTAGTCCCTTTGAATCTATCTCCCCTCACTTTGGACTTCAAGTGGAGTCTCAAGTGGTTCTTCCATACAGAACAGTTTTCACCCTGCCATGGTTTGGAAGGTTTTAATCCAACTATGTCTGATGGCCAGTAGGCGCTTCCATCATTCTCAGTAAGGAAAGAGGGTAGGGGGTGCTGCTACATAAGACGATATAATTATGAAGGATACAGAGATAGTTAGATGAGCATCCTCTCACTTAAAACATCAGTGATGGATACAATTTAGATGAAGGAAATATATATTCTCCTTGCTGCCACTAAATACAGTTTAGATAAGGCATGAAAGGTTGATGAAAGCAAAAAAAGAAAAAAAAATATATTTTTGGCCAGTGTTATTGGCTAAAAAGAACCAGAGAACTGCTCTCCACTTGTTTGTTACTTGGACAACATAAGAGAGAGGCAAGTGACCCCTCTTGGGTTGGCAGAGCTATATAATGACAAGCAATTTTGTCAGCTCAAGTTGGTAACGCTGGATATTGCTCTTTGACTTAAAATGATGGTGCTGTCAGGGCAGTCCTGTCTGTATGGCTCAGTTGGCCACAGTTCTGTGGGATCACAAATGAAAGATATTTTCTGGAAGCATAATGAAACACATGTTCAGTAAGACACAAAGAGCAAAAACAAGAACAAATGTGCCAGAGTATCCACTTATAAACCCATATACTGTATAAGAAGGGCAAGTTATCTAAATGCATGGGTGGCTCTAGTCAATGGTGAGTCACTAGTGAAAGTAGACAAGAGGGTCCTTCACTTTTGGTTTTGGGATACCATTTACGGGGAAGGAGATTTCTACTTTTTTCTTTTTATTTGCAACAACAAACCAAGGAATGCGATGACAGTAGTATACACTGTAATTCCATATTTACTGCAATATCACCACCTGTTCCAAGAACACAACAAAAAAAACAAAAACAAATGGACAATTCTTCCCTCTTAATATCCCACTATCATTTGTCATCGTAGCTATTGCATTCATCCATCTCTAGCTACAGAAGATAGATTGGTGTTTGTTGATGTACCAGATGTAGTAAGTACCAAGCTGTATGCCTGAAAGTCTATTTTTTTGTATGATATCATCATGCGAATAAAATGCTCCCATTTTACTTAAGTTCATTAAAAATCAAGTTACCTTGCTTTTCTAGACATTCTATATGGAAAATGTGAAACTGTTTTGCTCTATGATAGTGTGGTGGCTTTCTCCTGTTCCCAACATTGTAAAAACAATTTATGGAGACCACTGAGATATATTGAAAAGTTTACATAATGTAAGCAAACTACTCCATAAATAGTCCACATTATTAACAACTAAAAGAGGATGTAGATCCACAAATTAATCTGACCTTTTAGAGTCAGAAAGGAAATATTCCAATATTTGAAGTGTAATATTCTATTTATGTAGCTTTAATTGCTATAGTTTCCAGAATATGTGACACACTTTATTATTAGACACACAAACAGTTTTAGAAGCAAAACGGTGGAACAAATTATATTTTTTGGAACATAGGTGGGACATGTTACTGAAAAGCGAGTATTCTGAAATGGTAAATATAGTGTCAAAGTGGAAGGAGAACATCACACCAGCAATAACAACTGTTTGCAAAAGGTGACAATCACAACACCTATTGGGCATATGCCACTAAGTATAATTCAATGTATTAGTCTGTATAAAATTTTGGAAGGCCACCACCAATTTTTATGTAACATTTATTATATTTTTGGACAGACTGACAGACAGAGAATTAACCTTGACCAGGTATGTTACTTTTCCAGTACAGGACAATAATGAATATTTAATAAAGAAGAGGATAGTTGCATTACAGTCAGCATGCAAAGTATCAGACGAACATTAAAAAAAAGAAATAGCTACATGGAATGTTCAAATTCACCACGCCATTTGCAAGTCTTCTTAAAAGTCTAAGTCATATTTAAAAGGGCTTTTCTAACAACAAGCTGTGGCTTCATTGATTACCTTGTTCATAGACAACTGCGCAGCAAAGTGAGAAAGACTTACAACTGCGGCATTGTCTAATTAGATAAATATCAAGAGAAATCAAAACTAATAGCACTATTTCCCATGAGTTGTTATATGAACCATGTAAAGCAATGGTTACCAGGTAAAGTCACTCAATTTTGAGTTGGCACTCAGAATTGCATTGGATTAATGCAGCACACATTGCTATCTGATGTCCTTCCACTCTAGTTTTTACAAAGTGGCAACACTAGAAACAGGTTGTCAACCTGGAATGATCCTACCAAAGATCACAAGTCAACATTTAGACTTAAAAGGGGTTTATTCAATATAAGGGCGATTGTCTAGATAATTCACAGGAGAGTTATGTTTTTACCTTCCTTGATGTTGGAGCGCCTGAACTCGCCATTGAAATTGAATAGTCATACAAACATCATCATAAAAGGCAACATACCAACTGTTACAAGTGAACCTTCTCATTATGGGGCACAAGCAAAACAACAATAAAAAACAGCTGTTGTTTCATAGAGCATTGTACATATATACCATAAGCAGGAAAGGGAAGAGAAAGAGGAATGTACAGAGGGAAATTATAGGGAGAGTTTTATGTCTTCTTCATTAATGTTGGCCTAGACATCAAATCCACCTACTGATGTGCATTCATTAGGTCTCTGCAAGCAATAATTAATGTGTAATCGGAACAAATGATGTAATCCAGTTTTTAAAGTCTTTGATGGAAACAAGTTAAACATTCAAGTGCCAGGGGCAAAGGAATAATTTCTCAGGCTGTTTTGTTTTTATTATTATCTTTTATTTATATAGCGCCAACAGTTTACGCAGAGCGCTTAATACAATACATAAATTCAAGGGGTACGACAAGACGAGAACTGACAGACTAAGACAAACTGATACATTAGGTGGAGAGAGCCTGGCTCGCAAAGCTTACAATCTTGAGGGAATGGGGTGAGGATAAACATAAGGCACAGAGAAAGGGTGAGAGGTAGTGTGGGGGGTATAAGACACAGAGAAAGGGTGAGAGGTAGTGTGGTGGTTGTATCAATGGCAAGGAGGTTCTAGCAGCTAAGATGATTTCCTTCTCTGAAGAAGTGAGATTTGAGATGTTTCTTGAATGTTGGGAGGGAGGTTGAATGGAGGAGCAGTGTCAATAATTGTGAATAATTTGTTCTTCCATTTTACTCATTTTCCCTTCTATGTCTCGTTTTCTCTTCGTGGTTGTGATGTCAACTCAATCTTTTATCTCTTTCTCTACATTATGGAGAAAGAGGAAACAACTTGCCTGCAGGATGCATGCGAAATACAAATTACGTATGCGGAAATCATCCCGATGCATGGAAACGACAAGACGCAACGGGATATAAAGAAGGAAAAATGGACGACTCGACACACTTTATCCTCCTGAGGAAGCAAAGTTTTTTTTGGGGGGGGACTTTATTTTGGGATACTACATTGTCGGATTGTTATTAATATTTTTTATATCTATTTATTTATGTCCCTAAACAAAATAGACTGAGTTTTTTTAAAAAGGGTCTGCGTCCCATAATAAATCATATTAATGTTTTTAAAAATTGCGTATTGGAACATTCTTTTGAGGGAAGTCCTCTATTAACCCCTATTTGCACTTTGCTTAAAAAAATGTCACTCCTTGTACCTTACCATGTATAACATATATGACATCAGGGAGGGGAAATGGCTAAATTGGGCGTGGGGTGTACTCACTTTTGTTGACATTAATGGCTGTGTGTTGAGTTATTTTGAGGGGACAGCAAAGTTACACTGTTATACAGGCTGTAAACTCACTTCTTTACATTGTAGCAGCTTGCAAGGAGAGTAGTAGGGCAGCTTGACGCTGAGTGGCAGCTTGCAAGGAGAGCATGAGTTGCATTGAAGGCAGGGCTCTGTGCAAGGGAAAATTAGGGAGAGCTGCGAAAGCTACATAGATGATGTGAGTGAGAGTGTGTGTATGTATGTGTAAGTATGTTGTGTTAGAGTGAGTATGTATATGTATGAGTATATATTTGAGAGTGTTACCGTATGATGTCAGAGTGTGTGTTATTGCATGCTATGTGTGAGTGTGGTCTGGCTTATTAGCCTTTAAAAAAGGTTTGTTTGGTCCAGCCAAAGGACAAGCTTTAACAAGCTTTTAACAAGCTTTATTATCTGGCTTCTCACTGCTATATGGGACGACTCTCAGCATTGTTAAGTCTCTCACTGTAAATTACATGCTATGCCTACCAATGAGATTTCAGCCTATACAGATGTGGCCACAATGACATGATCACATAAGTCTACTCCTTCTTGTCTACACTCCAAAACACTGTTTACTTCATCTTATTCTGATTCATTATCTGCGGAGGAGTAAAGCTCAAGATATTAATATTTTAGACTAAATAAAGATTTTTTCAATATGACCATAAATAGATTCTGCCCATTCGATTTGATTACTAAGCACTAGGCATCTGTGGGTGCTGAACATATTTAACATGATATATTATACCATCTAATGCTTCTATGGATGAGAAGCTATCAGCTAATTCAGAAGATGGTTGTGGAAATTTAGAATTTGCTTTTGAAGACTGTATTATTATCAGAAGGAATACTGGAAGGTAACGGGATATGAAGGGAAGATGACAGGACAAAAAAAAAGAGCTGCAATAGAGAGGCAGAAAAGAGACAAAAGTAATGAGAGAGAAAGGGCCCCCCTGGAACTTCAGGAAAGGGGGAATATGACTGCTGGCCTAGGCCGCAGTATAGGGTTAATTGCAGGGTCACCATTGGGCTAGGAGGTCGCAACAATGTTGCGGGCGAGGGTTTAAAAGGTTATGACAAGTGTACTCCTGCCTTTTCCTGCCTGGATCCTAAGGACAGGCTCACCTATCCCACCCCATTTATGTCATGATATTTCTGGTGTTGCTGCTTGTTCTTTCTTTTGTAGTCACAGCCTCGGAAGAATACCCACCTCTGGCCAGCGATTGGAATGGGAGAAGTCGAGGCTGCGCCCGTATGGGCTTGGGGAGGCGAGTCCAGCGGGCGGCTGATGGCACCCGCTGGGCTAGAACTCTTGGTTTGTGTGTGTGTTGAACCGCCTGCTAGGCTTAATGGCTAGCAGCTGGCGGGTTGTTATAAGGTTAGGTTTGTTACATATTGTTATCCTGGCATGTGTTAATAAAGCTGTGGCCAACGCCCTTACCCACATTAACAGCTCTTGTTGTTATTACTGGGTTTGGGGTATAAGGGGTTGGATTTGGTAGCGGTCTCTAGGGCTAAGCAGTCAAGAACAGTGGACCTCTACACTGTGATGGCCACCAACTTAATCTTGTCTTCATCAATCTCTATGCACCATCTCCTATGCTACAATGTTACCATTCCTTGCACTTATCCTCTACCTAAAAAAACTTCTTCAAAACTACAGACCTTAACCCTCCACAGGCAACATAATTTATGCTTTCTTTCCAAAATCTCTACCTTAAACCACATATTAGCCTCAGTCAGATGAGGTTGCCCCCACTGCTGTGTGCCACATCCAAAGCTTTTCTCATACTTCGGAGTTTCTGTGGAGGAAATCATGCGTACCAAAGGAGTATGCGTATTACACATTCATGCTGTGTTCCTATACCTCTGCCATACAAACATATTTATTTAATTTTTAAAATTTCATTATTTAATCTCTTTCCTTTCTTTCAACTCTAAATTTCTATTTTTCACTTTTAACCTGCCACCAGCCATCTTCAGCTGCTTCAGCACTGTTATCCCCAACAAAGTTTCTTACGTCCTATTGTCCAAGAACCTTCACACTGAAAACTATTCCTTTGTTATTTCTTGTCTTTTGGATGTCTTTACACCTACTTAAACCATTGTTTTTAGCCTCCCTTTACCACTGACACCCTCTCACCCCCTGTAAATATGCCCTTATCTCTCCTGTTTTAAAGAAGCCTTCCCTAGATCCCACATTCTCATTCAACCACTGCCTAGCCACTTTTCTTCCTCTGGCCTTCCTTCTGCTTAACTCTTTTCAAGGTGGTTTCCACCAACAATACTCTACGTAAGACTGCCCACATAAACATTATTAATGATTTCCTCAATTCTAAATCCAGAGTTTTAGGTTTCATGATAACACCCTCCTTCCTTCTCTGTCTTCATTAACATCCTAATAGATTGTAAGCTCTCAAGAGCAGAGACTACTTCTCTACTCGTATGTCTTAATGTATGTTAATGTTAGCATTAAAATCAGCACCAGAAGTCCCTTTCCCTTAATAAAAGCTATGTCAGATTTGTTAAGCATTTTGAGAATTAACATGAAAGTGTATATCGGGTTATTGTATTCTGCTTTAGTTGTATATTTATTTTGTATTTGTATTGTAAATTTGTCTCCTCCATACAGAGTATGCAAGTCTATCTTGTGGGATGGGGACAGAGCAGAATGAGATGCTTAGTGGCCAATAGTGAGCTGCTGGTTGGACAACTCTGCCCTCCAGAGTAGATGTAACATAGGTAGATGCCTTAATTTATTAAAACAAGACTGTTATTTTATAACAACCCAGGTAAGATCTTCATGCCCATTAAGTTCAATGAAAACCTGTATTACCTACAATTATAACTGAACACTATCTGTATAGATACCACCATTCCTATAGCAATTTCTATCATGTTTAGAGATTAATTGAAATTAACAATTAAATGTGAACAACTATGTTGATCGCTGTGTACACTATGATTACAATTAACAAGTAATGTGTAATTAATCAAAGGGCTTTCAATAAACAACTGTTTATTCTAGTGATCATTCTCCTGCTATTCTAGGTTTTGCTGAAAATAATTACTCCCAACATGCCGTGTGTCTGCGGAAGGAATGTCCAAATTCTACTGGTCTGAAAACCAAAGAAATTAAGTTAATAACCCATAGGTAAATCAAAATGTTTTCTCTTACTTGACAATGGACACTATTGCTTGTTTTAGTTGATAAAATGTGTTACCCTTCTTGCAAAATTATGGTCACTAACCATAAAAAGCCACTATTTTTGCTTCCCTTGAACTGTTTTCTTTTACTGTAGGATGCGATTACTGTTGCTTCTTTGTATTCTGTACAGCTGTATGTTTCAGGTTATTATTGTTACTGACAGTATACAAATGTTATCACTGTATATACTTGTTTAACTGCTGATGTTTCTGTTTCCACGATGGGTCACAGTCTGTGTGATGTATGTAATGTATGTTCGGTACTTGAATAAACACAATCAAGCTGGACTCTATGATACAATGGTCAATGAGCAGACCTATATACTATGGCTTAGGTAGATCAGGGCACTGGATGGGTCCTTGAAGTGGTGACTGATATGGTCTGTTCCACTGTAGTAATTTGTCTTTAATGCACATTTTTGTTCTTGCTATTTCTTTCTAAATACTGCTACTTTCTTTGTTTCATCTGCTATACCCTTCCCTTCAATTATCTTCTCCAGTTTTGGGGGCATTTTGTTCTTTTTACCTAACTATTCTTTGTGTTGTGTGATCCCAAATAACCAAGAATAACCTTTAGGGTAAGCAACATCATATCTGCATATATGACCAGTTGCTTTCCTGCTGTCCACCCCACTACCCATTGCATGTACAACCATTTTGGACTATTTTTCATAGATAACAGAATAAAACATCTGCTATGTATACCACACTTTGAAAATAGACATTCATTTGCTAAGAAGTAAATTTTGTTTGTGGCATTGATTCCTAACATAGTAAATTGCTCACCGGTAGCCCTGTTAGACGATTGTGCTGTAAGTAGAGGTAGCGCAGGGAATGGAGGCCACGGAATAGATCAGCTGGCAGCCTTTGGATATGGCAGCGATACAGGTGCAGGGACCGCAGAGAGCTGAGCCCATGGAAGGTATCCGGTTGTAGAGGTGGCAGATTGGGGTTGTTACCGAGGTCCAACTCCTCCAAGTATTCCAGACCCTGAAAGGTACCAGGGCGCAGCAGGGAGATGCGGTTGGAGAAAAGCCAGAGAATGGATGTGAGAGGTGAGAAGAGTCCAGGCCCTAGCTCCGAGATCTGGTTATTCTGCAGGAACACTCGACGTGCCAAACCAGGTAGAGGAGAAGGGACACGGGTAAGGTTGTGCGACTGACAGCTGGCTGTAGGGGGTGAAGGGTAACAGGTGCAAAGAGAAGGGCAAGGGGTAAGGGAAGGATGGTATGAGACTGAAAGGGGAAGGAGGAGGGAGAAACAAATGAGGTAATGGAGGGAGCCTGAAAAGAGGCAGCAGGTAGATGAGAGTATTGGGCAGTGGGTGTGAAAAGGTGGGGGCAAAATGGGGGGGGGTCATTGATGATATATGCAAAGAAAAGTCAAAAAGGAGAGGAAGGGGAGAAAAAGGAGAACATCAGTTTGTGCATTATTTAATAAATGAAATCGTCCACCATCTTATTCTTTATGTGTACATAGTTCAGTATATTTCCCTTGTGCCCATTTGCCCATTTCTTATTTCCACCCAATTATGTTGGTGTCTCTCTGAAAATGTAGCTCAAAATAGAGGTTACTCGGGTGCCGCTGCCTATGGGCCCAATTTGGGTCTCTGCCCTATGCCTAGTGAACTGATGAAGGTGCACAGATATCTGAGCTTCCATCGACACAGATCTTCTCTTGTCCTGCTTCCCATCTAGGGTACTGATTTATATCACTATGCCCTGAAATCACAGCAACACTAGCAGACAGCAAAGTAGACAAGAGATTTGTGTGCCATGGATGTGTGGCTCTCTGTACTGTCTTACGTCAAAAGGCATAGTTTAGAGTAGAATTTTGTTGGCACATAAAACAAGTTGCCTTTCCATGTCTTCCCATCCAATGTTTCTCACTTCTATTTTTAACTTAATGTGTTGCATATATGTTATTAAAATAGATTACAACTTTAGAATACATATACCTTAGTGACTGATCCCCTTCTATGAGTTTATACATGCCATGTATCACAGGGTAGCCCTTTACATGTAAGGTGAATGACATGTGATATGTGTCCTGGAAAAATGGCTGTTTTTTTCTCCTTTTTGCCAATTATGTTATATTGCAAAATATGAAAAAAATGCTTGACTCCTAGAGTGGTAACAATGTCTTTACCTGCATTAAGCTTAATGTTTCATACCAAAACCCATCATGACAATTTAATTGTGACATCAATATCCCATAAAATAAATAAACATAACTGTCCACCTCAGTACAAAACATTACTAAATCAGACGCCCCATCCTTATTATAAGGTAAGAATTGCAAGAGATGAGAAGATAACCCTTTGTTCAAATAATGACCCAATTACAGAAAACATTTTTTTAGTTAAAAACAATAACACTTCTGCTCTATTGTTAAAAAAATATGGACAGGATGTGTTTGACCCAATAAAATGTTGTACTTCAACTCCCCTATCCTATCTAAATTATCCACACAGAAAATTAGAGAAACAGAAAATCAGAATTGATTATTAACCTATAAACACAAGCCAATAAATAGAGGCACCGGTTGCTCAAGTAATAATCAACGGAGAAAGGTTTGACCCAAAGAAATCTGTAATATCTGGGCCAATAAGTGGGCCAACATTCCCAAAATAAGATTAAGGCTAGAAAAGATAAAGTTATTTCTTCAGTTTAATGGTAATTAATAATGGCGCTCAGAGATCTAGAAATTTAGCTGACTCTACATCTATAAACGTTAATCCACCAAAATGTATCACAAAAATCTTTAGACCATCTTCTCTGTGACCAACATGGCAATATCCATTTTTGTGTTAAAGAAATATTTCAAGAAGCCAGTAACTATAAGTTTATCAAAAGACAAAGATTTTGTAACAATCACAAAACCTATTAACTGAAAAGAGCAATGCAGAAAAAAAACAACCCTACACTTCACTATGGAGATCATACAAAGTGGCAATTCATGCTAATTACATCAAATCTAAAATTATCTCTCACACAGCAGAGAAAAAAAACAATCTTTAAAATCTCTGATACGATATAGGCAGGTCTAATTTAAGCGATAATCCAGTATGTTTTAGCAGCAATTAAGCAGAGGGTTGTAGTTGAAAGACATCAAAAATATAGTATTTCTCACGTAAAATTCTGTCCTTTATCATCTGTAGGTGGGCCAGGTTCATTGCTATTATTTCTATTAAAAAAATGCATATTTTATATATAATGCCCACTGTTTCTTCTTCTTCCCAAGATCAGGGATACCTTGATAAAGAAATAAAAAAATTCTAATAATATCATAAAAAATAATAAGATTTGGCTGTTACTGGGCTCCAATTCTGATAATGGTAATTTGGTCCATAGACCAAATAAAGTTGGTGTTTTTACAGCAAAGAATGCCAAAGGATAAATTTCCACCTGCTGCGGACTAATAAATACACCATATTTTATGATTGAGTCATACCAGACCAGTACTTTTAGACTAAGACCTTTTGTGGTGAGCTTAGTGTTTGTCTGTGTGCTTATGTATGTATGAGCTGGATAATTATACCTTGTCAAATACCTAGTAGATGTCAAATAGTTATGGCTGCCCCAATGTCCTGCTGGCAATCATGAGCCAGTTGTAGAGATCCTCTGACCGATCCTGACTGACCCAGCAAACTGTAAAATAAATGGAGGTCTGCGCTGTCGCAGCTCCCAGATGGCCACCTCTCAGTGCTCTGCAGATGAACGGCACAAGGTAGCTTCTACTAAAAGGTAGGCGGCGATGCCACTCGGTCCCACAATTCTGGAACAGCCATTCACCACTTACCAGTGCTGACCCACCACCCCCCTCATCTTGCCATAGCCCCAACATGGATGACCCTATTTGGACACCTAAAATATTGGGGGTATGATTACATTACGCATTATATAGGGTCAAACCTATTGAGGTCATCCTGCAAGAATGGTCATGGTCCTGCAACATGGGAAGCTTAATCAATAAGAGTTTATTAGACATTATGCAGGGCCTGCTCTCAGAAGAAACCCTCATAATGTCATTGTAAAGTTGGTGAGTTGGAAATGTCATCTTACCGCATCTCACCTGGAAATGTCTTATTCAGCGAATAAACTCCTGTGGTTCTCATGCATGGCGTGCATTTTGTGATTCCGCAGATCATTAGTAGGACTTTCTTTTATTACATTGATGTTTATGAATAAGGAGTCATCAATGTAGCAGCCAACTGAATGTTTAAGTCGATTTCATCTTCTCTAGAACCTTGCAGACGATTTTCTTTTAAACATAGCCCTTACTCAGAAACCCCTCTGCTTTGCTAGTGCTGGATGTCCTGCATTACAGAAAAACCAGCTCATCCAAGGGGCCGCAAACAGAAAACATTGGGCCATAACACCACAGATAATTATTCCCTGTTTCTGAGGTGCCAATAATAACCATCTTAAACAACTTTTGGTAATGCCACAGTTTCTTCTAGCACCACTATAAAATTCATATCCTATCAGCCTAGAACATTTTGATGGAACAGTATGGGTGCATTTAATATGAATGTTCCAAAGGTTAATCAAAAGAAAACTATGCTTATTTACTTATAGGGTATATTTCCCAACAGGATGGAAGGTAAGGGATTATACTGGCTCAAAAAAATCACATTTTATATCAAAAAGTCCATTACTCGGTGCCCAGCCTTGCCCCCATTAACATTACCAATAGGACACAAGATCGAGTCACATTATAAATAGTGTAGAGAAAGAGGGCAAAACCAACTGATCAATATTTTCAAATCAGAACTGCAAAAGGCGCTACTGGACCTCTTGCTTTACTGCTTAGTGCCGTTGACCCAATGGGTACCATTGGATGATCCTACCAGAGTTGGATTACGATGTCATCATAACATCATATCAAAGATAACTCTGAGAACCTTTTACGAGGTAGGTGTGTCTGTGAACGTGCACAATCACCTTAATTCTCACTGTGGCCCCTGGCTGAGCTATGTATGTGGACAGGGGCCCCAGCCACTACTCTATGCTAGGTTGTTTTGTGGATTACCCCATCATGGATTTATATTTTAGAGAGTCTATAGGGCTGTGTATTAAAAAAAACCAAACAGAATTCTCGAAAACCGGTCTTATCGCTATAGCAATCAATGTTCCAGCTGATTGGCCCATTATGTGTCGGCTTTCCCCAGAGCAATTTTACCCTGTGGGCTGCATGTCTCATAAGACTGGGAAGTGCAGTCACCCTGGAAACCCCTGCATGCAGAAACCTGGCATTCTGGGAAATTGTGGCCAGAACAGGTGCGCCAACCTTCCTTTCCCTCGGACTCTTCCAGTGGGTGCACCCTATTTGTGTTAGCCAGATGGGTGGGGGGTGAGAAATGTGAGAGGGGGGGCTGTGCCTATGGGCACTTCATCAATGTAATTCCTATACAGGAGTGTATTAAAGCAGTGTGTAATCCACTGGAACAGCAATTCCCTGCCATCCATTTACTGCCCAAAACATTCATAGCATTCAGCGGTGAAAACTCTTTGCTATTTTGCTGTTGTGTTTGTATATCCTGGTATGGAGGTTGTCTGTTATATTAGCTCACAAAGTAACAAACAAAATATTTACAAAAGTGCCATTTGTGAATATGTTTTGATCCCAGCGGCAGCATAAATATGACAATAAAATGTCCATGATCAATACAATTTACTCCAGAAGTGTTTTCTGCTCAAACAGCCTGTACTCTAATATCATGGATGTCATGGCGAGGTTCTTGTTCATGGAGGAACTATCTGGAATATAGCTGCGCCCCCCCCCCCCCCAGCTAAATGTTTGATATTAGTCATGTGGTTTTGTGATGTTGTGCCATGGTCCATTTTGGTTTATCTATTCTGTGAAATGTGTCTGTGGCTCTAGATTTCATTTAAAGGGCAATAAAACCAGTGAAAGTAGTGCAATCACCATTGCAACTAATGCAATGTTCCTGCTGCTTGCTTCATTTTTACCACTTCACACCACAATTTGGCAATGTGTTGTTTGGTAATGTGACACAAATACTTGCTAAATGTATAACATCCTCTAATTATCTCACTCTCGTAGTAATAATTTGATCAGTTTGTGCAGTATTAATTTACCCACTGGCAGTATAATATTCACTGGCAGTATAATATTCACTGGCAGTATAATATCAGACAAACAGGTTAGACAATATTGATCATATATATATATATTATTTTATTAGCATGAAAAACTATCCTCATGCGGAAATGTACTGTAGTATTAGAAGGGGACCGTACATGCCCTAAAACCACATTATGTTCATTTGTATAGCATATAATAACAGATGATATCTTACTCTAGATTGTAAGCTAGTTTTAGCAGGGCACTCCTCATCTATTGTAAGTCAAATTGTTATGTTGTAAATTACTTATTATGTCCTGTATACCCATTGTATAGCGCTATGGAATATGATGGCGCTATATAAAACAATAAATAATACTAATAATAACAGTGCACATATATATAATGGCCCAGGGGGATACAATTCCTATTCCACTATTCCACTAGGGCAGTGTTACCTTTGTGTGAATTCCAAGCTAGAGTAGCAGGTGAAATCCAATCTAACAGCATGAAATATTTATTGATTGGTCATCTATCCTCTCTACAGTTTCCTGATCCTGACCTTTACCTGCTCAATTCCATCCCACCCTCCAAAAACCTGTATTCCCCCAAAATAAGCCTTTCGATCATATCTTCTCCAACCCCCCCTGCGCACTAAATGTGACCCCTTCCCTAATGTAGCTTAGTTCTTAATGGGGTACAACTCCCATGACCTTCAGCCAGCACGTCCCCATCCAAATGCTAGAAGATCTTGGGAACTGTACTTTTACTATAACTAATAACAGGTTGGCTGCCATCCTCACTCACCTGCACCATCCTTTCTTTTAGATCTCCTTTTATTCTCACTTGTTTACCCCCAATGTGCCCTCTTCGTTTTGAGCTGCCTCTTCTTCACGTGCCCAGGTCAAATCGACCCCCATAGTTTTATCACAACTCCCATGATGCTGAACCAGCCATAAGCACACTCATCTTTCAAAATGCTGGTTGAGAGCAATGGGAGCAAGCCCTTAGCCCATCTCGGTTAAACGCTCGCTCTGTATCGCTAATACTCTCCCGCACCGATTGCCCTCAAGTTTAATCCATCGCCCGGTACACAATCGTGACTTTCTCCCTTACCTCGCAGGGTTGTCTTGTACTCTTCTCGCATCCTTGTCTCTGAAGTGCCGGTGAACAAGGGAAGGGAGCGAGAGAGGGAGGACGTTACAGCGCCGTAGGGAGGAGGGAGCGATTGAACTATCTGAGCAGCGCAAGCAATGTACCCAGCGCTGTACCACAGCCCATGCCTGTGTTTATAACAGAACGTCCCAGCGTCTTTACTGAAAGCACCGATGCGCTGCAGTTATATGGTGGTCTGTGTGCTGCATCGGTCCACTTAGGAAGAGTAGGATGTTACATCAAACACCAAACTACGAACTGGCAACGTAAAGCTATTATGTATTTACTATGTACATTTCAAAAATGTTAAAAAGTGTTAAAAAGTATACATCTATGTTTTGCACAAATGATAGCATCCTTATACACATATGGAATATGCAAGTTTATGTTATGTGAATATCATGACGTCTATTATACATATAAATAATATGCACTAAACATATACATAACATGCACTATACATATACATAACACGCACTATACATATACATAACATGCACTATACATATACATAACATGCACTATACAGATACATAACACGCACTATACATATACATTATATGCACTATACATATAATAACATAACATGCACTATACATATACATATATACATATACAGTGCACTATACATATACATAACATGCACATACGATACATAAATGCACTATACATATACATAACATGCACTATACATATACATAACTTGCACTATACATATACATAAAATGCACTATACATATACATAACATGCACTATACATATACATAACATGCACTATACAGATACATAACACGCACTATACATATACATAACACGCACTATACATATACATAAAATGCACTATACATATACATAACACGCACTTATACATATACATTATATGCACTATACATATACATAACACGCACTATACATATACATAACATGCACTATACATATACATAACACGCACTATACATATACATAACACGCACTATACATATACATAACACACACTATACATATACATTATATGCACTATACATATACATAACATGCACATGATGTTAGGGTATGTTGGACATGGGTAATAGAGTATGTTAACCTGGGTAAGATTTATATTTTTAAAGCCCCTTGTCTACACCCTTGACCACAACCGTCATGACCCTGAAACATGTGCTAATTTTGGTTCTGACAGCGGTTATGAGCAGCTCATAGGCAACAGAGCCAGTCAGGCTAAGCCTTATTGTAGTCCTTGTTCTCCCTTGCCTCGCAGCTATTATCCCATCCGCCAGCTTGCTATCTCCCTTTATAAGCCTGCCCTTTCCCAAACACTTTTGAAAGATCATTAGGACCATGTTGGTGCTGATCCTGAGTTCCTTTACAATCCTGGCTCTTGTTTCTTGTGTATCTCTGCCCCTGTGTTCTGGTGTCTCTTGGTCCCCTTGTTCCTTCATCAACTGAGCCTTTGGTTTCTGTCTTTGGTTTATCCATATTCTGTGTCATACTTCTGTTGCTATAATACCTGGCATCTTGACCGTGCCCAACCTGACTCCCAAATTATGCCTACCCTACTTTGTTTCTGAACTTGGCTTGTCTGGCCATCTACTGTCTATGGCCTGCACACCAGCCTTTCAGCAGTCCTCAACTCCTCATGCAATATCTTTTCATATCCTAACCCACAGAATTCATCCCAGTATTCCACAACAAAGGTGTCACCATGGCCTCTGTTTACGACAAACACAAAGGTTTAAATGGCTATAGTGACCTATCTCTTATGTATATATATATAGAATAATAATAATGTGCTTTATTTATAAACACAGTCCTGGATTGTATACATACGACTGTAGAAATATGTGATACTTTCATGCATACAAAACATTCTTGGCAAATAGAAATTGACATCCACAGAAAAACCTTTTTGGCCCTTCTGTACAATAGCCATTCCAGATAAGACTAGTAATTTTACTTAGCCTCTTTTGTGTTCTAGTATTGTGAAGAACCATTTACACTTATATTATATCGTATATATCTAAAAATTGCATGAATTAAGATTTATGGCATCCTTACTTTCCAGTCCATGTTTTACATCCCGCTTGCATAGGGTTGTGTAACGCTGAAATATGAGACATGGTTTGGATCTGGATACATTATGGGTGGGATGTACTAAGAGACAGATTGTTTTAATCGTTTGAGTGCCAGAGTTGTAAGCGGTGTCTTTTTGTGTTATGGATTAGCTCTATTTGGTAATTAGAAGGTTAAAAGCAGGGGTAGGAATTTATAAAGCTTATACGAAACATGCTTGTAGATGATGTCCTCTGTTTCCTTAATTCATATGTGAGACAGTAGCCGGACATCTGCAAAGTGAGCTGGATCTTAAATGACCATGGGTGGTCTGTAGGTATCCTGACACAAACATTAACTAGTACAAAATAGTGTTTTGTGAGTGGCTATCTAACCTCTACGGTGCTAATTTAGCCTGTTCAGAACACCATAAAATAATTCTCCCTGACCACCCTATGTACAAGGATAATGCATTAAGTACTGTAACCTTTTCCCATCTATAGCCATTGCATGGTATAACAGATTCCTGTAGGATAATCATGTTTACATGTTCTCTTCCTCGCTCAGCTATTTTTTTTCCTCTGATCTTTAATTCCATTTTTTTCACATTCTGTCTCTATCTTTTGTTTAATCGCTCCTGATGGGGTTAACTCAGTATATCAACCCATATGTGCATTCCAGTGAGAGGAGATGAGTAATGTGTTTATCAGCAGGTAATGGTTAATTTGAGAGCTGCAGACAATGGGTTTGAACATTCTTACAGACAGCAGAGTTCAGAAACCTGCGTGTATTTAATAGTGGCGGTGTTGTGTATGCTCTGAAGGTTAAAGCCAAAAATCGTGTGCAGTCGAATAAAAAATATATATTTTGTTACTGAGCATCTAATTATAACTCATTCCCACAGTGATTTTACAAAAGCGGTGGATGTCATGTGCCGTGTACAAAAGTGGACTGGATCAGTAGCATTACAGCCAACGAAGGCAAGTGATGCGGGCTTGCAGCTACAAAAGTTGAGCCATGCTGCTCCAGATATGTAGACCTTTGTGGTGGTTTGCGCTTTCTCTGCCTTCATCGCCTTCATCTCAGGGATCACTGGCATCATAGACAAAACATATAACAGTGTATTAGCAAAATTACAGGGTAGACACAGCAAAGGCAGAATTTGTATAATTATATGTGGCAGATCTAAGGGAAATGGAGGGACTTGGTCTAATTCCCTGCTTTTCATTTGACATTGGATTTGTTACTCTGTAGGGTGACTGATTGTCCTGCGTTGTCCAAGCGCTTTCTGGCATTTTATTAAAGTGAAAAATATAAAGTGCTGGAATAATGTTGTGGCTTGCTGAACTGCACTGCCGTTTAAATAATTATCGCGGATGAGGGTGGTCACCTTACTCTAGGGCAGGGGGCATCAACATCCCTAGAACGTTTTCTTATTTGCTCGAGAGGAGGTAAATATTACTTACAGATTCTAATTTAACTCCCTACCAGGTGACCACCCTCACACTTGTAGGTTAACCATCAAATCCAGTCATCGACCAATTTTGTGGGAGTGGGTCAATAAGATTATTGAGCCCAATGCAGGAGAAGGGATCTGTGCCATCAGAGGCAAACTGTGATGTTCAGGGAGTCACATTTTTTATCCTCTCCACGCACAATTTCTGATATTAAAATACAGGTGCAAAGGTATAAGGGGTTAATAGAGGCAGGGCATGGCAGATCATGTAAAACATAGCAAATCATCTGATGTTGGCTGTTGCTCAGTGTAGGCTAATGTTAGCGACTTGCTTACTGTTGTTCCATGCTTTCCATGGTTTTCCCATAACAACTGCACTTAACATTAACCTGCTGTGACCCAGCTGAAAAAAATCTAATTTGTCAATAAAATTGCATTTTGTACTTTTGGAAAGGAGAAAAACAGTCTAGGTTTACCTATTCGTTTTTTATGTGTGTTTACGGTTTTCATTTATAAGAAACAAGGAAATGTAGTTACCCCACAAAAACCAGCTAATGAGCATGTGCCACTGTGCTGACAAATTCATAAATGTGATATGAAATTAAATGAAGTACATTATAACACAGAGCTTTAATATATGTGTTGCTGTTTATGTAGATATAATGTAAGAGGTGACTAATGTGCCTAACTGCCAGTAGCTTTGCCATCAAGTGGATTGTGACGGAACCTTACGTCACTGGGGCTTTTGGAGGGGACAGAAAGGGATTCTGTTCTTGGGGAAGGGGTACAGGGCACCCCTTTCTACTGATTTTCACCTGGTACATGTTTTACCACATTTCCCACTCAGAGACTCAATTTCGATTCAATTATGTCTGTCATAATTCTATGTCTACCTCCCCAATTAAAGTACTGTAATTATTTATGTATCATGTTATTCTGCCCTTCCCTGGATATTGTGTTGCAGGATGTGATTTAATAATCATATATGTGCTCGAGTATAAGACGATCAGGATTATAAAATGACCCCCCACAATTTGAATATTAATTTAGAATATAAG
>VKOC01000007.1:12771381-12782529 GCA_009364415.1 Spea multiplicata
GGAACATTCTTTTGAGGGAAGTCCTCTATTAACCCCTATTTGCACTTTGCTTAAAAAAATGTCACTCCTTGTACCTTACCATGTATAACATATATGACATCAGGGAGGGGAAATGGCTAAATTGGGCGTGGGGTGTACTCACTTTTGTTGACATTAATGGCTGTGTGTTGAGTTATTTTGAGGGGACAGCAAAGTTACACTGTTATACAGGCTGTAAACTCACTTCTTTACATTGTAGCAGCTTGCAAGGAGAGTAGCAGGGCAGCTTGACGCTGAGTGGCAGCTTGCAAGGAGAGCATGAGTTGCATTGAAGGCAGGGCTCTGTGCAAGGGAAAATTAGGGAGAGCTGCGAAAGCTACATAGATGATGTGAGTGAGAGTGTGTGTATGTATGTGTAAGTATGTTGTGTTAGAGTGAGTATGTATATGTATGAGTATATATTTTAGAGTGTTACCGTATGATGTTAGAGTGTGTGTTATTGCATGCTATGTGTGAGTGTGGTCTGGCTTATTAGCCTTTAAAAAAGGTTTGTTTGGTCCAGCCAAAGGACAAGCTTTAACAAGCTTTTAACAAGCTTTATTATCTGGCTTCTCACTGCTATATGGGACGACTCTCAGCATTGTTAAGTCTCTCACTGTAAATTACATGCTATGCCTACCAATGAGATTTCAGCCTATACAGATGTGGCCACAATGACATGATCACATAAGTCTACACTCCAAAACACAGTTTACTTCATCTTATTCTGATTCATTATCTGCGGAGGAGTAAAGCTCAAGATATTAATATTTTAGACTAAATAAAGATTTTTTCAATATGACCATAAATAGATTCTGCCCATTCGATTTGATTACTAAGCACTAGGCATCTGTGGGTGCTGAACATATTTAACATGATATATTATACCATCTAATGCTTCTATGGATGAGAAGCTATCAGCTAATTCAGAAGATGGTTGTGGAAATTTAGAATTTGCTTTTGAAGACTGTATTATTATCAGAAGGAATACTGGAAGGTAACGGGATATGAAGGGAAGATGACAGGACAAAAAAGAGAGCTGCAACAGAGAGGCAGAAAAGAGACAAAAGTAATGAGAGAGAAAGAACAGTGGACCTCTACACTGTGATGGCCACCAACTTAATCTTGTCTTCACCAATCTCTATGCACCATCTCCTATCCTACAACGTTACCATTCGTTGCACTTCACCTCTACCTAAAAAAAACTTCTTCAAAACTACAGACCTTAACCCTCCACAGGCAACATAATTTATGCCTTCTTTCCAAAATCTCTCCCTTAAACCACATATTAGCCTCAGTCAGATGAGGTTGTCCTCACTGCTGTGTGCCACATCCTATTGTCCAAGAACCTTCACACTGAAAACTATTCCACGGACACCCTCTCACCCCCTGTAAATATGCCCTTATCTCTCCTGTTTTAAAGAAGCCTTCCCTAGATCCCACATTCTCATTCAACCACTGCCTAGCCACTTTTCTTCCTCTAGCCTTCCTTCTGCTTAACTCTTTTCCACCAACAATACTCTACTAAGACTGCCCACATAAACATTATTAATGATTTCCTCAATTCTAAAACCAGAGTTTTAGGTTTCATGATAACACCCTCCTTCCTTCTCTGTCTTCATTAACATCCTAATAGATTGTAAGCTCTCAAGAGCAGAGACTACTTCTCTACTCGTATGTCTTAATGTATGTTAATCTTAGCATTAAAATCAGCACCAGAAGTCCCTTTCCCTTAATAAAAGCTATGTCTGATTTGTTAAGCATTTTGAGAATTAACATGAAAGTGTATATTGGGTTATTGCATTCTGCTTTAGTTGTATATTTATTTTGTATTTGTATTGTAAATTTGTCTCCTCCATACAGAGTATGCAGGTCTATCTTGTGGGATGGGGACAGAGCAGAATGAAATGCTTAGTGGCCAATAGTGAGCTGCTGGTTGGACAACTCTGCCCTCCAGAGTAGATGTAACATAGGTAGATGCCTTATTTTAATAAAACAAGACTGTTATTTTATAACAACCCAGTCAAGATCTTCATGCCCATTAAGTTCAATAAAAACCTGTATTACCTACAATTATAACTGAACACTACCTGTATAGATACCACCATTCCTATAGCAATTTCTATCATGTTTAGAGATTAATTGAAATTAACAATTAAATGTGAACAACTATGTTGATCGCTGTGCACACTATGATTACAATTAACAAGTAATGTGTAATTAATCAAAGGGCTTTCAATAAACAACTGTTTATTCTAGTGATCATTCTCCTGCTATTCTAGGTTTTGCTGAAAATAATTACTCCCAACATGCCGTGTGTCTGTGGAAGGAATGTCCAAATTCTACTGGTCTGAAAACCAAAGAAATTAAGTTAATAACCCATAGGTAAATCAAAATGTTTTCTCTTACTTGACAATGGACACTATTGCTTGTTTTAGTTGATAAAATGTGTTACCCTTCTTGCAAAATTATGGTCACTAACCATAAAAATCCACTATTTTTGCTTCCCTTTAACTGTTTTCTTTTACTGTAGGATGCGATTACTGTTGCTTCTTTGTATTCTGTATAGCTGTATGTTTCAGGTTAATATGTTGTTACTGACAGCATACAAATGTTATCACTGTATATACTTGTTTAACTGCTGATGTTTCTGTTTCCGCGATGGGTCACAGTCTGTGTGATGTATGTAATGTATGTTCGGTACTTGAATAAACACAATCAAGCTGGACTCTATGATACAATGGTCAATGAGCAGACCTATATACTATGGCTTAGGTAGATCAGGGCACTGGATGGGTCCTTGAAGTGGTGACTGATATGGTCTGTTCCACTGTAGTAATTTGTCTTTAGTGCACATTTTTGTTCTTGCTATTTCTTTCTAAATACTGCTACTTTCTTTGTTTCATCTGCTATACCCTTCCCATCAATTATCTTCTCCAGTTTTGGGGGCATTTTGTTCTTTCTACCTAACTATTCTTTGTGTTGTGTGATCCCAAATAACCAAGAATAACCTTTAGGGTAAGCAACATCATATCTGCATATAAGACCAGTTGCTTTCCTGCTGTCCACCCCACTACCCATTGCATGTACAACCATTTTGGACTATTTTTCATAGATAACAGAATAAAACATCTGCTATGTATACCACACTTTGAAAATAGACATTCATTTGCTATGAAGTAAATTTTGTTTGTGGCATTGATTCGTAACATAGTAAATTGCTCACCGGTAGCCCTGTTAGACGATTGTGCTGTAAGTAGAGGTAGCGCAGGGAATGGAGGCCACGGAATAGATCAGCTGGCAGCCTTTGGATATGGCAGCGATACAGGTGCAGGGACCGCAGAGAGCTGAGCCCATGGAAGGTATCCGGTTGTAGAGGTGGCAGATTGGGGTTGTTACCGAGGTCCAACTCCTCCAAGTATTCCAGACCCTGAAAGGTACCAGGGCGCAGCAGGGAGATGCGGTTGGAGAAAAGCCAGAGAATGGATGTGAGAGGTGAGAAGAGTCCAGGCCCTAGCTCCGAGATCTGGTTATTCTGCAGGAACACTCGACGTGCCAAACCAGGTAGAGGAGAAGGGACACGGGTAAGGTTGTGCGACTGACAGCTGGCTGTAGGGGGTGAAGGGTAACAGGTGCAAAGAGAAGGGCAAGGGGTAAGGGAAGGATGGTATGAGACTGAAAGGGGAAGGAGGAGGGAGAAACAAATGAGGTAATGGAGGGAGCCTGAAAAGAGGCAGCAGGTAGATGAGAGTATTGGGCAGTGGGTGTGAAAAGGTGGGGGCAAAATGGGGGGGGGTCATTGATGATATATGCAAAGAAAAGTCAAAAAGGAGAGGAAGGGGAGAAAAAGGAGAACATCAGTTTGTGCATTATTTAATAAATGAAATCGTCCACCATCTTATTCTTTATGTGTACATAGTTCAGTATATTTCCCTTGTGCCCATTTGCCCATTTCTTATTTCCACCCAATTATGTTGGTGTCTCTCTGAAAATGTAGCTCAAAATAGAGGTTACTCGGGTGCCGCTGCCTATGGGCCCAATTTGGGTCTCTGCCCTATGCCTAGTGAACTGATGAAGGTGCACAGATATCTGAGCTTCCATCGACACAGATCTTCTCTTGTCCTGCTTCCCATCTAGGGTACTGATTTATATCACTATGCCCTGAAATCACAGCAACACTAGCAGACAGCAAAGTAGACAAGAGATTTGTGTGCCATGGATGTGTGGCTCTCTGTACTGTCTTACGTCAAAAGGCATAGTTTAGAGTAGAATTTTGTTGGCACATAAAACAAGTTGCCTTTCCATGTCTTCCCATCCAATGTTTCTCACTTCTATTTTTAACTTAATGTGTTGCATATATGTTATTAAAATAGATTACAACTTTAGAATACATATACCTTAGTGACTGATCCCCTTCTATGAGTTTATACATGCCATGTATCACAGGGTAGCCCTTTACATGTAAGGTGAATGACATGTGATATGTGTCCTGGAAAAATGGCTGTTTTTTTCTCCTTTTTGCCAATTATGTTATATTGCAAAATATGAAAAAAAATGCTTGACTCCTAGAGTGGTAACAATGTCTTTACCTGCATTAAGCTTAATGTTTCATACCAAAACCCATCATGACAATTTAATTGTGACATCAATATCCCATAAAATAAATAAACATAACTGTCCACCTCAGTACAAAACATTACTAAATCAGACGCCCCATCCTTATTATAAGGTAAGAATTGCAAGAGATGAGAAGATAACCCTTTGTTCAAATAATGACCCAATTACAGAAAACATTTTTTTAGTTAAAAACAATAACACTTCTGCTCTATTGTTAAAAAAATATGGACAGGATGTGTTTGACCCAATAAAATGTTGTACTTCAACTCCCCTATCCTATCTAAATTATCCACACAGAAAATTAGAGAAACAGAAAATCAGAATTGATTATTAACCTATAAACACAAGCCAATAAATAGAGGCACCGGTTGCTCAAGTAATAATCAACGGAGAAAGGTTTGACCCAAAGAAATCTGTAATATCTGGGCCAATAAGTGGGCCAACATTCCCAAAATAAGATTAAGGCTAGAAAAGATAAAGTTATTTCTTCAGTTTAATGGTAATTAATAATGGCGCTCAGAGATCTAGAAATTTAGCTGACTCTACATCTATAAACGTTAATCCACCAAAATGTATCACAAAAATCTTTAGACCATCTTCTCTGTGACCAACATGGCAATATCCATTTTTGTGTTAAAGAAATATTTCAAGAAGCCAGTAACTATAAGTTTATCAAAAGACAAAGATTTTGTAACAATCACAAAACCTATTAACTGAAAAGAGCAATGCAGAAAAAAAACAACCCTACACTTCACTATGGAGATCATACAAAGTGGCAATTCATGCTAATTACATCAAATCTAAAATTATCTCTCACACAGCAGAGAAAAAAAACAATCTTTAAAATCTCTGATACGATATAGGCAGGTCTAATTTAAGCGATAATCCAGTATGTTTTAGCAGCAATTAAGCAGAGGGTTGTAGTTGAAAGACATCAAAAATATAGTATTTCTCACGTAAAATTCTGTCCTTTATCATCTGTAGGTGGGCCAGGTTCATTGCTATTATTTCTATTAAAAAAATGCATATTTTATATATAATGCCCACTGTTTCTTCTTCTTCCCAAGATCAGGGATACCTTGATAAAGAAATAAAAAAATTCTAATAATATCATAAAAAATAATAAGATTTGGCTGTTACTGGGCTCCAATTCTGATAATGGTAATTTGGTCCATAGACCAAATAAAGTTGGTGTTTTTACAGCAAAGAATGCCAAAGGATAAATTTCCACCTGCTGCGGACTAATAAATACACCATATTTTATGATTGAGTCATACCAGACCAGTACTTTTAGACTAAGACCTTTTGTGGTGAGCTTAGTGTTTGTCTGTGTGCTTATGTATGTATGAGCTGGATAATTATACCTTGTCAAATACCTAGTAGATGTCAAATAGTTATGGCTGCCCCAATGTCCTGCTGGGAATCATGAGCCAGTTGTAGAGATCCTCTGACCGATCCTGACTGACCCAGCAACCTGTAAAATAAATGGAGGTCTGCGCTGTTGCAGCTCCCAGATGGCCACCTCTCAGTGCTCTGCAGATGAACGGCACAAGGTAGCTTCTCCTAAAAGGTAGGCGGACATGCCACTTGGTCCCACAATTCTGGAACAGCCATTCACCACTTACCAGTGCTGACCCACCACCCCCCTCATCTTGCCATACCCCCAACATGGATAACCCTATTTGGACACCTAAAATATTGGGGGTATGATTACATTACACATTATATAGGGTCGAACCTATTGAGGTCATCCTGCAAGAATGGCTATGGTCCTGCAACAAGGAAAGCTTAATCAATAAGAGTTTATTAGACATTATGCAGGGCCTGCTCTCAGAAGAAACTCACTGGCGTTGAACCCTCATAATGTCATTGTAAAGTTGGTGAGTTGGAAATGTCATCTCACCGCATCTCACCTGGAAATGTCTTATTCACCGAATAAACTGCTGTAGTTCTCATTCATGGCGTGCATTTTGTGATTCCACAGATCATTCGTAGTACTTTATTTTATTACATTGATGTTTACGAATAAGGAGTCATCAATGTAGCAGCCAACTGAATGTTTAAGTCGATTTCATCTTCTCTAGAACCTTGCAGCCAATTTTCTTTTAAACATAGCCCTTACTGCATGTTATGTGTTCTTTAAGATTACTCAGAAACCCCTCTGCTTTGCTAGTGCTGGATGTCCTGCATTACAGAAAAAACAGCTCATCCAAAGGACCGCAAACAGAAAACATTGGGCCATAACACAGATAACTATTCCCTGTTTCTGAGGTGCCAATAATAACCATCTTAAACAACTTTTGGTAATGCCACATTTTCTTCTAGCACCACCATAAAATTCATATCCTATCAGCCTAGAACATTTTGATGGAACAGTATGGGTGCATTTAATATGAATGTCCCAAAGGTTAATCAAAAGAAAAGTATACTTATTTACTTATAGGGTATATTTCCCAACAGGATGGAAGGTAAGGGATTATACTGGCTCAAAAAAATCACATTTTATATCAAAAAGTCCATTACTCACTGGCCAGCCTTCCCCCATTAACATTACCAATAGGACACAAGATCGAGTCACATTATAAATAGTGCAGACAAAGAGGGCAAAACCAACTGATCAGTATTTTCAAATCAGAACTGCAAAAGGCCATTTGATGATCCTACCAGAGTTGGATTACGATGTCATCATATCAAAGATAACTCTGAGAACCTTTTACGAGGTAGGTGTGTCTGTGAACGTGCACAATCACCTTAATTCTCACTGTGGCCCCTGGCTGAGCTATGTATGTGGACAGGGGCCCCAGCCACTACTCTATGCTAGGTTGTTTTGTGGATTACCCCATCATGGATTTATATTTTAGAGAGTCTATAGGGCTGTGTATTAAAAAAAACCAAACAGAATTCTCGAAAACCGGTCTTATCGCTATAGCAATCAATGTTCCAGCTGATTGGCCCATTATGTGTCGGCTTTCCCCAGAGCAATTTTACCCTGTGGGCTGCATGTCTCATAAGACTGGGAAGTGCAGTCACCCTGGAAACCCCTGCATGCAGAAACCTGGCATTCTGGGAAATTGTGGCCAGAACAGGTGCGCCAACCTTCCTTTCCCTCGGACTCTTCCAGTGGGTGCACCCTATTTGTGTTAGCCAGATGGGTGGGGGGTGAGAAATGTGAGAGGGGGGGCTGTGCCTATGGGCACTTCATCAATGTAATTCCTATACAGGAGTGTATTAAAGCAGTGTGTAATCCACTGGAACAGCAATTCCCTGCCGTCCATCTACTGCCCAAAACATTCATAGCATTCAGCGGTGAAAACTCACTATTGTTATTCTGCTGTTGTGTTTGTATATCCTGGTATGGAGGTTGTCTGTTACATTAGCTCACAAAGTAACAAACAAAATATTTACAAAAGTGCCATTTGTGAATATGTTTTGATCCCAGCGGCAGCATAAATATGACAATAAAATGTCCATGATCTATACAATTTACTCCAGAAGTGTTTTCTGCTCAAACAGCCTGTACTCTAATATCATGGATGTCATGGCGAGGTTCTTGTTCATGGAGGAACTATCTGGAATATAGCTGCGCCCCCCCCAGCTAAATGTTTGATATTAGTCATGTGGTTTGGTCCATTTTGGTTTATCTATTCTGTGAAATGTGTCTGTGGCTCTAGATTTCATTTAAAGGGCAATAAAACCAGTGAAAGTAGTGCAATCACCATTGCAACTAATGCAATGTTCCTGCTGCTTGCTTCATTTTTACCACTTCACACCACAATTTGGCAATGTGTTGTTTGGTAATGTGACACAAATACTTGCTAAATGTATAACATCCTCTAATTATCTCACTCTCGTAGTAATAATTTGATCAGTTTGTGCAGTATTAATTTACCCACTGGCAGTATAATATTCACTGGCAGTATAATATTCACTGGCAGTATAATATCAGACAAACAGGTTAGACAATATTGATCATATATATATATATTATTTTATTAGCATGAAAAACTATCCTCATGCGGAAATGTACTGTAGTATTAGAAGGGGACCGTACATGCCCTAAAACCACATTATGTTCATTTGTATAGCATATAATAACAGATGATATCTTACTCTAGATTGTAAGCTAGTTTTAGCAGGGCACTCCTCATCTATTGTAAGTCAAATTGTTATGTTGTAAATTACTTATTATGTCCTGTATACCCATTGTATAGCGCTATGGAATATGATGGCGCTATATAAAACAATAAATAATACTAATAATAACAGTGCACATATATATAATGGCCCAGGGGGATACAATTCCTATTCCACTATTCCACTAGGGCAGTGTTACCTTTGTGTGAATTCCAAGCTAGAGTAGCAGGTGAAATCCAATCTAACAGCATGAAATATTTATTGATCGGTCATCTATCCTCTCTACAGTTTCCTGATCCTGACCTTTACCTGCTCAATTCCATCCCACCCTCTAAAACCTGTATTCCCCCAAAATAAGCCTTTCGATCATATCTTCTCCAACCCCCCCTGCGCACTAAATGTGACCCCTTCCCTAATGTAGCTTAGTTCTTAATGGGGTACAACTCCCATGACCTTCAGCCAGCACGTCCCCATCCAAATGCTAGAAGATCTTGGGAACTGTACTTTTACTATAACTAATAACAGGTTGGCTGCCATCCTCACTCACCTGCACCATCCTTTCTTTTAGATCTCCTTTTATTCTCACTTGTTTACCCCCAATGTGCCCTCTTCGTTTTGAGCTGCCTCTTCTTCACGTGCCCAGGTCAAATCGACCCCCATAGTTTTATCACAACTCCCATGATGCTGAACCAGCCATAAGCACACTCATCTTTCAAAATGCTGGTTGAGAGCAATGGGAGCAAGCCCTTAGCCCATCTCGGTTAAACGCTCGCTCTGTATCGCTAATACTCTCCCGCACCGATTGCCCTCAAACCTAATCCATCGCCCGGTACACAATCGTGACTTTCCCCCTTACCTCGCAGGGTTGTCTTGTACTCTTCTCGCATCCTTGTCTCTGAAGTGCCGGTGAACAAGGGAAGGGAGCGAGAGAGGGAGGACGTTACAGCGCCGTAGGGAGGAGGGAGCGATTGAACTATCTGAGCAGCGCAAGCAATGTACCCAGCGCTGTACCACAGCCCATGCCTGTGTTTATAACAGAACGTCCCAGCGTCTTTACTGAAAGCACCGATGCGCTGCAGTTATATGGTGGTCTGTGTGCTGCATCGGTCCACTTAGGAGGAGTAGGATGTTACATCAAACACCAAACTACAAACTGGCAACATAAAGCTATTATGTATTTACTATGTACATTTCAAAAATGTTAAAAAGTTAAAAAGTGTTAAAAAGTATACATCTATGTTTTGCACAAATGATATACATAACATGCACTATACATATACATAACATGCACTATACATATACATAACACGCACTATACATATACATTATATGCACTATACATATACATAACATGCACATGATGTTAGGGTATTTTGGACATGGGTAATAGAGTATGTTAACCTGGGTAAGATTGATATTTTTAAAGCCTTTTGTCTACACCTTTAACCACAACCCTCATGACCCTGAAACATTGGGACATGTGCTAATTTTGGTTCTGACAGCGGTTATGAGCAGCTCATAGGCAACAGAGCCAGCCTGGCTAAGCCTTCTTGTAGTCCTTGTTCTCCCTTGCCTCGCAGCTATTATCCCATCCGCCAGCTTGCTATCTCCCTTTATAAGCCGGCCCTTTTCCAAACTCCCTTGAAAGATCATTAGGACCATGTTGGTGCTGATCCTGAGTTCCTTTACAATCCTGGCTCTTGTTTCTTGTGTATCTCTGCCCCTGTGTTCTGGTGTCTCTTGGTCCCCTTGTTCCTTCATCAACTGAGCCTTTGGTTTCTGTCTTTGGTTTATCCATATTCTGTGTCATACTTCTGTTGCTATAATACCTGGCATCTTGACCGTGCCCAACCTGACTCCCAAATTATGCCTACCCTACTTTGTTTCTGAACTTGGCTTGTCTGGCCATCTACTGTCTATGGCCTGCACACCAGCCTTTCAGCAGTCCTCAACTCCTCATGCAATATCTTTTCATATCCTAACCCACAGAATTCATCCCAGTATTCCACAACAAAGGTGTCACCATGGCCTCTGTTTACGACAAACACAAAGGTTTAAATGGCTATAGTGACCTATCTCTTATGTATATATATATAGAATAATAATAATGTGCTTTATTTATAAACACAGTCCTGGATTGTATACATACGACTGTAGAAATATGTGATACTTTCATGCATACAAAACATTCTTGGCAAATAGAAATTGACATCCACAGAAAAACCTTTTTGGCCCTTCTGTACAATAGCCATTCCAGATAAGACTAGTAATTTTACTTAGCCTCTTTTGTGTTCTAGTATTGTGAAGAACCATTTACACTTATATTATATCGTATATATCTAAAAATTGCATGAATTAAGATTTATGGCATCCTTACTT
>VKOC01000007.1:12782629-12822627 GCA_009364415.1 Spea multiplicata
CATGCTAACACCATACAATAACACACGTGCTCACACACACATTTATGATATTAGGAGCCACACATGCTAACACCATATGCTCATACACACATGCTAACACCAAACACTAGCACACAAACAATCTTTTACCATTACAGTTCTATACCCTTACGCATGCATACACACTCTTTCATCATACATTTACACACACTTACTCTTTCTTCCTATGCTTTTACCGCACCTGGAGCCCTGTCTTCACTGCAGCTCATAATTTCTATGGGTGCACCCGTGGCCCTGCTTTAGCTTGTGGCCATATTCAAATAAGCCACAGTGATGTGACACAAGATTGGCCGCTGACAGGCTGCTTTGTTGCTGTAGTAGAATGAAAATCCTTCACATTTAAATATTTAACCTTGAATTTGTATAAAAATGAAACATCAACCATTGGTGACATAACACCTGGTCATTCTGCAACAAAAATGGGAACTTAACAACTAAGCACTCTTGGCTTCTCTGTATATAATAAAATCATCCTTCACACAGCAAGGTGGCACTGTTAAAACTGACCCGTGGTACTTTTAATTGAATTATTCAAGGATATTCAAATTCCTGACCGAATTAAATGATGAAAGAGTTTGCATTGCCAAGACTAATCCAAATTCCCTTATTCATGTAATGATTACTACTACATAAAATTACAGATTCCTAACTATAAATATCGTGGTGTAGTAAAGTCACTCTAATTAAACTTAACCCTTGCAATTTTAATCAGACACAAAATGTATTTATTATGTATTCTATTAATTAATATGCCATGTGGCTGCTCTTGTCACATGCTGAAATACGCTGTCCTGCTCTGCCCAACATAGGCAATGCCACTACTAAATGTAAACATAAGAAAATAAACTACCAAAATGTATTGTGTAAATAGCTGAAGGATTTTGGTCCTTGTAAGTGTTTTACGTAATCTTTGGCCTCATACGCATCCTTCCTTTTATTGCTTGAGAGTCCAGTTCCGCTACTTCAATTAATTTATAGAGCGCTTATTCACAACATCTTATTTCACAATAGTAGACCTACACGTGAAATCATTCATCAGTAGATGTCACAGTAAGGGACGCTGTATTATAGGCAAGTATAATAGCAGTAAAAGGAAAATAGATCTCTCCTGGTAGAAGCACATATGACTCTTTTCCCCACTACACTATAAAGGACAGTCCCACGTACAGTTACACCAGTGGTAGTAGAGCTGCCCTTTCTCCAGCTACTTATGCTAAACATTTGTGGAGAGAAAGTTCCAGATTCACCGTATTCTATCATATATGAATCACACTGTAAATTTTATCCTAACATGTTTTGATTGCTGTTCAGTGAGAGCTGTGGTTTGATCATGTTTTAATGTTGTGCAAATAAGTGTGAAGACGGATCATTTACTAAGCCTCCCACTGTTTGATTTTGTCTATTTTTCTGTTTTTAGATGGAAACTCGTCAAGTGATGAACCATTATCTCAGGACACTGAAGCTATCAATGCCTCATTTCCGAAGCCTTGGCTGACATGTGTTGCCCAAGAAGAAATGTTAAACTTGGGTTTCACCATTGGCTCATTTTTGTTAAGTGCAACAACTCTGCCCCTTGGGATACTGATGGATCGATTTGGACCCCGTCCACTTAGATTAGTTGGGAGGTAAAGTATAACTATGTCTGAATACAGAAAGCCAGATCTTAAGACACTTTGGTTTCAGTCCAATGAGCCTTACATAGGCTGAAAAAAGACATGCGTCCATCAAGTTCAGCCTTTCCTATATTAATAGTAGTCCGATTCAATAACTTTGACATGATTAATTTAACCGATATGTGATACCTCTACAAGCACCAGGATGTGATCAGTAGCTTTAATAGATCATTTAAAATTATTTGAGTAATTGCTGGTTTAACAAAAAGAGACTTTCAAGAATTTAGTTTTGTAAATATATATATATTCATTTTAATAACAGGGAAAAGGAAAAAAACACAATTTGATAGATCGATAGATAGATAGATATTGTCAAAATGTGTATATGCCATATGCCAAAAAGGACTTCACTATTCTACATTTATGTTTAGTGTTTATACTTGTTCTCTGTGTTCAGATCATTTATTACATTATTAAGAGATTGTACCTTTGAAGGCTAACTACAATGTCTCATTGTTCACAGCTTCTGCTTTGCTCTCTCGTGTGCACTGATTGCTCTTTCTGGATATGATCCTACAGGTATGTAAAGTTCCGTTATATAAGTGTTCTATATTTAGATATTCATCTGATAATGGTATCAGGGATGCTTCAAAATAAATCAACACACAGCCAATAATGTCTAAGCCTTGGCAACAAAAGTGAATACACCCCTAAGTGGAAATGTCCAACTTGGGCCCAAAGTGTCAACATTTTGTGTGGTCACCATTATTTTCCAGCACTGCCTTAACCCTCTTGGGCATGGAGTTCACCAGAGCTTCACAGGTTGCCACTGGAGTCCTCTTCCACTCCTCCATGACCACATCACGGATCTGGTGGAGAGTGGAAGCTGCATGGCTTTCTGCTTGTAAGGAAAAGACAGAAATAGAGATGCTCGGTGTAGGTTGTGTACACAGAAGTGTATGTACAGTATATATACATCTTTATGTAGGGGTGTCTCTATATTAATTCATGGGATTCTGCCTCTTAATGTGTGTGTGTGTATGTGCATGATCCCTATATGTGTAGACTAGCAGCATGAATTAAGAAGCAGTGTCTCCATGACCAGGATAAATGTGAATGTTCCTGATGATACCGTCTTGTCTGACAGATAATTGGTTATGCTTGGACATTCAGTTAGTTTTTATAACTTCCATTCAGCTTTGTGGGAACGAGACTTGCATTACATAATACCCTTCTTGTCTGTAGTCCCTCTCACTTTCCTGAAATATGTTCCAGTGGATGAAACAACTGTAATTGGGTCTTTCCAAACCCACACTGAATTGCATTGCCTAGATTGTGTAGGAAATATGTTAATCTTGCTGAACAGCCAGGAGCTTGCACTGGCACACTGGTGTGTGTATAGAATTATTTGGAACAGTGTTGCCCTGGAGCCCCATTTGATCATGATCCGCCCTTGATGTTGGCTCAATAAAAGGTATTGGCGTCAACCAAAGACCAAATGTTTCGCTGTAATCTTTTTAGTACTGTGTGGAACTAAAACTTTTCATCATTGTTCAACAAAAAAGGGTAATTACAGTTCAATGCATACAATAAAATATTGATTGTCAGTACTATTATCATATGTATCAGCATGTTTATTAACCATATTTCCGATGTTGTATGTTATGATGTTAGTAGGGCACCCATTTTCAGTGGTATTTTCATGCTTCTATTAAAAAAGGATTTTATTTGCCACAAACAATGTTGCCAAGAGACTTCACTAGATACAAACAGTAGCCAGAAGACCTAGTTAGGTAGTGTCTTTGTCACAGGGACCTTGTCATTTGCACTTGTGGTTATAGGTCAGATTTATGTTTAATACTAGATACTCTGATTCCATATTTTGTTTTGTTAGAATTTTTTTTCCACATTAACCATGTCCCCACTTATCTCTAACCATGACCCCTAACAAAGGTGTCCAGTTTGGGGCACCTGAAATGCTGAGGGGGGTATATTAATTCTGTAGTTACATTATATATATTATTTGACAGCCCGTATTAGTAGTTATCTAATTCGGTCTATGTGTGTAATGCATTTTACTGTGTTTATATAAAATATTTTCATTTGTTTATGGATATTAATTGTATGCTAATATGGTTTTTGTTTGCAGTTTTAGCACCATTAATATTCCTAGCGCTCTCCCTTAATGGTTTTGGAGGTATCTGCCTGACCTTCACATCTCTGACAGTAAGTATACTTATGGTATTAGCAACTTGGAAATGAGGAGGAAATGCTTTGGAAAATAGGGAATTAACTACTAGGTAACCTAGGAGTGGAAAAAACTCAATGTTCCTTTATAAAATTGGACCATTCATAGTGCTGTTATATTCAGGACAAGTGTTCTAAATAAGCTATTTTCTTGGATTTTGGCAATTGTATTGATATGTCAATAAGTTCCTAATATAATTTTCTTATTGCCTATCTGTATAGGAATTCCATAGCAACTGACAGGGGGCACTTATCAGTATTTTGTTGAGGGGCCGTTAACATTAAAAACGGCCTTGGATTTAACCATTGTAGACAATATCACATGCAACTCGAATGGTGTGATTCTTGACATTTTCTATAGGAATATAACACAGCCAACTCCCAAGCGTTCTATGTATAGAATACAAGCCTAGGAGTTACTAGATGAAGTTATTATTCCATAAGAGAAGCCAGCCTGTTTATTTTAATTCTGGCCCAGAACCACTAACAAAGTAATACAAGAACAATCCTGTAGAAACCTTGTGCCGTTAAATGTTCTCCCTGTTTCACAGACCCAATAACTCCACTGACCAAGTGGGTGGGGGAGGTAAACACCCATAGTATTTATTACATTCATAGCATAACTAACCAATGAGCCACCAGATGATCTTATAGCAGAAGGCATACAGTAAATTCCCATTCTATGTAGATACCCGCCTGTCAAGTAGCTTTGTATGTCCTAAAATGACTATGGTCCTTCATCGTCACTAGATTCCTCGCAGGACTTCTCGTTACAGTATTCTGTACCCAATTTACAGGGCTGCAGCAATAACATGAGATTTAGTCGCACTTAACAAATAAAACAAAACTCATATTTCAGTAAAATTGGGATCAATTATAATTCACTTATTGCTGGATAAACTACCCCTGATTACCCCTTTTATATTTCTGGAGAATGTGATAACATTGTGTCATGTTTAAATCCATAAAGTAGGTGGTCTCAAAAGTTGTAGAAAAGTAACTGAAATCCAGGTCGTGTATTGCTGCTAAACAAATCCTATTTACTAAAGGTCACTTTAAGGAAACAAAAACAAAAGTATATGATCACAGTCAGTACACGTGAGGAATGACCCTAGTATTTTTTGTTTTGTATGTGACTGTCATATGCTGGCCCACATGCCGCCTGTTTATAAAACAGCCAGAAAGTCACCCTGACCCACCCCCCACCACGAGCACCATCATCACTGAAACCCCATTGACACACCTGTTCCTCAACGCACATTTCCTTTACAACTGCCTCCTTGTGTCCTTGATTCTGGCTGCGGCCAGATTTGAAAAGGGGTGTGTGGCTGTTCTCAGCCGCGATTGGCTGACGTTTACCTGCCTTGCTTTTTCCAAAGCCGGAGGATAATGTTAACTATTTTTGTTCTCCATGTGTCAGCAGACCATTGCTTTTTATTGCACTGGACACATGAGCGGCAAATGTGCCAATTAACACACAAGTTGTTTTCAAGAAACACTTTTTGTATAGTAAATAAATAAAAGACTGGTATTGCCATCTGCTTCAGATATATATCGATGTGTCTAAACCACGGGCAGCCAATGTTTTATAAATAGTCACACAGCCACAGCACATAATATATTGGGAATTTGTTTTTTTTTTGCCCCTGTTGCCATGGCACATTTATTATGTCATGTGGATGACTAGAACTTGTTCTCAACCACACTTTTTGTCTGCAGTCATCACCCCCACATTTGATTTTATCATTATTAAAGCAGGTTTTTCCAGTTCTAGCAGCAGGTGTTTGCAGACTCTGTCCTGTTTTCCAGCCTCTCTCTTTCCTCCCTTTCACGCGCTCTGTAATAATATGTGTTGCAATGCAGATAACCAGACCTCTGACAGTGTACTGGTTATGAAAGGTATAACGACCCGTTGAAAAGTATGCTCCGAGGCATGATTTCCTTCTGTGCATTTATAAAACGGACATACTACATGGCTGCTCTTTAACTTGCGCTTATCAGCAATATGCAAAATTTATGTGTGTCTTGGAAAAAAATAAAATATATAATTGCTCAATAGCATAAAACACATTTGTATGGTAAAATAGCCCAAATCTGTGAAACCACGAGTGTAATTAAATGCTTCACATGATTTTCTCTTTCAGCTTCCCAACATGTTTGGCAGCTTGCGTTCCACCATGATGTCCTTGATGATTGGTTCTTATGCCTCTTCTGCTATCACTTTTCCTGCACTAAAGGTAAGTTTTCTTTTTTATATATTTTTCATGTTGCGCATCTTTTTCAGAGTCCAAGAAAGGCAGTGTGCCGCTTGTTTATAAAGAGGAAGTCACAAGCACATTTCTAAATACAGGATCAGATCAAGATTAGGTGAATCTCTGGGGCAATACTGTTCCAAGGGGCCACCTTGAAGTTCAAGGAAGAGCAAGGAGTGCTAATTTCATGGCTTTCCACCACAAAAACTTTAACAACATTGAACATCTTTGGGAACAACTGAAAAGGGAAACGACAAAACACATTGTGAGATCGCTAGACAATCTCTGGGTTGCTCTAAAGCAGTGCTGGAATAATGGGAGGTGCACAAACTTGCAGACCAAGAGTCATCATACCAAATATTCAGTAACGTTTGTTGTACTACAAAAAAACAAAAACTGTCTGCGCTTCTTACCCTAATAAAGTTGGCAACAAATATATAAACATAATATAAATGAGAGGTTTTGGTTATATGAATTGGCGAAAGCATAATTAAGCTCACCCGTTTGTTGTACTAACCAACATATTTTCTTTTACTTTTATTAGTAAAATCATTCTTGTTTGAGATAGGAACGCACCAGTCGCTTGTGTGCCCCCGAAACTTAAAGTACAGGAAAAAGACAACAGACAAATCTATTTGGATCGTAATGGAATACAAGTTTTTATTTGCATGAAGCCCCAAGAAAGCTGACTTTAGTATTTATCAAACAATACATTATAAAAAAATGGGACAGGGACTTAGATGATCACAACATTGAGGGGGCTCAGGTGTAGGCAGTTAAATTTTAGTTCTGAGCAGGGAAAGCAGAGGCAGATCCAGAAACCTGTATAGGCAATCTACAGACGGGAATCACAGATGGGTGATACAAAATGTCAGGGGTTAATGCAGAATGGATGGTCAGACACAGCCGGGTTCAGTAGACTAAATGGGTAGTCATACAAGCCAGAAGTTGGTACGCAGCTCAGGTAGTCAAACAAGGCAGGAACTGTACATAGGTAGAGCAATGCAGGATCACAATCACTGGGCAGAAGAGTAGTGGGGCAAGCCAAGGGTCAATAAGAGCAAACACAACTATAAAATGAGACATGAATAGTACAAAAGGAAAAACTATTAAGCATGCATTAAGATTGCAAGGCAGACTGAAGAACGTCAACCCTTCGAAGCCAAGGTTATTTAATAGTTATTGCCCAATGCAGGGATAGGGACCATGTTCTTGCTCTGTAAACGGTGGTCTTGTTAACCCCTTAAGGACAATGGGCAGTCCCTAAACCCATTGAAAACAATGCATTTTGAGCCCGTACATGTACGGGCTTTGTCATGATTTTGACTTCTTTCAAAGTTTCAAGCAGATGTAGAGACCAGCTCAGCATTGTGTTAACACACACTTGAATGCTCCAGACGAGCACACTGATAAAACTTTTATAGAGGTGGTCAATTAATCAAGGGCATTTGATTAGCAGCACCTGTCTGCTACTTAGCATCTTAATTTCTATGGAGGCAGAGAAGAGTGCACTTAGTTTTTCACACATGGCTTCTCCATTTTGGCTTAATTTTTGTTGAATAAATCATAACACGGTGTAATATGTCATGTGTTTTTGTTCATTTGAGGTCATATTCACCTAATATGTAGACCTGCTAAGCAACAAATGATTGTTGTTATATCTTGATATGCAAAAATCATAGAATTAAGAAGGTGTAGTTTCTTTTTCACACGACTGTATATCCAAATGACCAAAAGGAAAGTAAACCATATTGTTATTGTCCTTGTTATTTTTCTTATTTTGTGCCCCCTACTACAGTTTGTGTGTCCTTTTTCCTTGCATTAACTGCATATTTTTTCTTTGCAGTTGATATATGAGGCTGGTGTATCATTTGTTGGGATTATGTTGGGCTGGTCTGCTTTAGCCTGTCTGATTTTTCTCAACTGTCTCATAAACTGGCCAAAGGAATCCATTCCATCACCTGAAGAGACTGCATATGTGTGAGTAAGCCGCGGCTGTTAAAGAACTGCTCTGTGTAGAACAAATACGTTTCTATAGTGTATGATGTGTGACCTACGTTTTCTACCCTTGGAAGGGGTGGCCATGTTTTTCCTTAGTCTGCTGTAGGTAGTCTACAAACCTTCAGCTATTTTTCCACTACATTATGCATCAGCCACAGCCTGTAAAAGCTTAAGAATGTGGTAGTCCACAAGCCTCTGTTGGAATACCACGTTATTCACAGTAAAATAATATTCTAGTAAATATTAAAAGTTAATCACAGCTAGCTAACAAAAGGATTTGGTATGGAAATATTAGCCAGATGTATGGTAACATCTGCTCTTTACATGCTTAACAGGAAGAAGGTCACTCTGCATACTTTGGCTTTAGACCACAAAGTCACTGGAGACCAATTTTACACCCATGTGACCACAGTCGGCCAAAGGTTAAGTCGAAAAGGAGACGCTGAACAAGAGCACCTATCCAATGAAGATCTGACAGAACCTACCAAAAACAATGGTAAGGGTGACATTAGTCAAATCTATATATATCTAATAATACATTTATCATGTTGTTTTCTGTGATTTTGTTATTGATCTTGCCAGCCTCTTGGATAAATTGCCATTTAATGTAATCTACAGGACCTTCACCTAATTTCCTTCATAGTGCACGTTCCCCTATATTTCTCTTCTCACTCATCACCATGATGATGACCCAGCTCCGTATCATTTTCTTTATGGCTTCCATGAACAAGATGCTTCAATACCTGGTGGTTGAGGATGCAGAAAATGGTGAGTGAAAAATAAATAAACAGCAAAATATAGTGATACACATTTAAATGTAATATATGTCTCACTCCTTCCACGTCTTTAGAACAACAGGGGCCCTAAGCAGCTACCTAATCTGTTTATATGGTAGGGTCACCTCTCGTCCTCCCAATTAAATTTCATAAATTATTTCTACAAATAGTGTGAATACAACTAAAGTACATGGCTACATGTTACTCCAGAACCATTGTGTCAGTTTCATCATATCAACTTTTTAACATTAAGTAGGGTAATGTACCAAGATCTGGCCAGTTAATGTTGCTTTAAATATGGTTTACCATGTTTTTATATGACAAATAATTGTAAATTAGCCAGGCAGGCCTGGATTAAATACGAATTAATTACTTGAACTGGTAATTGACCCATAAGCAAAAATGACAAATTGTGATGTTATGGGTGTGTATAATTATAAAACTAGAGATTGGTAGAGATTCATATATTAACATGCATGGGATAGGCATATGGCTATCCTGAATCTAAGATGAGACCAAGGATTGATTAGGGTTTCAGTCTTTACAGCAGGAAAAATGGGCCAAAAGGCTCTTATCTAATATGAAATATTATATGTTTCTATGTGCAACTGAGACGTTTGCTCTTCATTGTTTAATTCAATACCTAAAACTGAAATTATGCTCAGTAGGCAGCAATCAAGGACCAGGGGTTCTTTTACTTCTCTTTTAAAAAATTATTTAAATCCCTGGATTTCCTCGACAAATATTTTATGTTATGGATAGTTTGGCCCTACCAGCCAGAGTATCCCTGGGCATTTTGTTTTAAAAGTTGCATCTTGGATTGAGTCCTGAAATGCGTTAATTCAAAACATTAGTTAATTTAACTTTTAATTTTTCTTTTTATCATTTTTCAGCAGATTCTGAAAAAATACCAGAGGCAGCCAATACAGGTATTAAAGGATTACAAATTCTTTACATTCACTATATAATAAAGATAATGCGCATGGAACACAGAATTAAGTGTAACACGTCGGCTTGCTCACTTACCTTTTTTTATACAGCGCCAATTACATGGAGTATACAGGGTCTGCTATACCTAGTCATGTGGCAGAGGAAGAAAGAAATATGTGCCTCCATCAGTTCAGATCTCTCTTGTTTTGCCCTTACATGTTACAATATGTGGATAAACCAGGCTGCTTGGATGTGATATGCGGATGGGGCCCTGACTCTCTCCTATCACCTATCATCTATAACATGGAAAAGGAGCACGGGACATGAAGTCCCATTGCGGGGCTGTCCTGGGCAATCTGGGACATGTGGTCACCCTATGTTGAGGGACATGAGAGATGCACAATTACACATCAGGGCACCTCAGATAGACTGGTTTAACAGAAACATTTTTAGTATGAACATGTTAATAGATTACAGCTAAAAATTCTTGTAGCTAAATCAGTTTTTCAATTCTGATACCCTATAGGTAGATAGGGATGTACCGTAAATATTGTTTCAAAAACAGAGCACTGAATATTAAAGGCTAATAATAATAATAATGATAATAAATATTTCTCATGCATTGCAGTTGGTTTATACTCCTCCATTTTTGGCGTCATGCAGCTGCTGTGCCTTGTTACCTGCCCATTCATTGGCTTTGTCATGGATTGGAAGATGAAGATGGGAGATGAAGGGTGAGAACAACGATAACAAAATAAAAAGTACTAGATTATTTCACAAGCATAAATTCAGACAACCTTAACATATTTTTTTAAAAGCAATTAAAATGTAATATAACCCACAATTAATGAAGTGTATGCAGAATGAGAGGGCTATTTTCACAGTGGATTGAAAGTTCAACGAAATTGTTGAAAGTTTTAATTAATTTATGACATATTTGGATTGCAGAGGGGAAGAATATGTGGTATTGGAAAATATAAATGTCCTGCTTGGACACAAGAGTTCCCACTTAAGTTTGGAAAACCGATTCATTTGCCCTGTTGTTGATCCAGTTCTTTATGTAGTTTAAGATACTGTATCTTCTGCATGGTAAGAATCGGTGCGAATAAAGTGCGGCTTATGTAAGAACCCAGTTTTGTACAGGAGCAGTTGGTAATGCATCCATTATAATTTTTTATTTTCTTTTTTCAAGGACCAAAACCATACAGAAAATCACCAATGCTACTAGAGCTTTCATTTTCACCAACATGTTGCTCATTGGTTTTGGAGTCACCTGTCTTATTCGCAGTCTCCCTCTCCAGGTAATAACAATTTTTGCTCTACTGCTGAACGTTTGCTAGTCTGTTGTTTTTTTAACCGGTCCTTTTTATTATTGTTGGAAGATAAAACAGTTGTGGAATATATCAAACAATTACAAGGTTGGTCAACTGAGCAGCTCCGCTGTACAGATCTTCCTTGCTGCTGAAAGCTCCATTGTTCAAGGTATTAACCCTTTTGTGTAATTTCTCACACATATCTCTTCTAATGACAGCTTTTGTGTTTTCTCAGTTTGTCTCATTCGTCCTTCACACATTGGTTAGAGGTTTCATCCACTCAGCATGTGGCGGATTGTATGCTGCTGTGTAAGTATGCCCTTTAATTAAATTTGTTTGAGTTTTGTTGCAATGATGCCTGTCTTTAAAGGGTAATTGCCCCATTCCAGATTTATCCATTTGACTGTATAGAATGTATATATAAAATGTCAACTACATATTTTGCTCATGTGTTGCACTTAATTATTAAAAAATACTTGTTATTTTCTGTAGTGCTGTAGGTGATAGTTTCCATCAGACATTGACGGGGGTACAGCATAACTGTTATCATTATATACTGAGGCAAACATTGACGTGGTATATCATAACTATTATCATTATATACTGAGGCACGCACTGACGGTGGTACAGCATAACACCTATCACTATACACTGAGGCAAACATTGACAGTGGTACAGCATAACTCCTATCACTATATATTGAGCCAGACATTGACAATAATGCGGCATCACCCCTATCACTATATACTAAGCCAAGGATTGATGGGGTGTAGACCTACACTGTATGCCTGCTCTCTGAATAGCTTGCTAGTGCTGTCTAATCCTCCAGTTAACCAATGCGCATTATGCTGTGTGTGCTAGTGTAGGCATATTCATTTCTTTAGTGTCCAAAGCAATGTTCACTGATGTAACATGGAAAATGAACAGAACATTTGTAACCTAAAAAAACAGTAACAATAATAAATTAAGATGTAGATGGTTTTCTGTGTTTATTTATATCGTTATTAATTATGTGAGCTTTAAGACCCAATACATTTAATAATTATGGGCACTGGTGCTGCTGCTCAAAATTTTAGACTATTCTGCCACCATTTTAGTTAAGGTTTCTTTTAGAGGTGGCACTACCAGGATTGATTTCCAAAATAAAAAGTACCACATCACCACCCAAGCATTGTGAAGGCTTAGGTCCCGATAGTTGCCGATACCAGACCATTTGAATAACTACACAACAACACTCTTACTCTGACCATAAGCGGCTACAGCTAATTATTCATAAAATATTTTATGCTAAATTTTTGTCTCTTTAAATGCAATGTACTCCCAGACTCACCTAGACATAATTACAATCCATCTTTTGGGTCTCATATTGTTTGTTTTGTAGGTTCCCATCGGGTCATTTTGGGACTCTGACAGGGCTGCAGTCCCTTTTAAGTGCAGTGTTTGCTTTGCTGCAAGAGCCTCTCTACAGGGCAATGCTGGGGCCACTCCACGGGGATGCTTTTTGGGTAAGGATTTAATTATTGAACACATTATGCACATTATGACAAGTAAACCGCGTGTTAATCAGCAATGTTGGATTCTGATGTTCTGAAATAGGCCATGACTATGGACTAAATTATGTATAGGAGCACAGCACAGGATGCCTATGAGGGACAGACTTGGTCAGATTGCTTTTTTTGCATTTAAATCAATGGCATCCAAAGTTATTAAAAAGCTTTGGAGTAGCCTGGCAAAAATGTTAACAGACATATTTAACTAGTAAATATTGGAAGTAGTAGTTCCAGAAGATTGGAGTTCGAAATCAGTAGTTGGGAAATTTATGAAAACATTCCGGCCCCCGATTAGGGATGACTTGGTGGCTTTGGCATTTTAAGGCCACAGGCCGCCAAATTACATATGCGTGGTAACTGTCTGGACACAAGTTAACTGCAGGTAGAGCTTGTAAATGTAACCTAATTTACTTTGTTGACTGGCTAATTCAAATAATAGATCAAGAAGAAGCAAAGGAACATTGTGCACCATCTAGAAGACAAAATGGAGATGTGATAGACACATTAAATAAATAAAGAGATTTAACAAAGTACAGGAGAGAGGGTTGTTGAAATTAAGGGGAATTTGTATTACAGGAGGTTATATTCGAAAACTACAGAGTCAGGGGTTTAGATGTAATGCAAGGAAGATGTATCTTATCACTATTCACAAGGTAGTAGATAAGTGGAACGGTTAGGGAGATTTAAAACTGCATATGATATGCGTATGGCTATCCTGAATAAAAAGATGAGACCAAAGACTGATTAAGCGTTCATTCTTTACATCCGTAAATACAGGCAGACAAGATGGACTGAATAATAATTATCTGCTGTGAAATTCTAAGTTTATTTGTTGAGACACTTATGTACTTTAAGATGTTTCAGGGCAGAAAGATGTACTATTACAAAAGACATAAGGACTATCATAATGTTTTCTTGGTAAGCTAAGACACCATGGCGCCTATATAGCTGACATATATAACTCTCTTGCAGGTAAACTTGGCTTTGTTAATCTTCTCCTTCAGCGGGTTCATACTTCCGGGATATCTCTTGGTTTACAGAAGACGTCTATTACATCAGAAGGAACAAAAACAAGAGAAGGACCCTGCAGCTATTCAGCTGCAAGAAAAAAATCATCCCAATGGTATTGCAGAAAGTGACACTACATATTAATTGAATGTCATCGTACCAAGGCTTACTGGAGAAGTTGGTTCATTAGACAAAGCACACTGCTGTATAACACATTATACAGCGGGGAGTTCATAGTATTGTAAAAATATATTTATAATAAATTAATACAGCAGTTGCCAATATTCCAATTTTGGATTTGCAAGAATTATGTATAGGGTAATGCAGCGTTTAGTATGTTTCAAACACACTTGGTTGCAGTTGAGTATAGCATTAAGAAAAAAAAATGTATAAACCAATGTTAATAAGTTCTTTTATTGGTCTCCTTGCATTCTCAGGGATAAACAGTGTCCGCTTGCAGGTGTTAAAGGAGCCCTATGTATATACTGTACAATCCAGTATCTCCTTACAACATGGTGCAAGCTTGGGACACATGCTCAACATCTTTAATGGTTTCATAAGGAACCTAGTAAATGCTTATTTCTGAGCATGTCTCTGTTATGGAGACTTGGGTTTCAAAACTGCCCCTACCCAATACATTTTGCTCCTATTTAGTAAAAGATCTGGGTTATAATTGTATTTCTAGAAATACAGTAGTGTCTTTCCAATTTGGAAATTGTATCACTCACCACTCAATGGGAAGATATTGCTGCTATAATACCATATATATACCCTTATCGCTGTGCAGATATGGGATGTTTATCAGGACAATGTCATATTGACATAAGAAACAAAGCTGTATGGGACTTTAACGTGTTTAATCATCAAATAAACTGAAGTGATGCTTCTGCTAAATATAAGTTCTGTTTCTGTGTGAAGAAAAGCACTTAATGTATATTTTTCTGTTTACATAAATCCCCACGTTATTGTACATGTGATTATAGATTTTGTCCTGTAAACTCTTGCTGCTATAGGTAATGAGCAAAACAAACAAACAAACAAACAAAAAACGGCTTCCGGTATTAACGAGAGTTTGAATTCTTTGTGAAAATATGCCTTTCCTGACAAGTAGCCATATGAATTTTGTTTTCCAACTTTGAACAAACTTCACCCACAAGAACAGTAACACATGTTCACCTATGTTTCAGGAAGCAGAAGCTTTCAAGACTTTATAGCCGCACAAACTGTCAGTAAAATGAATATTTATTAAAGATAGAGACAAATATGCATTACCCTTTCTTTGGTTCATGTGGGAATGTAGAGATAAAAATAAAACGTGCTAAAAAATATTGTCTCTTTGTAATGGCTGACATCAGAACCATGGTATTGCATTAAACTAACTGCCTTATGCCATACAACAGGGCTAATAGCGTGGAGATATTTTCAGTCCCAACAGAAAATTGTATCCTGGCCGATACAATAAATAAAAAGAAAAAATGAAACAACGGCGCAATTTAGTGAATCTTCCACAGCTGGCAATTGTACAACTCAATATTCGTTTTAATTAAATATTCTTATACTTTGAATTTCAAATGAGTCAACTGTGCGTAAATGTTTATTTTCACATGAAGACTGTTTGTAATAAACGGTAGATGAAACAGGTTTATATAATGCTTACGAAATTGTTTCAGATGTTTCCAACTATTCTGTAAACTCCCTTTAGTGAATAGACCCCTTTACATAATAGGAAATCAAAGAAGTTAAGGTGCATATGGCCCATATAATCCTCCTGACTGTGGCTAATGAAACTAACCAACCTAACCAGCGATTTCGCCCTGTGACAAGCCAAAACACAAAATCAGTGCCTGTTGTGACCAATACCATTACTACAGTAAAGCGCTATGCCATTGGCCATCACCATTGGCCATCACCATTGGCCATCACTGGACCTGGTCATTACTATGGCCAAAAAAGGACCCCTCTTGACTAAAGATGTCAGCCACCACTTTAAACGTCCCTGCAAATCATTGTAAACTAAGTCTAGACTAAATCTGGCAAGTGAACTCCATCGTCCTTTTGATTCAGCTGTGGATAAGGCAGCTGGATACCGCCATGTTAACACACAAACTTATTCATGGCTCTATTCAGCTTCTTTCTAACTTCTTCTACTGCTGTAATGGGAGCCTCACCACACGTCTCTGGGCATAATACCAGACTATACCAATGTATCACCTGTCCATCTTTGCAGGAGCTTGGAGGCTTCCGCCTGAATCTGCAGATTTGCAGATGTCTGAAGTGTTAAATCAATAACTCCAGTGTGCAGAATAATGAGGTCCTGCTTACCCCGTCTTTTCTTGAGGATGAATATTATTATTATCATCTTAATACAAAACATATATTCAAGGGGAACGACAAGACTAGAATTGACAGACTAAGACAAACTGATACACTAGGTGGAGAGAGCCCTGCTCTAACATCATTGGAATATCTTTCACTGTCACTAAATAAAACCCCTCATCTCCGACTTAACCCTTTGTTTTCCTCTGGTATGTCTCTATCTTGCCTGTCTCAATATTATGTCTAATGTTTAGGTATTTCAAATATGGAAAAGGGGTTTAACATATGGTAAAAAAAATAGCACCTCACTTTACTTACTGTAGTTATTTCAAAAGGTTAACTCTGGTGCTATCTTGTCTAGCTTAATTACAATTGTGAAGACAATGTGTGAAACACTTGCATTCTATATGCAATCACCATATCTGGGATCCCCATATCTGGTTTTGACTCGGATCTTGACACGCCCTGCTCCCCGTCCATTTGCACTTTAAATGGGGGTGTTTCCCGCGGACATCAGTGGGAACGCCCTGACATCAGCGGGAACTCCAACCGAGGTCAGTGGGACCGCCTCTGACGTCAGTGGGCAGTCCTGGCCGCCTCCCGCAAGGGAAGGCTCCAGGTAGCCAGAGTGACGAAGTTCCAGGTATGGCAATCACCTTCTATGTCCACTTGTGAGTTAGTCCTATAAATTCCTAGGCCTCACTTGGAAACAAGCTTGGAAATGTAGCTGCAGTGGCCTCATCCCGAGAGGACAGATGATAGAAGTTATATTGAACTTTAGGGACTGCAACACCATCTTCTCTGACACTCAGCAGGTACACTCCTATTATCCCAGTCACCATATTCCTCAGTATGACCCCCCTACTTATTTTTACTCTATTTAAGCATTTATAATCATGCTGTATGTATTTCTATGATTTTAAAAAGGCCATACTCGTCCTGAACAAAATTATGTCTAATGTGTAGGTACTTCAAATATGGAAAAGGGGCTTAACATATGGTAAAAAAAATCGCACCTCACTTTACTTACTGTCTTACAAATTGGTAGTTAGAGGTGCACACCTTTTAAAGTTTTTTTTAATCCAAAAAAGGAACTCCTGTAGTAAGATGTGATTGGATGATGGTTGACATGTCTAAAAGCCACCAAAGACAACTGCAAAATTTCCAGCACATATAATAATTAAATACATTACATCAAAATGTGTATAGCAAAACATATGATTTGACCCAAAAGATCACGGCTTACATTTTAAAAGTCATACTATTGTAGGGACCAACGATACCAGTCATTTCATTCCTCCACAGAAATCCATTACAGCTTCCACATACTCTGCAACTGAGTATCACAGTGAGGCTCTTTGGGTCAGGTGGGCAGATGACCATGTATCTGGCTCACATCCCCATTTGGAAACCTGTAATGTTGGGAAGTGGGGGTACGTGTAAGGTAACTAACAGATAATGTAACCCCTGTGCTCAGTAACCTTTCAATGGATCAGTAACTTAGGGACAGAGCTAATAGAATCAATAGTGGAACGAATACACCTACTCTTAGAATGTTATATACAGATCTGCACAGCTTGAGTATGTTATCTACACCATCCATAAGAGTGCAGCACCACCTTCTGGTTTACTACAATAGGACAACACTGTATCAAATCACTTTTAAAGTAGATTTATTATCGCGCCTAACCTGTACCAGCACATTGCCCCTACCTGGTTTACTATAAAAATGAAATATTGCAATCCTCCAAAAACAAGCGGGGAAACAGCCTGGCACTGAACTTCTGGATAATATTGACTGCAATAAGTTGTTGGAAAAACCAAGTGGGGTGTTGGGTTCTATAGCTAGTAGCAGAAAGAGACAGCTGGTTCTGCCACTTCACAGATCTCTGGTCAGACCTCACAAAAAATATCATGTACAGTTCTTGAGACTCCATCTCCAGAAGGCTATTGACATAGTGGAGAGAGAAGAAGGCTACTAAAGGGCTGTAAAGCCTGCCTACCGAGAAGACGAGGTTAGTTAGCGCAAACAGAGAACTATCAGGACACACCACAGAAGAGGGCCAGGGCACAGGAGGACATGAGCACAAATATGTTTTGAGAGCGAGCGCTACAAAAAATGTAATAGTCATAATTGAACTCTTTCTCACGTTCCCTCTCAAAAACAATCGATTTTCGAGATGTCTCTAAGGGTTTGCGTCAGGGAGCCGCTATGAAACTATGGAGACTCCCAGAACTTCCATGAGAGTTGGAATGTCTGGTATAGCTTGGAGGAAAGAAGAGAGAGACTTAACATAATACAAGAAGAATATTTATTTCAAAGGAGGAGACATATTAAAACAAGAGGTTATACTCTAAAACTAGGGGGTCGCAGGTTTAGATCTAATGTATTGAAGTTTTACTTTACTGAGAAGGTGGTAAATAAATGGAACAGCCTTCTATCAGAAGTTATAGAGGCTAATACAGTGAGGGACTTTAAACATGCATGGGGTTAATAACATACAGCTACAATCTATGACAAGACCAAAGACTGATTAAGGATTGAATCTTTACATAATGAAAAGGAGCAGACTCTTTGGGCCGAATGGTTCTTATCTGCAGTCAAATACTATATCTTCATGATTTAAAAACCCCCCAAATATTGTGTATATATATATATATTATGCGGTGGCGTTCGCACTGCTTACATTATTTTTTGCTATAAAAAAGTGTGACAATAACAAGATAAATTAATAGCATTGTAATTAAGGTTGAAAAAGTTCAACCTTCCAGTTGATTCAGAAGAAAGCAGAAACCAAAATTGAAGCGATTTCCAATTGTGACCCTCTCTGTTAGCTGTAACTAATCCTGTCCATATAACCATCTATATCCATGTATATTATTAAACCCTCTCGGATATTTCTCATGAGAGAAGATATGAGATGTTCTTGCAGGGAAATAAGGTTCAGACTGTACTTGCATTTGACTAAAACCCTGAAAAGCTGAGGAGCCCCACTTGCCACGCTTGACTCATTGGAGAACCTTTCATTAAAAACATTAACTCCATCTTTAAACCAGTTTTCAATCCAGGTGGAAAAATAATGCCTAATCCTTTATCTTTTAATATGCTCAGTAACTGAGGAAATATATGTTTTTCACAGAATACAAATAAATCAGATCTAATATAAGACGCGGATCTATATTTTTGCTTACCTCTTCACAGAATACAATTTAGCCTGAAAAAATCTGTCCTTCATAAAACCGTATTGAATCGTATTAATTATGTTGTTTCACGAAATGTATTCTGGAATATTATCCCTTACTAAGCTTTCAAATAATCAATAATAAGAAAAATAATAAATAAGTTGAAAGGTTAGGTGAATACATCCATTCCATTCCCCTCAGGCTCCTGTACTAGCAGAAGATTTCTGGTGTCCTGCCACACCAAGGCAGGCACGGTTGGGATATGATGAAACATGATCAATCAGGATCAAATGGTATACTGAAAGTTTAATTGATTGAATAATAGTAAAAATAAATAAAATACAATAATAAGAAAAGAACATTTCCCGTATGTTGGCATCTGATCTAATGCTGGATCAGCTGGTCAGCAAATAGGAAAATGGCTAACACACCATCTCACTTGCTACAGGAGGGAGATTTGTGTGAGACTTCTGTTTAAAGACACACACTGATACATTCTCTGGCTTGCTTCTCAAAATGACATAAGGGGGTGAGAAACAGGAGGTGAGGACTGCGTGGTAGTGAATGACGTTAATGTAGGGCTTGATAAGGGTTGTAAGTGGGTGAGAGGGAAGTTTTGATGTTTATGTCAGTGGTAGGCTTCCCTGAAGAGAAAAGTTTTTAGGGAGCGTTTGAAGGAGGGTAGAGTTGGTGAGAGACGGACAGCACGGGGAAGAGAGTTCCAGAGGGTTGGTGCTGCGCAAGAGAAGTCCTGTAGGTGGGCATGGGAGGAGGTGATAAGTGAAGATGCAGGAGCAGGTCAGTGTTGGATCTTAGAGGGCGGGCTGGAGTATATTTGCTGATGAGGGAGGATAGGTAGAGGGGAGTGGCGTTAGTGCCAGCTTTGTAGGATAGAGTGTGGAGTGTGGCCATGGGTGTTGTTTTACCTGTAACTGCTAAAATGTTTGGTTTAGTAAATAGAAAGTAGAGAAAGGAGACTAGAAAGAAAGTGTAGAAAAGTAAGGAAAGATCAGAGGGAGACTGGTGTTAAAGAAAAGAAAAGGTGGGAGAAAGAGAAGAGTTGTCATATTAACCCTTATTCGACTGGGGGAATCCACTAAACAGCTTTTGGAATTGTGAAAGTAATTGATTGCAGGACCACATGCGTAATGCATTAAGAAAAGACATTTAGCTTGCATGAGAGAGAAAGTCAATGCTCACACTTTTTATCTTCTCTACTTTCTCATGTTTTTCTTCATTAGTTGTCTCCTATCATGTTTCTCTTCTTTCTTTCTTGTCTCTTTACTCTAGTTTCACAAAACATTTTATTGGTTACAGGTAAAACCATACCCCTGGCCACAGAGAAAAGAAAAAGGACAGTAGAGAAGAGGGAAAAGAGAGAGGAGAGAAAAAGAAAACAAAATAGAGTTAGGGAAGAGAAATGCAGAAAGCAGATGAGAGAAAGGATGGAGGAGGGAATGGGATAAGGAGAGGAGACAAAAAGTGTGAGCATGAATGCTGTATCCCATCAAGCAGCATAACTACAGGGGGTACTGCAGTGGGGTACACCTCTCAAGGGGGCCCGGGCGACCCCTGTGACCACCCGTTCCTGTCACCTTGTGCCAGTTTAAAATTGCTCAGAAAAGGCCCTTTCGACCTAGACCAAGTCTGATAGTCTGAAACTGTTAGGGGCCAAAAGTGCCACTCACAAGATGTTTTGGGGGCAAAGGTGGCACATGTTGTTTGGTGAGGTTGGGGGCCCTGGGGCAATCTTCATACCGGTGCCCTGTAGTTTCTAGTTACGCCCCTGGTCCCACCCAAGCTCAGCGTTGTCCCTCTCAATGCATTACACATATGTTCCAGAGCCCTGCTATGTGCAACAATCAGATATTTTTCCAAAAACTGTCCAGTCCACGAATATGACCATCAAACCTGTTTATTCTGGGACTTTCCAAGTAAAACCAGGACGGGTGGCACGGTTGCGTACACACAATGCGATCCAGCTTGCTAGGAAATGTTTATATTAAGTTATCCTATATCAAACCTTTGCACACCTATAGCTTCATGCTCTTTTTACACAGGTATTACTGTGAAGCCCAGCGCCATAAGATGAAATGCATGGACCTTAATAACAGACACCGCACATTACTCAAATCTAGCAGACAACACTCAGGATCTTGTACTCCTTTGAGTAGGACACAGCTTGTAATGTCCCGATCACTTACTGTACAGCACCGTAGAATACGGTGATGCTGTATAAATCAATAACTGTTTCGCCATGTTGGCTTATAAATGTATGCATTGCTTGTGCAACTGCGCGTTTCAGAATTTAAATGCCACAATCTTTCTGGACAGATGCTCTATACAGCGAACTAAGTTATTTTAAGGCTGCCTTTCCGTCAGAATTGTTCTTCTTCGTACTCTATGCTACGAATGTTCGTATTCGGTTGTCATGGAAACGTGGTCTTCTGGCTCGCGCGTCTGCTTCCTGGATACGCTTTAGCGTTCGGAGATTCAAGATGGCGCTGCCCGAGCCCGTCCGCCGACGTCTAGACTCTTTGACGCGAACTGTGTTCAGCGATGTTAGACGAACGATGCCCAGAAAAGAAGAAGGGGCAGCCGGTAAGTCGCTGTTGATCGGTTTTGTTACCGTTGCATCGCTAGTAAGCTGTCGGTATGTCACCGCTTATAAGCCAAATGAGAAAAAAAGGCCCTCTGTAAGAAGCTGGCGCCTCGGGGTAACGTGTAGGGATTGTGAATGTTATTCTAATTAGTTAATCTGTGGCGGGTGTAGAGGATGCAGATCAGTCATTTTCTACATAAAGAACTGTGGTTAAAAACTTTGTTTAAGGTTTTTTATTTGTGTTTTTTTTAAGTCCTTTGAGTTGTCCAACCCGTGACCTGGAGCCCCATTCATTTTTTACTACAGAATGGTTAACAGCATTGGCCGATCCTATTGGCTGATTATTTTTTTTCACCATTACTTGTGAGTGAGGTTTACTATTGCATTGTTACAAATTGAGGTTTCCATACCCTGGTGCGTTTAACCCCCCCCCGCCATATATATATATACACTTATTTGCTTATTTGGTTGTTTACTGTTACTATCATTATTTATTGTACCTTCCTTCCCATCTTTTTTTCAGAAGTAGACCTTGTCTCCAGTTTACCGCTGCAGATGTCGCTATATTTCAACACATTCTATTTTCCCTTCTGGTGGATTTGTTATGTTTTAATGCTTCAGCTAAAGGTACGATACAATCAGACAGCATTCGGGATACAGTGTTATTAAAGTCACGCGGGAATGACTAGAAATGATGGGGAAGTTGGCTTCTTATTAGGCAGGATCATCCAGAAATAGGTATTTTTTAAATATCGTGTCAGATTTTGACAAATCCTGGGAAATAGTTAACAGCAGCCCTCTTCTGAATACAACAATGCTTCATATGCATAGGTTTTTTTTTTCTTTGGGTGTGGGGGCTTTTTATTTTTTATGCTTGAAATTTTCAGCATTTTGTTTCACTGGGTCCATGTCCCATCAAGCATGAATATAAGACGACCCTATAGGAAAAAAGTTTTACTAGTAAATATTAATCAATGTAAACTATTTTTTCATATTTCATAAAAGCTCCCCCCCGTCTTACCAGTGCTTCTGACTCCCTGGTGTCTAGTAGAGGCAGTGGCTGGAGGCCGGCGTTAGTTCCGCCGGGGCTTCTAATACTGAGCACTGGAAAGTCATCGATGCTGGTGCTCCGTCATAGAACCCCTGGCGGAAGTGCCAGCAGCAGCGGGGGTTGACTGCGTCCATCGCGCAGACGTTCGCTGGCTGCCAGAGAAGAGAATTCCCCGCAGCGCTGGCAGCCGGGAAAAATCTGTGTGATGCGCGTAGACAACCTCTGCTGCTGCCGGCACTTTCATGGACGCTCAGTAATAGCCCCAGTGGAAGTGCCGGTAGCAGCTGAGGTTGCCAGACAGGAGGATCCAGGTCCCCTGCGGCGCTGCTGGGGATCTGGATCTCAGTCTCATAGTGATACCTCGTTTGAGGTCTGATTATAAGACGACCGTTTTTTCCAGAAAAAAACCTTGTCTTATAATCAAGCAAATACGGTAATTTGAATAAACCTCACAACAGTCCGTATTTCCATAAAGCAGACACTGGGCCACTTAGCTAGTCATTTTGGCTGACATCATGTGGCCATTTTAGAGCCAATCTCTCTTGTTTGCACCAACACAAATAACTCCTGCCTAATGTATGTTTTTATTTAAATTAATGAACACCATTATTTGTTTTAAGGGTGAATCCTTGCTCCATTTCACAAATTCTGAGGACACTTGAGTTTGGGGTTCATGCTGAAATAGCAAACCTGCAATTATTTGGGGAATGTATTCTGCTGTATACAACTTAAATGACAGCTCTAAAACAGTGATCAGCAGGTAAAAGAGTGACTAGAAAATGTATTGTAAAACATGTTTATGTTTGTAAACACTGTCTCCAGCTGTGATTGGCTATCCCTTTCAATCTAACCCTCCAAGCCTGTTTTGGTTCCAATGTAGATCTCTACACTGGGATCTGGCAGAGGGGAGCCAGCAACCTTTACATATAAAGATCACTGGAGGGCTGTGCTTGAGAAGGGATATATAAGTAGATATACATACTTTAATGTTCTTTTATTTCTGTAGTATGTTCTACTTCCTGACTACTATAAGTTCATCCTGGTGACTCTGCTCATCCTGATGACTGTAATTGAAGTGATTCGACTTTTCCTGGGATACAGTGGCAACTTACAAGAAAAGGTATAAGGTGCTTAACCTCAAGCGTGAGGGACAGTAGGTCACAGAGAATGATGCAGAAAAGCACGTGTTTGCGAGAACTATTTTGTAGATCCACTAAATTGCACAATTTGGGAAAATAAAAAAAAAACATAATAGTGTAGACGGCACATGTAAAAAAAAAAATGTAAATCTGTGTAATATATGCATTCACAAGAGGATAAATGGAATTGGGCTATTCTCATAAACCCAATCAAATCTCTACTTTCATGATCTCTGGGATAATTCTCAAAGTGTTTTTTTAGGCCAATGTGTCTTTACGTAGAATAAGACTTCTATTTATTCCCCCTGAATGAAGATGTCATTCAGGTATATTATATATAACATTCGATACCCTAGAACTGGAGACCTGGCCAATAAACATACTATACATACTGTACATTCCAGATATTCCGGGTAAATATTAAATTTCTTTGGAAAATAAGTATTTAAACTAAATGTTTGTAAATAGACTTTATTCAAATCAATTGTGGCATGTAAAATATTAATAAATAAATATATAAAGTTTAAAATGTTCATGAAATAATTAACTAGATTTAAAGTTTATAGCTCAGGTCCTCATCTTTTGGCTTCAGTAGATACAAATGTAAAATCTAAATGATAACCGCACAGATACAAATGTAAAGTTCCACTGAAATTTACGTTTGTATGTGTGCATGCAATGCCACTATATGATCCTGCTGGCTTTAATTCTTTGTTTTAGGATTTGCTCATTTGTGTTCTTTTCTTCTTAGGTCCCTGAACTCGCGGGGTTTTGGCTGCTGAGCATCCTATTACAGCTGCCGCTGCTGCTGTTCTTGTTGTTCAACCCTGGACTAGAGCCTACTCCTCTTGAGCTGGCTGCACATGGCATCCTGACTGCATTCCTACTCTTTCAGATCCCAATGTCCTCCCTCACTTTACGCAGGACCACCAGACGACTTGCAGGAAGGTTCCATCAGCTGGGAAGCTCAAACGTACAAGCCTAAAATGAACAATTAATCCAAGTTATATCTGCAAAGAGATTCCATCAACGCAGAAGAATGGGAGAATTGGTGTAATCCAATCAAAGAAACAAATGGGATTCTTTCTGCAAATGTATACTTCCTTTTTTTATGACCACACCTTCTAAATAAACGATATATATATTTTTTTATATTTCTAGGTATCATATTTTTCTCTATTACTGTATTTAGCTGATGTATATAAAACCTTAATATTTAATCATACTAATAAAAAGCTTAGAAAACATACACAAGGAACAGACCCTAACGTTACTGTGAAACTGTTACTTGCAAAGAACCAGGCGGGTTGTATAGTACCTGCTGATATGTATAGAGAATAGAGGTTAATACAGTACAAGACATGTCAATAGGGGAGCGATGCATTCTCCTTTATAATGAATTACACAACGAGAGCTCCCTAAAATACAGTATAATCCACCACGGTATGCAGAAGATTCTACAGAGAAGCACTGCTTCCTAACATTGAGGAGACTGAATAGGCTGGTAACAGTAAGACTGTTTCCTTGTGGTTCTGTATATTTTCCATGGGAAAAATACAGTGCTGAGCAGTATACCTTACTTTTTTACCTTAATTTCTTGTAGTAAACCCTTTAGCCATGCGTTAAGGTGCCTAATCTGTTATTGTTCTGGTGCAGTGTATGGCACAGGTTGTATCTCTTTTCCTAATATTCTCTTACCGTGTCATTGGTCCCATGATCTAAGATCTAAAAAACTGGATGGAGCATAATGACATCAAACACCCACCACCTTACTAAAGACATGCATTTATTTCTGGGAGATATCAGCTTCACATATAAAGCTATATCTCTCAGTGCATATAGACAAAGCTATTTTTAACTTTTCTTATTGCCTCCTACGAATAAGCCATATGACTCCTATATTGTTCCATATACAGTACTGGGCAAAAGTTTCAGTCAGGTGTGAAAAAAATGCTGTAAAGTAAATGCTTTTAAAATTGGACATATTAATAGTTCATTTTTATCATTTAACAAAATACAAAGCGAGTGAACAGAAGGAAAATCCTTTGACTTCAAAACAGCATCAATCCTTCTAGGTACATTGGCACACAATTTTCCGGTCCTAGGTACACTGGCACACAATTTACCGGTCCTGGTATACGTCACTGTCAAACAACACCCCAACATGTGTTCGGCAACATCTCCTGAGTACAGCGATACCAACCATGTATGGGTTTGTCTGGTTGTTTGGGACTAAAAGGCCACATCTGAGAAGTGCACTTTTTCATTTTGGTCAGTCAGTGCCTATGCCCTATTTGGGACATATTTGAACCCGCCCACTCTAATTTACTCCATGAAACCCCTTGGGTATTTGAAATGCTACTATTTTAATTCTTTTCATGTCAGGATTTTGGGAAGATAGGTTCCCTGATGGTGACTTCACTGCATAATTGTTTTTAAATGTTAGATGTTATAAATATTTTTATAATTTTTTTTTAGTTATTTTTATTTTCCCCCCTGCAGGGGGGAGTCCTAGTTCTCAGAAGGTTCTAGAGAGATCCTCTTGGAAACGTGCTTATTTTTTTTAAAGAATGCCGCCATCTCTCGGAGTGGCACTTGCAACTGCTCTCCGGAGACACCATTGAACGTCATTGAAGCTTAGGAGGTGATCTTTGATAAAATAGGCGGATGTTGACACCACGGGGAGGGGCCACACATGGCATCTGATGCCGATCTTGGTGTTGCTGAATGCTTCAACATCGAGGCATTACAATAACACTATTTAAGCAAATGAAGCGTCTTCAAAAGAGCTTGGACAGAACATCAGGGAACCCCGATCTGCCTTGAAATTTCTGCCTGGAAGAGCCCTTGCTGATGCAGTGTTACTACTTTGTGTCTTGTTACTGTCTCAGTCTTGCCGTGGTGTATGACTTTTGACATTAAACTGCCTTCAGCCACCTCACCTTGTTGGTGACTTTGGCTGCTCTTCACTCAGTTTTATTCCTCCTACATAGCTGTTTCTGTTCCAGAAATTGATGACCATTAGCACCTACTTAATATAATTGCTTAATCATACACCTAACAATTTTCCTACAAAATCCCTGGCTTTTTGCAAGTGTACCTAGAAGAATTAATGCTGTATTGAAGGCAAAGGGCAGTCACACCAAATTTTGATTTGATTAAGATTTGTCTTTTGTCCGCTCACTTTTTGATAAAAAAAATAAACTATTAACATGACTATTTTTTAAAGAATTCTTGCTTTCCAGCTTTTTTTCCACACCTGCCTAAACTTTTGCACAATAGGGTACATTTTTAATCCAATCCTACTGCATTCCTGTAATCTTCAATAAATCCACTCACCATGCATCATGTTTCTTCGCATATACATTGTGGTACTTCTTCATAATTGCTGTCCTCTTTAATTTCCTTTCATTCGTGTTAGAAATCCAATAAGTTATCATACTGTTGAATATGTATATGGCCTGATGTTTTGACCTCTGCATCTTTTAAGCCGCCATTGCAATATATGCTGCTCTTCTTATTTCCATGAGGTCTATGATACCCGTTCCTAGGCTTCACTGCCTTATAAACCATCAGTCACTCCAAAACGATTCCGCTAGCTACCTATAAATTCCTATAACTATGTCTTGCCATTTATATATTTTGACATGTTTTCCATTTCCATCTGCCATCTCTCGGGCTTGCTCAACATCTCTTGCAGATTCCATTCTCTCTCCCCTTTAAGGCTTCAAACAGTAACATGACCAGATTGCTGTTCCAAAACACAGCTAATATGGTATGTGCTTCATAAACGTCATTCGTTAAGTTGGCAATCTGCTTGCTTTATTCCTTTGATGTAGATGATCTCACCTATTGATTCATTGATATCTTCTATTTAATGTGCCCTCATAATACCATATATTTCTCCAGGACGAGTCCTCTATAAGTAGCTATTGTTAGTGGTGCGTGTAAATACTTGGTATGATTTGACATTTACATAGTGTTAAGTGAAGTTGTTTATAGTATTTTCTAGTAACATTTTTAACTGTCTCAACTCCTCTTTACGTTCTTCTTCCTGCTCATCTTTATTCCTCTGCCTAACTGTGCCACTTTGCACCTTTATATCATGTACATTCTCACAGGTTCTCCTCCTTTTTCCTGTATTTCTCTCCCCACTCCCCACAAGTCTTCCCCGGCAGACCCCTTTAAATCTGGCCTTGTTTTCCTGCCTGTTCCTCATCCCCCGCTCTCTCTCATCCTTCACACCATCTGTCGCTTGTTAGCAGAGAGCGGCTTCTTTTCCCAGTCAGATTCTGCACCCCCTCCCTCTACCAAATTCTCCCTGCCTTTATCTGATTCCCTTGGGAGCTTTGCCACTGAAGTTATTAGTGACCTTGGATAAGTTGGGGTCAGTTCCTGTTCATGACGCAACAAGCACTGGAATATCGTCAAACCCCTCTAATGGGACAGTGTGTTTCAATGTATGACAGGAAGGGGGGGTCTTTGCCTGTATGCACACTCTATCTGAATACATTACCCAAAAAAACGTACCCAGCAAGTAATAATATTTGTGCAACCGCATACAAACTCCTCTTCCACCACTACAACTATTTGCACCCATGTTTGGCTTTTATCTAATTATGACATGTACATGCGTGTAGAAAAATGATTCCCGCCATAGAAAAGCATCTTTATGGTGCATATGACGTGAAGTTGGTGCTGATTTGTCACCTAAGAGTATTAAAACATGACATGAGAGAAAATACATTTTATTAATGATGCTTATAATATGTAGCAAGTTCTTGAACAGTTATATCAGTGTTATCCTTTAGGGACTTGTTATCATCGCCATTGGCCCTTTCTCCAGTGGAATTGATACCACATTATGGCATTGTTTTGTGTTGATCATCTCTGCAAGTTATTTTCTAGGATATCTTCAGTAACAGTATTTCTGGAGCATCTTAGTGACACTTACCATCAAATCCCTGTCACAATCACTGCTAATAACTTCCACCCAGATTGTTTGACAGCCTTCCTTGCTGATGGCAGAGATTAGCGTAACGTTGGGTTCATTAATGAACCCATCAACTAGCTAGTACACGGAGAAGAAAATGTATTGAATAACATAGAGGTCCACCAGCACCCACCAGTAGTACTGCACCTGCTGTGTTGAATACGAAATTGACTACAACATATTATTATTTTTTTTATTTACCTTAAAATGTTATAATATTTTTCTTTTCTGAACAATTATGTAGAAATGTAGAAACTTGGTAATGCGCTTGATGTGTGTTCTGTATTCCCACTATTTATATGAACATCTATGTGTTTATTTAGGTTCATTCACAAAACCTCCATAGTCAGAAGTCAAGTAAGTAAATGAGCAATTATTAGACAATCAAGGTTTCCCTCCTGAAAGAAATGGGTCATGAATTCTTATTTGGAAGTGCAGATTGTAGAACTGGCTAAATTGCCGTTTTAATTACACCATTAATCAAGTATCAATAGTAGTGTGTTATTGTAGTGATTGTAGTTGCACGTATCACGTAATGTATGAAAAAAGTATATCATGTCATATGACTGTTCCCTATACCATTACCTACATTTTTTATTCCATGTAATTATTACCCATTCGCTTCACAACATTGTTTTTAAATCACACCACAAATTCTTTTCTGCCAACCTCTACTTTTCTACAATTATTGTATCATCTTCATATCCTGTGACGAGCTCCCCAGTCCTTGCCTGACATAATGGGGTGGTCTAGAAATACTATAGACTTGTTGGCCACAAAAAACAGATTTTGGTTAAAAAGTGTTTTCACAAAAAATACTAAGGCCAATGTCTGTATCTGTCTGTATCTTAACATAACATCTTAAGTTTAAAGTATTCATAACACAGTATGTCCTTGTGTTACCACTGTATGAAGTTACTTAGTTATCATCAAATGGAGAATAATTAGGATAATATACTCCCAGAGTGATACCAACAAAACAATACCCCTTTTTCATAAATCAAATAGTGGATCTGTGTCATCCCCTAGAACTCAATACCCCTATGCAGTGAGCCATCTACACCACATGTTCACATGCATTGACTGTTGTTTGATGGTTCTAAAAAGGCTGCCATTTGGGGTATGCAGTGAATTGACTCTGGACCCATCTGATTGGGATAATCCACATTTGAATTTAGAACAGCTCTGGGAATGTCAGGGTGGAAGAGCTAGGGCCGAGTACAGCTAAACAAAATGTGATTCTTCTATTGATTTTACATCAACTCATTCGTTTTATTAATAGGGTTATTGTATCTCTTAGAGATAATCCATCCATAACAGCTTCTGTAGAATGACCTACCTGGTCAATGTCTTTGAAAGTGATCACTGACACATGTGTAAATATATATTCATTTATTTCTCAGAAAGTTTTCACGTGGTATAGGGAAAGAATTTGTGGCAAAGTATCTCACTCAATAAATTTTAACAGGTCAGAAGTCTATGTTTACATCCCAAATGAGCAAACCCACCAGTAATGTAACTCCAAGCCCTTTTTTATCACTTGCACCATTTGCACTGTCACTATCCTCTGTTCCCTGCCCTACTGTGTCATCCCATTCGTTAACTTCTTCCTGCCTAGGACCTGGCTGTCCCCTATAAAATGAGGAGGGTTTAGGGGGGAAGGACAGACCTGACAGATTCCCAGTTGGAGGAGGGTTGTGTGAGGTGCAGTACCTCAAGTCTCGCTCCTCAAGGGAGCGTAGGTCCCTCCCTCGGAGTGCTGGGGGAGAAACACAAGGTACTGGAGAGCTGGATATTCCTGGGGAAGAGCGAAACCATCCCCATAAAGAACGACAGCTGCAGTCACAGTGCCATGGATTCCCATTGAGACGGAGGAACTGCAGGGAAGGGAGGGAGCGCAGGCAGTCTCCTGAGAGGGAAGGCAGGCTATTATTGAAGAGAAAAAGGATGGTGAGGCTATTTAAACCCCTGAAGGCTGCAGGAGAGACGGATACCAGGCGGTTACTGTGCAGCAGCAGTCGGTCCAGGCTGGACAGCCCAAAGAAGGAGCCGGCAGGAAGTGACTGTAAGAGATTTCCATGGATGAAGAGCTGGGTAAGGTTGGAGAGGTCACGGAACAAACCATCCTACAAAGAAAATAAAAAGCGAATTAGTGGATATAAACTATGGAAACACAGAATTAATCTGAGCTATAACTACAAAGATAAAATAACAGATAGAGGAAAAATGTAGGAAAATTCTATATATTGCCGACATATAGTACTTATAGGAGTATGGGTAGGATACCTAGTGTATAACACAGTTTTACATATTATATAATATGTAATTATATAATTATATTATAGTCTATAGAATCCACTCAACAAATTTTTTTTATTAATCATCGACAGAAGAGGTGTACAGAATTTCGTGTCAACTTGAGCAATAAGGTCACATCCATCAAAAATGTCATAATGCTATTTACAAACCATCAGACATATCAGACAAGAAAAAAGAGAAATAGGTAAACATGTATTAAACAGCTGGTTCGCACTCCAATAAAATCCCAGGCACCAAAAGGGATAACATATCTTTATCAGTGAGTATACCTAAGAGGGACTGGTGATGCCTATTCCTGATGACCAGTAAAATGGTGCAGTCGTCCTTTTGTTCTCGTGCCCTTCCTTCCTTCCCCCTGTTAAGTAACAATAAAACCCCCGCCGCCTCCCACAAAGGTAAACTATATTGGTGTGGAGTCAAAGAGTGCCAAGAAGTCACCTATAAGGTTGGGATGGGGTGTTGTCCCTTCTGAAGTTGGATTGAGAATCATTGTGTGTACTGAGATGCCCAGCGTGTAAAGATGGCTTTAGTGCATATTTCCTTATATAAGGTTGACTCAATCCAGCCCGTTCTAAAGATATAATGGAAAATAGTTGGGGGTGTGGAATGTATCCACTGGGACAACACTGCTTTTTCCCCCATAGCCGATAGGATCAAGTGAAGGTTTTTTTCTTTGCAGTGGTCTGGCTAGGTTCAGAAGGGATAGTTACCAACTGTCCCGTCTTGGCATGTGAGAGCTTGTCCCAGTACTTTCAGTGTCCCAGGACAAATGAATAGTTCCAAGTGTTAGGTGCAGGGCTAGTTGGAGAGATAATGGATCTCCCTCTAACTAGCCCCAAATTAAGGGAGTGCGACATCTGATCCTTCAGACCTCCACTCCAGCACTTCCAAACACTGTGTGTCAGCGATTGATGCTGAGCGCTTATATATGAGCAATCGGCAACATTCAGTGTTAGTACCTGTATCCAGTTCTTTTGATTAGCTGGCTGAGTGGGTTCAAGCCTATGCAGAAGAGTAGCAGGTATAGTGCATCACCTTGGTATATGCCGCACTTGATGGTCACTTGTGCTAGCTGTTGTTGGCTTCCAGATTCCAACTGAGCTCTTGAGGAAGGCCCTGTTGGCTTTTTTATAGCACTTGGCATTCACAGATCCACAGTCGTAGGCTTTCCTGTAGTCAATACAGGCTGTGCTGAGGCTGGTCTGTCTAGACCTTGAGTCTTGGGCGACTGCTTTGTCTATGAGCAACTGGTTCTTAGAGCCTCTGGTGTTGTTCCCAATGCCCTTCTCATGTACTGGTCCATGTGGTCCTGTAACTAGTTGGGTATGATGCCTGATAGAACTTTCCATGTTGTAGGCATGCAGGTTATTGGCCAGTGGTTGGACGGTGCTGTGCCCTTGTGGAGTCCTTCATGATCAGTATTGTCCTTTCTAGTATTAATCAGTCCGTGTGGGAGCAGCAGGCTTAGGATCCAGCAGCAGGGTTAGGATCCGGTGGACGTCTGCACTATTTGCGTATACAACCTTCGCTGCCGACACTTCCCCCAGGGATTCTATGGTGGAGCACGGGCATGACATAACCTTCCCGTGCTCCACCACAGAAGCCCTGGCGGAAGTGCCGGCAGTGGAGGTTCACGCAGACGTCCACCGACTGCCCCCGCTAGACACCAGGTAACCTGGGGATGCGTTGGTAAGTCTGGGGGGTGGTGGTATATCTATGGAGCAGAGTGGCATATCAAGGGAGCAGATGGGCATACGTATAAGTAAGGTGTATTATGAATTAACAGGGGGGGGCTTAAAATGGCTATTGGTTTTCCAAATTTCTCTTTATATATAACATATGGAGACTAACTGCATAATAGATACCAAAAATGTTAAAATGCATGTATTCCTGTTTATTAGGTAAAATACTGTTTTACCATTTCACTAATGTGTACTTTTTCTTTAAAAATACATTTTTCTTTAAAATAGCACCAAACTTTTGGGGTGCGGCCTATAATCGGGTGCAGCCTATATTCGAACCAATACGGTATTTTTTAAAATATAGAAACAGTATGTGTGTGCACACCCATAATACTGAATACCTGTAGCATTAAATGTGAGATCTTTTAAATGCAGGGTAGAATAAGCCCATTCAGTGTTGTATGAATTTTTCATAAGTGTCCTGCTTAAGGCAGAGATCCTATAACAGTTGAAAGGGGCATGGAAAAAGTATTGTCTACATGGCAGGTAAAGAAACAGTAGGTGGAAATGAGGTGTGTGAAAGATAAAGAGAAAGGAATACGAAATTCCTGATACTCTAGGTAGACAGATGAAGCCAGAATTAAATTGAAGCGATAATTATGATTATTATTATTATCATTTAATAGGCATATTTAGTTTGAAAATTTTCTTCAAGTTTTTGTCGCAATAAAATCACACAAATCCACAATTCTATCTATTTATATTCCTTCCTTTCCATCTTCATCCCAGACCCTGAATTCTCTGTCTTCATGAACAACACTAACCAGGCCTGATGCTTTCCAGCCATCTTCGCCTTTAACCTCTCCTTCATCACTCACATTCAATCCTCCACCAGATCCTGCTTAAAAACATCTCTTGATCTCCACATTACCCACCCAAGAAGCCACAAAAAGCCAGGTTCATTTCCTTATACCTCCCTCCTTGGCTCTTGAAACACTCTTCAGGTTGGCATTCCTTTGTCTCAACCCTTTCCTCTCTAATCTATCCAACAGGCTGCTGGGCTTATCTTTCTCACACACCACTCTTCATCCGCTTCTCTGGTCTGTGAACCCCTCTAATGGCTCCCTATCACCTCAAGAATTACATTTAAGATCCTTCTTCTAACATAAAACCCTCCATAATACGGCTCCTCATTTCTACCCTCATAAGAAAACACTTCCTTACTCGATCACTACGTTCTTCCCGTGGGGCTAAGGCTTTCCTCCTCACTTATCACCTCTTCCTTTCCCTAATTACAAGACTTCACTTGTGCTGTCCTATACCTCTGGGACTCACTTTCACCTTACCTCTAGCTTTTATCCTTGCCCTCAATATTCAAGAAAACCCCCAAAACCTATATAAGTTTTGCAACTAAAGCTTTCAATAATCCAACACCACACTATCTCTCCTGTTTCTTCATACATTATGTTTCTTTTCAACCCATTCCCCCTAGAGTGTAAACTTGCGGATAGGGCTCTCTGTACCTTTTGTATTGGTTTGCCTTTGTTCAGGGGTAGGCAACCTTCGGCTCTCCAGATGTTGTGAACTGCTTTTCCCTTGATGCTTTGCGAGCAGTATGACTGTAAGGGCACTATGGGAGATGTAGTCCACAACATAAGGAGAGCCTACCCCTGCCTTAGTTTGTCAATTCTAGTTTTGTGATAACCCTGGAATATATGTATTGTAATAAGCGCTGCATAAATTGTTGGAGCTATATATATATATATATAAATGTAATAATAACTATTTGTGTGCTATTTAAAGCTGAAGGGTGAAAACTCTTGGCCCTGGCAAATAGCCCAATACTAAAGTAAATATAGCACCACCTAAAACACATTTGGTAGACTGTATGCTCAAAGCACACTGCCCAGTGCTGTCCAACACAAATTCACAGATTCACCAAAAACGAGTACCTGGATAACACCTTGAAGGAACATACAGTCATGTGCATATGTAAAACAGATAAAACAAGTTATCATTATTTGCTATATCCTATTCAAGATGGTGGAATCCAAACTTGGATGCCCTAGAGTATACATTAATGGGTATAGGAACAGCAAAAAACATGTTGATAAAATTATGTAAAAATACATTATTTCCCTTCTAAAGGCATATTCAAATAGCTACCAAAGCCATAAAAGGAGTCTTGTTTTTTTCACACATATCTTAAAACCCCAACTGTCCATCGGAGGATTAACCACCACCCTGTGGTCCACCTACTGAATAGCTAACTATAATTCCATAATTGTATGTCTTGAGTTTGATGTATTGAGTTTATTTATGCATAATTAAATCCAATGTCCCAAGTGCCCATTTTGTTGAACTGTTCAATGACTAGGCCTAACTAGTATTAATCTATTGAATCATAAACATATGCTCCAGTGAGCTGGACTTGCATCTTTTTTGGAAACCTCAGATGCCGTATTATATTATATATGCCTCCCCATAGTACATTTCGGGGTAATTCTCTGTAAAGAGAGACAATTAATACACTCCAATTTATAAGACAATGAATACACTCCAATTTTTGTGGACAGCTTTTCCCTTCTTCCTCAGCACATCTTGTCTGTCTGAGAATAATATGGGTTACAGTTGTAAATAACCAGATTGGCAGATATTGCATATCCCTGTCTCTAAGAATTTTATAAAACTAAGATAATTAGTGTAGTTTTTCTCGGGTGAACCTCAAACTAGATCTAAGCCAAGTACAAATCAACTATATCCACAATTGATCATTTTCCGCATTTATATAAAATTGGAAAAATATCTCTTATATATAATAACATTGTCACAGTAGGACGTCAATTACACTGGACAGGCCTTAGGTCACTTGCTGCACCATGATTGACCCCTGTTACATCGGACATCATGAAGATAAACAATAGTTGGGTATGGGGTGGATGTAGGACTTTTAGGGATAGGTGGGGATGGGTGAGAAATAGATGGTGATGAGAGAGAGAAGGAGAAGGATGTAAGGGAGAGAAAGAGAGAAGGAGTGTAAAGAGAGATGTAGAGATATAGAAGGATTGAAGAGAGGCAAAGTGAGAGAAAGAAAGGGCAGGGGGGAAAGAATGAAAGAGAGAATGAGAAGAGGAAGAAAGATGTAGAGGAAAGAGAGAGACAAGGAGGAGAGAGAGGGGATGGGAGATATAGAAAGGAAGAGAGAATAAAGATGGGAAAGGGGAAAGAGGGAAAGAGAGAAAGAAAGAAGAGATTTTTGGCCATGTCATTTCATTGACAGGCACATATGCTAGTATTCTAATATTCTCATAATGAGATGTAATGATAAAAACATGACACTGCGACAGATTCAATTTTCTGAAATGACGATTGGAAAAGAATATATAAAATGATAAATGGCCAAAAGATGAGTATTGGATTTTCATCTGGATTTGCTTAATTGATTCATGAAGATAGTTATCAGAAGGCCATTTTCATGGTGATTTACTTAACCTGGCAATGAGGGCTAAGACCGCTTGACCAGTCAAGTCTAGTAACATAGTAATTAAGGCTGAACTTGTTTAATTGGTAAAGACACAAACTTTGGGAAGATGCTGCACTTTTGGAACAAATTATTACCTCATTCGTAGGTACAGTGTGATTTCAAATTAGAAAGAAACATTATATCACCAGGGGAAAGGTTGGTTAAGTTATTTTGATGTCACATGAAAGTGTATTAAAACAGACTTGTAATTAAATGAAATCGCCTTCTTAGGCAATGGAACCTGGAGAATACACACACACACACACACACAAATATATAACAACAGGGCAGAATGTCCAACTTAAAAGTTACACAAACGGGACACTCAGTTAAAATTGTTCCAATATAAACACATTGTTTAAAATGATTAGTATCAGAGCGCTATTTAGTCATGTTTTCAGGTGCCTGTGTATGTTATGTAAAGCTCTAAAACTTTAAAAATTACTCAGCAACTGTGTAATGCTCACATATTCTGTACAATATCAAAAACAGAAAAAGATTGAAAAAGATCACTTTGTTGTAACTAATTGAAACAATATTCAAGAAAGCGTCTACCATCTACCGCCATGTGTGATGTGGCTCTAGAGTGTGTATTGTGTTTTGGAATAAATAAATATTTGGGTACTCAATTATTGCAGCTTGAGGCACCGGACCCAGAAGGCAAGAGTAGCAGCACATCCCATTATAGTATATATAGTATATAATATCATTTTGGTTATTTTTTATACAAAATGGTGTTATAAAACTGGAAAGAAAACAAAGACAGACAGGAAAGAATTCTGGGAATATTCCCATAGTGAATATTTCTCATACAGAAAAATACTTTGCTATATGTTATACTATATGCATACAATGTATTACTAATTTAGAGTGTTAGAGGACCTGATTAATCGCCAAAGGGACCTGGGCAATAGGTTTAATACAATAACAAGTCTCATTTACCACAACCATTACTTTTTTAACCACCACTTGAGACTCCAAAGTCCAAAGTCCGCACTTTGGACTTTGGAGTCTCAAGTGGTTCTTCCATACAGAACAGTTTTCACCCTGTCATGGTTTGGAAGGTTTTAATCCAACTATGTCTGATGGCCAGTAGGCGCTTCCATCATTCTCAGTAAGGAAAGAGGGTAGGGGGTGCTGCTACATAAGACAATTTCATTATAAAGGATACAGAGATAGTTAGATGAGCATCCTCTGGGTTTACACTTAAAACATCAGTGATGGATAAAATTTGGATGAAGGAAATATATTTTCTCCTTGCTGCCACTAAATACAGTTTAGATAAGGCATGAAAGGTTGATGAAAGCAAAAAAAGAAAAAAATATATATTTTTGGCCAGTGTTATTGGCTAAAAAGAACCAGAGAACTGCTCTCCACTTGTTTGTTACTTGGACAACATAAGAGAGAGGCAAGTGACCCCTCTTGGGTTGGCAGAGCTATATAATGACAAGCAATTTTGTCAGCTCAAGTTGGTAACGCTGGATATTGCTCTTTGACTTAAAATGATGGTGCTGTCAGGGCAGTCCTGTCTGTATGGCTCAGTTGGCCACAGTTCTGTGGGATCACAAATGAAAGATATTTTCTGGAAGCATAATGAAACACATGTTCAGTAAGACACAAAGAGCAAAAACAAGAACAAATGTGCCAGAGTATCCACTTATAAACCCATATACTGTATAAGAAGGGCAAGTTATCTAAATGCATGGGTGGCTCTAGTCAATGGTGAGTCACTAGTGAAAGTAGACAAGAGGGTCCTTCACTTTTGGTTTTGGGATACCATTTACGGGGAAGGAGATTTCTACTTTTTTCTTTTTATTTGCAACAACAAACCAAGGAATGCGATGACAGTAGTATACACTGTAATTCCATATTTACTGCAATATCACCACCTGTTCCAAGAACACAACAAAAAAAACAAAAACAAATGGACAATTCTTCCCTCTTAATATCCCACTATCATTTGTCACCGTAGCTATTGCATTCATCCATCTCTAGCTACAGAAGATAGATTGGTGTTTGTTGATGTACCAGATGTAGTAAGTACCAAGCTGTACGCCTGAAAGTCTATTTTTTTGTATGATATCATCATGAGAATAAAATGCTCCCATTTTACTTAAGTTCATTAAACATCAAGTTACCTTGCTTTTCTAGACATTCTATATGGAAAATGTGAAACGGTTTTGCTCTGTGATAGTGTGGTGGCTTTCTCCTGTTCCCAACATTGTAAAAACAATTTATGGAGACCACTGAGAGGAAAAGTTATAAAAAAGGTTTTTCAGTGTTACCTAGGGGTATGTAGGCCTGTGAGGTATGATGAGGTCATGTACTATGAAGTAGTGATGGCAGATATTGTGAATGGCATGTTATAGTTTACATAATGTAAGCAAACTACTCCATAAATAGTCCACATTATTAACAACTAAAAGAGGATGTAGATCCACAAATGAATCTGACCTTTTAGAGTCAGAAAGGAAATATTCCAATATTTGAAGTGTAATATTCTATTTATGTATCTTTAATTGCTGTAGTTTCCAGAATATGTGACACACTTTATTATTAGACACACAAACAGTTTTAGAAGCAAAACAGTGGAACAAATTATATTTTTTGGAACATGTTACTGAAAAGCGAGTATTCTGAAATGGTAAATATAGTGTAAAAATGGAAGGAGAACATCACACCAGCAATAACAAGTGTTTGCAAAAGGTGGCAATCACAACACCTATTGTGAATATGCCACTACGTATAATCAATGTATTAGTCTGTATAAAATTTTGGAAGGCCACCACCAATTTTTATGTAACATTTATTATATTTTTGGACAGACTGACAGACAGAGAGTTAACCTTGACCAGGTATGTTACTTTTCCAGTACAGGACAATAATGAATATTTAATAAAGAAGAGGATAGTTGCATTACAGTCAGCGTGCAAAGTATCAGACGAACATTAAAAAAAAGAAATCGCAACATGGAATGTTCAAATTCACCACGCGATTTGCAAGTCTTCTTAAAAGTCTAAGTCATATTTAAAAGGGCTTTTCTAACAACAAGATGTGGCTTCTTTGATTACCTTGTTCATAGACAACTGCGCAGCAAAGTGAGAAAGACTTACAACTGCGGCATTGTCTAATTAGATAAATATCAAGAGAAATCAAAACTAATAGCACTATTTCCCATGAGTTGTTATATGAACAGGTAAAGTCACTCAATTTTGAGTTGGCACTCAGAATTGCATTGGATTAATGCAGCACACATTGCTATCTGATGTCCTTCCTGTTACAGGGTCACCGTGCCCAAGGCTGGATACCCCTGTTTGAGGGCTGAGGAATCGCCAGTCAGTCCCTCATACGGATGGCACTCAGCTATCCACGGATCAGCCAGACCACCAGTCACAGGAAACCAAGAAGAACTGTTTTTATTGCACAACAAACCAAACTTATATATATCCTTAATTCAATGA
>VKOC01000007.1:12866801-12897389 GCA_009364415.1 Spea multiplicata
TTTTCACAGATTACAGAAAGCTCAAACTCAAGCCATGGACTATCCGGCGGAAGTTATTGTTAGATTTACATTTTTTCATACTAAAAATATTATCATGCAAGAATTTACAAAAAAAAAGGGAAACCAAAAATAGATTAATTTAAAAGTATACAAGTATATCCAGATCTTTCTCAAGCCACTAGATTAGCTAGAAGATCCTTTCGTGATCTCACACAAATATTAAGGTCTAGAAATATTAGTTATAGATGGGGTTTCCATACCGCATTAATTATAACGTATGAAGACAACTTAAACCCATTTAGAGATAAGGATATGGCTAGAGATAAAATGATTGCTTGGGGCTTGATTCCCAGTTTGACTCATAACGAGCATTAAGTGCTTCCCCCTGGTTTTCATATAAATATAAGTTTTGTTTTTTTTAAACATCTGCACTAATTTTTTTCACAAAATTTTTCACTTTGATTATTTAAACACAATAAATGTAATAATCTAACTCCCACTTAATCACATATATATTTATAATTAGGGTTACAACAACATTCATCTTGTACTGATAGCCCTAATAAGTCCTGTATCCACCACAGGAACCTGATAGGGGAAGGGTAGCGTTTTTATTACGTTAACTTATTAACTTAGTTAATTAGAACCACAAATCATAATCATTTAATAAAGCAAAAAAGAAAAGGCCAGGGAAGAAGAAAGAGAAGAAGAAAAAAATATATATATATTATACGTGTATATGTGTCTAATATACCCCACAATTTACGATATATCGTATAATTTAACTGTGTATTAAGAATGTGTATTGTGTATGTTTAACAATTTAAACATCTATCATATCCTATTGTATGAGATATATATCATGTGCTAATGTATTTAATTGTGTGGATTAATAGATGTAAGGGATGTGTGAGCATGGAAGGTGTTTTGAGGAGGAGTAAGGTAACCAGGAAAATAAAATGTGTTCATAATAGTGATGTCACTTAAATTAGTTACATTAAATGTCCAGGGTCTAAATTCACCTCAGAAAAGCGCACATAGTATTGACGTCGCTTTTATTCAAGAAACATATTGGATTAAGACAAATTCAGTTTTGTGGAAATTTAAAATGTACCCTTATGTATATCTATCTAATATGAGTGGCTCTAAGAAAAAAAAAGAGTGGTTGCAATAATTCTCTCAAACAAAATGAAAGCGGAGCCTATATATGAGGAGCTAGATGTTAATAGTCGGTTTATTATTTTGATAATTAAGATTAATGATATTACTTATACCCTGGTAAATCTGTACGCTCCAAATCGGGTTTCATTATGCTTTTCAATGATTACGAAAATAGACTTACTCAAACAAGGTATTTTAATAATGGGAGGCGATTTTAACGTGGTTCAGGATCTTAAGGTAGATCGAAGCCACTCTGGTAATACCAAGAAAATACTTTCTGATACCTCTCCATTGTCATTGCTCTCAAGAAAATGTTGCGCCTCTAATATTAATTCTTGTTTATTTGTTACATTTTTTAATAAGGACTCTTTCAATCTCCAATTATTTCTGATCTTATATTCGGAATTATTAATAATTTCTAAACACGTTGGAGCATGATCCGACCATGTGATATTACCTATCCTTGAATTTTTAACAAAATTTAAAGTATTTGGCTTCATCAGAAAATAATCTATTCGAGAATAAGTCTGGTGTACATTCGAATAGAAAGTATATTCTCTGTCTGACGGTAATAAACTCTCCAACAGTCGCATAGTGAATTTCCAGCCAGAAAATCTTGAATTCCATGATAGGGGCGAGAACAACCTTTATGGTGTACATTCAAGGCTTTTATGAGGGGAGTACTTATAAAGATGGGAGCAAGAGAAAAGAAAAAAAAGGGCCTTTCCCTTTCTGAACTACACATTAAATTAGCTTTACTAGAGATCATATAAAGACGATTTTGACCTACTTAATTTACATGAGATAAAGAATATTAGAAATGAAATTATTGAAAAAGAATCAGAGATGATAAACTGGAGGCTTTCAAATCTAAAGCAAAAATGGTATTGTTCAAGTAATAAAATTGGGAAATTATCTATTAAGATTAAATCTAAACGTAAATTAGAAACGATTTAAAAGATCATAAAAGGTGATAAACATCACCTTTCTCCTAAAGCTATTTCAAACGCGTTTGCTAGATATTATAAATCACTGTATAACTTAACTGAGAAATCCTATCCAGCTCAAAAAATAACTAGATTTTTATCAAATTTGAATTTACCTAAAATCTCAGACTCACAACTTATTGAATCAACCTATAAAACACTAACGGAAGTTAACAAAGTCATCCAAGAATTGAAATTTGGTAAAGCCCCAGGGCCGGACAGCTTTTCATCTCTTTTCTATACATCTTAATAGCTCTGATATTATTGAGGTTATTTATCTCATTTTCATCAGATGGAAAGTTACCGGTAGAACTATTACAAGCAGCTATAATTCCTGTATTGAAAGAGGGAAAGTTTTTTTTCCACTGCCTGATGGCGTATGGTGCCACGGCCTGGGGACTCTACCTACGGGTTGGCCCATTCCCTGGGAGGGTTTTCCTTCCCATAAATATCTGCGCTAACTCATATCGTGCTTATGTTTACCAGGCATAGTCCTGGATGTAGCTGTCTCTGAGCCTTTTTTTTCCTCATGTTGGTTTCCTCCTCACTACCTTAGCTCGGTGAGGCCTGAGACTTTCAGCACCACCAGTGACGTCGCTGTTGCTTAGTGTATGCACTTGTTTTACGTTACATTGGTTAATACCTGACGATGTTTCTGCTATTTGCACGTCATAATCTCACACAAAAAAAACGAAAAATGGGCGTCTGGGCGCCGCTTTACTCTGACCTATATGTATTTGTTTTTGCATGTTCTGCCATATGCTGTGCCTGGATGCCAATAAAAACCTTTTCAATCGAAAGAGGGAAAGGATCCAAGCTCCAATACTAATTATAGACCAATTTCCTTAATTAATTTGGACATAAAAATATTTTTAAATATTTTGGCACATAGACTAAAACAAGTTATTCCCTCAGGGTTTGTAGAGGGGAGGAGCGCAATGGACAATGCTCGGAAAATATTAAACCTTATACATATTGTTAATTGTTCTCAAACCAAATCTGTTTTCCTTGAGCTTGATGCAGAAAAAGCGTTTGATAGACCTACCTAGAGGCAGTATTACTTAATTTTGGGATAGCTGGACTGTTCAAAGAGTACATTATGATTTTATACTCCAGCCCTACGGCCAAAGTTGTCAGACATATGTTGGACTCTGAATTGTTCCTGATAACTAATGGAACGCATCAAGGTTGTCCGTTGGCCCCACTACTATATGTTCTCAGTATAGAACCCTTTGCAGAAGCAATAAGATTATCATCAGAAATCACGGGAGTGGAAATTCAATCTGACTCCTATAAGATTTCCCTTTATGCTGACCATGTTCTTCTTTCTATAACTAAGCCTATGTCTTCTATTCCTGCTTTATTTAGAATATTACATCAATATGTTACACCTTTTTTTACTAGTCAAGAAAGAGATGACTCAATTGGGTCCTTTCACAAATTTGATTTGGGAATGCAGATTATAGACTATCTTGGAATAATAATTACAGGAGATCTCCTTTCTCTGGTAGATTCTAATTATAAAAACGTATTGGGAAAAATTAAGTCTCAGTTGGTGGGATGGAAAAATCTTGAGGTAACTTGGTTAGGTAGAATAAATTTGGTTAACGGATATGTGCTCCCAAAAATTTTATATTACTTTCGTATGATCCCTCTGAGGGTACACCCTAATATACAATATTGACCAATATATTTGGAAAAATAAAAAGCCTAGAATAGCACAAACCATACTAGCTAAAAAAATAGAGGAGGGGGTCTCATACCTATGTATTAAAAAGCTTCATGAAACCTCTATGTTGTCACATTTTTTAGTGTGGGACAAAAAATCAAATAACACTCCAAGATGGTTGTTTATTGAAGAAGCAAATATGGGAAAGAGAGATTTATACTTATTTTTCTGGGCAGACTTCAATCGAATAAAAGAATTAGCAAAACAAAATCCTATTATCTTTGATCTAATTAAAACAATTGATGGACTGAAACGAAAAGTGAAAATAAATAAGGTTTTATTATCATCTACACCTATAGAGATGATTAGCTATTACATAAGAGACATTGAATTTACTAATTGGATAAATAGTGGAATCACTTGTTTGGATGGCATTGTAGTTCATGAGGTACTGATGCCCTTTTCTGAGTTGACAGAATGTTTTTCTTTTGCCGATATTCACCGATAACTTCACCAATTGATTTCCTGAAGAAGCCCAACGGGCGAAACGCGTTGAAAGACTCAATTGGACTCTGTTACATCCTACATTCTGGTGGATCAAACGTCTGCATATGCACTTTTGTGCATGAAAAATTGTGAGTGCATTTTTACTGATACATCTGTATTTTATCTTGAAATACTGCACCATTTTAAGTTTGCTTTTTAGATTCTTATATGAAGAACATTAAAGATTTTACACAGTGCTGATGGGTTGGAATTACCTCCTTTATTTGTGAGTTCCACATTGGATATACCATCTACACTATATTGTGTTGTTTTTTCCCTTTACATGTACCTGCGCCCCATATAATTTTCGTTTGCCTAGAATGTTTTTCTTTGCCATCTTCTGGGATATTTACATATCTAAGGATTAAGAATCTTATTAAACAAAAATCGGTAGTAAATCACATTGAAATTAATCAGTGGTTGGTTATGCATCGGAGACATAAACATATTTCAAATACAAATAAAATGTTGATTGCTTTGGATAATGATGAAAAAGATTCTCTAATCTTAAAATGGGAAACAGACTTAAACATTAATATTGAATTGGAGAACTGGCGACAGGCTTTTCAATTAACTAAAGAAAACCGTAGACTAAAGAAAATCTAATAGAGATTTATATAAAAATAATCTATAGATGGTACTTAGTCCCTAGTAGATTTAGTAAGATGAGTCACATAAATTTGAATAGCTGTAGGAACATTTATTCATATGTGGTGGGAATGCCCTGAACTATTTAATCTTAAAAGGTAATATTGTCCAATTATTAAACTCGCTGTTTTATTTTCAGGATAAACTAGAACCGCAAATGTTTCTATTTCATACTGGAATGGAAAAATTATTGGTTTCACAGAGGATACATATATTTTTAGCTACAAAGATTTGTTTGGCTAGAGAATGGAGAAAGTTTGGTCCACCTAATTGGATCGTCATTATTAGACAAATTAACTACCAATATAAAATGGAAAAAGGGTATTTCTATAACCAAAAGAATCTTGATAAATTTGACAAGATATGGGATCCATGAAAATTATACCTAGAAGAAGATAATAATACCTATTTAAACTCTGGAGAACTATAAAACTTTAATCCTGGATTGATTATTTAATAATATGATCATAAGTATTGAATATATTCCTGGCTTAACCTTCTCCTCTGAAGACATGATACTGAATGTGAATGTAGCGTGATAGAGAATGATAGGAATTTGGTCTGTTTTAAAACTGTGAAATTATTGTATAATTTTGTAAAAATAAAAGATTTAAAAAATGTTTTTGAAATAGCAATACTCTACTAGTACTTATTATTCTATAACTTATGAAAAAAGCAAACAAATGAAACATTGGGTATTTCAAAACTCTGGACAAATATTAGAATCTATTTAGCACGTTTGTTCATTAGGTGTTGTATATGAGTAAAATATCTTAACTAAAAGCACTAATATGCCTTTGTGGCCCCATGTTCAAAACTGGGGTAAAACTGACTTGCTCGCCTCACCCTAATCAGCTACTTCCAAACCCAGTGTGCCCGGTGAGCTCGGAACCCCAGCTATATGTGTACCAAACTGCACTGTTCTAACTCCACAGGGCCCCAAGTAATCATCCTGGAAAGAGTGACATTTAAGCATACGGGCATAGCTGGCTACGCTGACCAAATTGTGGCACCAGGCTGTCTAGGAAGGGTATTCTTTTGATCTGATTTTACTCTATAAATAAAGCTGTGTGTTGTTCAATAAACCAATTCCTGTTTTTCTCCAACATCCGTGTTGTCTGGTGATTGGGGTAAATTGCTATGTACAGCTATTTTTCATGGTTCAGTACTGATGATGCAGTGTCTGACGGAGATACCCCACCGGGGTACCAGCAAGTCCATCACAAAAATCTATGAAGGAACAGACTTCATTAGCATTGCCATAAAGAATCAGCTCAGTGTTGCGGGGAAAGTGATCAAAAATATCACAACAAAATTATATAAAACTAAGTTTTAGTACTTGGCTCTTAACTGTGCCAAACATCTATGTCTCCGGGATTGCACGTTATAAAGTCATTCTTCCCTGTGTTTTGATAAAGAAGCCAGCTATAATTTCAGTCAATATCACCCTTATGATCTGGAGAGTACTTATTCCAAAGATTTATGTGGTACTTTTCAGGAATTGTCTGTACCTTTACTACAGGGAAACATGTGGTTGTGGGGATAGGCGTCAATGAGAGGTCAGCTATTCTTGGTATAGTGAAGGTCAATGTGTAAAATTAAAAAAAATATATATTGTCACAGAAGCCTCCGTCTCCTGGAGGGACCTTAGGACCCCCCTTCTCCCTACAGACGAAGGACCCCTCCCTTGGAAGGGATTGTTTTTGGGGAAGTGGGTACAAGGGGTCAGTTGGGACTACTTCTTCCACCTGGTACATAGTGCCATGTTTCCCCAATTGCCAAGAGACTGTGGAACTCGCACACAGATTTGGGGCACCTGCATTTTGGGAAGGTGTGATGTGTTCTTTTCCATCAAGTGAGGACTTACAGGATAGAGACCTCCATGGCCAGTGTTTGCACCAATATTTGATATCCAGCAGGTTTCAGCAAGAAGTCAGGGAATCCCCAGTGTTCACCATCTTCCAACGCCCTTGATGGTGTGGAAGGGGAAGGAGAGGAGTTGTGCTCAAGTCTGGTTCTCCGGGGGTGGTCCTCTGGGGTGGACTTTTGCATGCTTCTCCGGAGATTGCACTATGTGTCGTGGAGGAAGTAACGTCATAATGCCACACAAACTGGAAAGCAAGGCTACACAAAATCGCTTTGGAAACTGTTAATCGTGAGAAGCTCTGGTGCTAAACGTTAAATTGATTATGTGAAATTATGCAGCAGTTTCCTCTACTCCTTTTTCAAAACGGACTTGCTGCTCAGATTATAATCCCCAAATCAGTTCTGCCAAATAACTCAAAAAGAGGGGAAATGTGTTGAGGGAGGTACAGCTAAACCTCCTCCCAATATAAATTCAGTTGGGAGGAGGTTTAACTGTACCTCTCCCAACACATTAATAAGGTTTTGGCAGCTGTATAAACTGCTTTGTGTGCCCACTATGTAGGAGGTGAGAGTAGGTTCTCACCCTATTGATATGGCAGGGGAGCTTAATTATGCTTTGGCCAATTCATATAACCAAAACCTCCCACTTATATTTATATATTTGTTGCCAACTTTATTAGGGTGAGAAGCGCAGACAGTTTTTGTTTTTTTGTATACATAAATCTAAGAGTTTATCTTGTACGGTCAGACTATCTTGAGATGGCACAAGAAAGACAAAGGGAATTAAGATGAAAAAAACAGACTGATTGACTTCAAAGCTCTGTACAGCTATCACAAGGAAAAAACAGTGTATAAAACGAAAGAAGAGAATCTCACGCCAAGTCAGGATCCCTCTTGGAGTTATCCACAAGTTCTCATCTCCTGGAAAGCATTGCTGAACTCATGTACAAACTATGCAAGAAAATAAAAGGTGATATAGATACTAACTCCTCCGTAATTAAAAAAGAAATGTCCTATATTGGCAAAAAAATAACATTACAAGCCAGAACTCTGATCTTCATTCAGGAAGGCTTCAGGAAGTTATAAAATGAAAATTCCCAACTTAAATCCAAAGTTAAATATCTAGAATCTAAGATATCTCATATGGAGGACAGATTCCGGAGAAAGAAATTTGGAAAAATTTGGAAAATAATATATCCTGACAATGGTTGCAACCATTATTGATCTGAAACCCTATGGCCCACATCCAATGGAAAGGTTTCACAGACAACAGAAACCAAAAGATGTCAACATTACAGCCCCCAAGAGACATAATTATTCGTTTCTCCAATTATCTCAAAGATGTGATATTGAAAGAACTGAGGATTAACCCTTTTAAAATAAGACATTTTACATTTCTGCTGCCACCATTACCGCAAGAAGAAGTTTTTCCGAGATAACTACAATCCTTTGAGGACAAAATATTGCGTATCACTGGGGTTTTCCAACTAAATTGTTTGTGAAATAACAAGACACCTCTGACATATTTTATGAATCAATCCTCCGTTTATTGAAATTTGCATAATGTCAGTATACAGAGATGTAATGAAGTTGTATTACAAAATGCATAATGTTATACAGAATAAATGTGTATATATAACATCCCGTATTACAGTACATCGTGCAGAATACAGATGAAAACATGACAGGATTATAAAATAACATACCAGAGTCTATAGTACCCCAGTGTTTGGCAGTAAGAATTTTAATTGTCTGGAGAATATGCAAAAGTATTATATTATATCGGCAAAACAAATCTAGTACAGGTAGATCTAATACATGTATTCCTATGATTTCTGCAAATTAATTTTGTAGTTTGAGAGATCTTTAAAGATATTTAATTTCTTTAATGATACGTGGGAGGGAAGTGCTTGGTTGTGTGATCATGCAAAGCATGTCGTCCACATATATAGCGAGTTTATGTGGTGCTGTAGCATTGTTGCCTACAGAACAGATTCACAAAAGCAACGACTGTTGAAGCTAACAAATCTGCTCCCTTCTTTAGGTAGTTGCCCAAACAGATAGCTAAGATTATATATTTAGGTTTTTAAAGAAGGTTTCTGTATTCCTGAGTATAAAAGGCAAAGATTTTGACATGGGCACAAACTGACCAGGTGTCCCAAGTCCGAAAAAATGCAGAACCCATATTGGGGTGTTGCTTGACAGTAACAAATACCAGGAGTGGTGAATTCACACCAAAAGCACAATGCGTATGAAAGAAAACACAAACTTTGACTACGGCTGGTAGTAGAATTAGTGCATGGAAAGGGTTAAAATACCAGTATTTGAAATACCCTGGTGTGTTTCGTTTTAGAAAATATATGGTTTGATGTAAAAAAAATTGCATTGGTTGGCTTCAAAGATGTCCCATACAGCACATGGGGCAGAATTACCAGATTTGGAAAAAATGGTTTTGAAATAGCAAAACCCTACTTTTGATTACTGCCCTATAACGTGCAGAAAAAACTATTTAGATCTGTTTGTGAGGTGTGTGTGTGAAGTAGGTTCTACCACTATTGAGAGTGGCCTTGACGTTGGCGGGTGAGTTAATTTTGCTTGGCCAATTACAATAAACAAACCTCTCTTTATATTATCGTTTATTATTGTTGACCATTTTATTAGGGTTGAGAAGCGCAGACAGTATTTTGTTTGTTTGTAAATATTAGAATCTATTTAGGTTTAATTAGGCAAGTAACATTTGTCTGAAGTTTAAAGACTTCAGATACTTTTTATACTTTTGTTAATAGAAAATTATATGATACAATCAAAAGAATGGCATTTGAAGAAAGCCCTTCTTGTCCTGAAAACCAATATATAACTCGTGCGGGTTCAGTAAACGAGAGAGAAGAAATTTACAGCTAAACACGAGCAGCGCAGAAATGTTAAAACAGCCAATGTCGTGAAGGGGTTAATCTCCCTCTTAACATGCACAACAAAAATGAAATGTGTGTGAGGTAGGACTTAGTGAGCTTTCTGCAATAGACTTTATTTTCCCGCCCATTATATACCTTTGTCGTTTCATATAACAGAACTCGATGAGCACCTGTGCTAAAAATTTACTAGCCATGTGTCAGGGTTTTTATTTCCAGACCATGTTTTTTTCTTTTCTGTTATGATCTCCAGGCATTCACAATACAATGTCAATTAACCTTGCTTTTTCCTCAGAGTGTTTTAATCACATCCTGAAAATCTTTCACTCTAGTATTTTTGCGTTTTGTCTGCAATTCCCCATTTACATGTCATTCCCATTACTCTCTATCATCATTCCACTCTGTCACTTTTTAATATGTCCCTTTTCCACCGTGTGTAAAATAAATTGCGCGCGAAGAGTCCCTGTCATCCCCTTAAGGCTCTGAGTTACGCATTATATTTCGGCCACAAAAATAAAAAAAACAATCAATAATTTTTCTTAGAGGCCTAAATTTGCCTCTAAATGTGAGCTGAACTGATCTACGCCCCATGTAGACAGCTCTGCAATTGCGCATGACTGGTTAGTCAGCTTGTTTCTCGCCTCCAATCAAAAATCAAAGCTCGCTCCAGAGGGAAGGCGCAACAGATTGTGTCAACGTTGACCACCCGGAAATACGCGCACTATCAGGCTGCGACTAGGACTTGTTTTTTTTGCGCCTGCGCAACATGCACGGAACGATAAGCGGCTGAGTGACTACGTTATATGACGTCAGCACGCTGACCCAAGGTGGGTGTTTCGCGCCTGCGTAGTCCCGCACTGAGAGAGCGTACAAGCAGACGGACGGATGCCGGGTGGGCCGGAGCCGCGGGGCCGCCCGAAGCGGGGAGCTCCTGCCGAAGGGGTGGCAAAAGAGGAAGAGGTACCGGCGGGAGGCTCCTCCCGCAGGCGGAAGGCGGAGTGTCCGCGGAGGAGGCGGAGTCGCCGGGATATGCCTGGGGAGGAGGAGGAGCTAGAGCACGGGGTCCAAGACAGGTGAATGACGTCACGGAGCAGGGAGTTGGCCAGGTGAAGAACAACTATGGAGCAGGCTCATCGGCTATATGGAGCAGTGGGTGTGGTTTGTCGGGTGAAGGAATAAGGGCTGAAAAGTTATTGTGGGAGGAGCATTGTTTATTTGCATGTGAGCGACTCAATGACAAACTCGAGTTATTGGCCTGGCACGCGAGTGTCATACTCGTGACACAGTGGCTGGCTCCAGGTGGGTTTGGGTCTTTATTAGTGACGTGTGGCAGATGGCGAGGGGCGGGACTGCGGCTTTATCTAGGTGGAGCAGGCACCTGGGCTTCGGGAGGGATCGTGCGCACCGAGGTCGGTGAAATTTGCTAACAGCTTTACGAGATAAATGATGGAGTTGATTAGGGAGGTTTGTCCCCCTCCCCCTTTATAAATGACATGGAACGTTATAATTTCTAATAATTTGTATTTCCAGATACATGGAGGAAGACATTGTGGCTGATAAAGGTATATTTATATTTCTTATGAAATGTATTTATTTCTTTTTTTTGTACCAATAAACATGGACTGTAGGTCACTGTTGTAGGATGTCATGTGACATTTTGGATGACTTTCTCTGCTTAACCACAGTGAGCTGATTTATATATGGCCCTGCAAAATGTATTTTAGTTTAACCCTTGAACTTCTTTCGGCTGTAGACTTTAATGAGGTCAGAGGGTCCCTGACAGCCCCACTAAATAATGCAAGCAAAAGTACTTTCAGTACTCTTTATATGCATTTAAGAAATGAAACGTTAAGCTGCCCCCCCCCCCCATTGTGTGATGATGCTTGCCGCTGCGGTGGCAGGAAAGCTCTTCCATTGCAATCGGTAGAAGGGCTTTCAGCGGATGCAACAAGAGTTTCACGAGTTTGCTGAGCTGGAGCTGACTCGCTGTAAGTATAGCAGGTGCGATTAGATGAGTTCAGAAGAATATAGATCCTGCAGGCAAAGATGAAATGCTCAAGCGGGATTTTGCAGAATCGCCCCTATTGTGTATTTGAAAGAAAGGCACCACATGTATTAAAAGGGACCTATCGGCTATCAAGTGCTTTAACCCCTTAATGACAATTGACGGTCCGGGCACATCATGCACTAAGATATAGTTAGCCACAATTGACGTGCCAGGGGTGCAGAAAGCGATGTGTTGCTGTAACACCAAGATCAGCATCAGGGGCCGTGTCTGGCCCCTCCCCGGGGCATCAATGTCCGCCATACACTGTATGGTGGCGGATGCCTGTTTTTAAAAGAGTTCAGGAGGCAATGGTGTCTCTGAAATGCCGTGATAGCGTGGCATTCAGCGCCGCCAAACACCCACCCCTTTAAAATAAAACTAAGAAGTTGAAAAAGTTTTCAAGAGGGTCTCGCCAGACCCTCCTGAGAACTCTGGCTCCCGTTGCAGGTTGAGCACAGGTACTGCATTCAACCATGCAAGTCAATGGAGCCCAGCTTTCTAATCACAATGTGATTTGTAAAGCAAATGTTAAAAATAAAATTGGTAACCTGTAACAATAGCTTTTCAGTTCCAAAAAATGTTTAGCAAAAGGACAAATAAACTATATATAAGCAAGAAGAAAAACAATTCTTGCCTGGAAAGAGTTGAAATACCCTGGGTGTCTAGTTTTCAAAAATCTATGGTTTGATGGGGTAAATTGTATTGGCCAGCTTCAAAGATACTGGAATAGCACATGGGGGAAGAATTACCAGATTTGGAAAAATGGTTTTGAAATAGCCTTTGTCACAAAGGGGTTAACGTAAATATCATGGCTTGAGTGTCCCTCTAAGACTGATTTATTCTATTGTTGACCACGAGGCCATTTGTTTATCTAGTTGATTGGGATGATAACAATTATTTCTGAAATAATATGAAAACTAGGAAATAAATTTGCCCTGGCAAGGAATTATAATTTAGTTTGTCCTTTGGCCCAACTCTTCATATGGCTATGTGTAACTATTCAATGGCTGGTGTGGGCCCGCAGAGTCACTTTATAACTAGAATCTTATTCCTGCTTCCCAACAATTGAATACTTTGTAGTACTCCCCATCACAACAAAATGACGGCGATAACTGGTTCATTGGCCTCTTATGATGTAGACTAAATCTCCTTTCTTCAAGTCTTAGCGGGTGACCTCTTGTCCTTCATGATGTTCTATTAATGAACAGGTCTTTAGAGAGCCCTTTGTATGAGCCCTGTACATACCGTATTTGCTCGATTATAAAATGACCCCCCAAAGTCTGAATATTAATTTACAAAAAAAAGAGAGCCTGAATATAAGACTACCCTATAGGAAAAAAGTTTTATTAGTAAATATTTATTCACATGTAAACTATTGTGTCATATTTAATAAAAACTATGATTGAGAAAAATGCATTTTTTCTTTTATTTGCCAACCTGTCCCCCAGTTATGCACATCTGCCCCATGGCTTGCTATTCTGCACCTCTGATATGCCTTATACCCCCCTACATGCCCCTCTTCCCCCTCAGATATACCTTATACCCCCTATATGCCACTCTGCCTCCAGGGTATGCCTTATACCTCCCTATATGACACTCTGCAACCCTGATATCAGCCAGCGCTCCATCATAGAAGCCCCAGCAGAAGTGCTGGCAGCAGCAAGGGTTGTCGGGCGCGCATCGTGCAGGCGTTCACCAGATTCCAGAGAGGACGATCCAGGTCCCCTGCAGTTCATTTCATGAAGCTATATTAAAGTTATTTACGTTTCAGAAGGCTTAATATTCACCATTTTTTTTGAAACAGTTGGCCGTTTTCTCAGGAAACTTAGCTAATACTTCCTTTTATGGACCATAGGTGGACCTTAGACTTAATGACAAACGCCCTGACTCATCATGCTGCCTTGTAGAAAATAGAACGGCTGACTTAATCACGTAGTAACACCTCACTAATGAAAGCTTACAGAGGTCTCCAAAAATGTCACACCATTTGTGACCAACAATAATGGCAGCCTCTGTGCCTGCATGTAGAAGAAGTTGCTAACTAACATTACTGTATACAGAACTTTATGCGCAAGAAGAAAAATATTTATTTTCCATGGCATATCCCCTTTAACCAAGGTGACAGACTGGGCCGTCAGTAACTGAGAGGAATTCATATTGGTAATTGTGGGTTTCAATTAATGAAGTATAGGAAACTAACAAATACTTGCATGTATGGTTTGGATACATGACCTGTTTGGAGATGGATTTTCAATGTTTCCACAATAAAGTTTTAAATAACTTCAATTATTGTGATTTATGTGGTTGATTGACTTTAGCTGTTCTCACCAACTATAGCTCCAAAGCGGGAGGCGGAGGAGGAGGAGGAGGAAGTGGTGATCCAAGAGGTAGAACCCACCATCATTATCCAGGATCCTCCACTGGAAGTGGCAGAGGCCCTTCCTTTAATGAGAGAAGGAGTCCTGCGCAGCTCTCGGTCCAGGCCGACCCCAACCCTGCAACTCATTTGCAAGACTGAACCTGAGCAACACCAACTTGTGTATGGTAAGATGGAAAGTAGTAACCAACAAGTGAGTAGATAAGAGGTAGCAATGTGCTGTTACAAGGGTGATTAATAATTATAATGGTTAATCATTCTGTTATTATCAGGGTTTTAACATGGTAGATTATGAAAATGAATAGCCACGGTAGAGTCTCTGAGGGCATTGATTATGGAGGGGTATGATAGGTTTACACAGATGTCCATTTGGGGTTAGAGGGAGTTAAGTTATCTGAATGTCAGCACTGAATAGAGAGTTCTTGAGCACATGTGAAAAATAAATGCAGATATCTTGGCGTTTTATGAAGGTTTCTTCCCTGTGGAATTGCAAGAGATTGTGACTGTTGGTACAAAATTTACCTGTTAACAATGAGGTGATTTGTTGACATTTTCAGCACATGTTCCTACTAGACTTGTGCATTTGTATTCGGGCGAACGTGAAAACAAACATGAAGGGTACCAATCCTGGCGCCAAAGCTGCTGCGTTGTGCGTGCAGCGTTAACCCCGTATTAAACCCATTTTTCGTGGAATACGAAGATTTTTTGTTGTCCCCACGAAGATGAACACGAAGAGTTGGCCCGCCCAAGTCTAGTTCCTGCACAGAAATGTGGGAAACAATGTAATTTAATGGGACACTTTAATTAGTCCAATTGGGAAATGCTCCTCAAATGGGAGCTGGGGTAATAGCGTAGTACCTTGTCTGCTGACAGGCTTAAATGTGCAAAGGCTGTATATTCTGGAGCTCTTCACAATTGGTGTGTGAGGCGTAGGGTATATGGGAGTGAAATTTGCCATTCTAGACTTTCAGAAGTGAAGAATTCTTATACGAGGTCACCAGTAATACCAGTGTCGGTAGGGTGACAATCCACAAAACCACTTTTACCAGTCAGTCGTTCTTGTGGAAATGTGTATTTATTTCTATAGCATATTAATGGCATTTAACCCTGTATGTGTATTTGCCCTGGTGTCGTATGTTGTGTACTGTTGCCTACATGGGCAACATGTGCAAGGTGCATATATGTGGGGAAACTGTCCTCGCCTTAACCCCTTGACTGCTAACGACGGCATGGTGCCGTCGCTAGCAGTCCCAGTCAGGTGCTAACGACGGCACCATGCCGTCGCTAGCACTATCTTACCTTGATGGGGGTCTGTGGACCCCCATCACCCCCTATCTCGGCGCAACTTTATTTAAAACTGACAATTGTCAGTTAAAGCGGTATGGGGGCATGCTGCTTAGATGCCTGTATCTCAGGCATCTAAGCAGCTACAGACCCCCAACATATACCGTTGGAAAGGTAATCGCCTCACCTTTCCAACGGTATACTGCTTGTAAAAAAAGAATAAAAAATATTAAGTAAAAAAAATAAAAATGTACAAAAAAAGTAAAAAAAATGATTTGGGGGTCTCTAAAGGCAGATAAATAAAGATCAAAATTGCCTAGAGACCCCCAAATTAAATTATCTAAACATAAACTGGTTTAACTTTAAAAAAAAAAAAGTTTAAGTATTCTAGCTAAATGATCACTGTGGTAGCCAATGTTACCACAGTGATCATATAGCTATAAAAAGTCACATTCCCCTTTTAAAAATGGCCGATACAAAATTTTAACCCCATGATCCCTTTGATCATGGGGTTAAATAATGATGAACTGCAAATATTATTAAAATCAGCCATTTAGCCTGTAGTACATAAGTTAACCATGTCATCCCTGGAGCCCCTTGCATTTTTACTGCAAAACTTATTTTTGCTGTAAAAGTGATTTTTTTTTCTCCCTTTACGATCATTTCTTTGGGATTGTAAGGGGAAAGAATGGTGTGTGTGCTTCTGTGAGTGAATGTATGGAAAGTATGGTGTGTGCTTCTGCGAGTGAATGGAGATATGAAAAGCGTGTGAATGGTCAGTAATTAGGGTTGTAGCCTTGACGTGGCATTACTGCTCACGTAAGAAGATAAATTATGGCACAAAAAGTACATATTTTCAAAAACTACACCCCTTGGCGCATCAAATGAGGGGCTGCATGTGTTTCTAGGACAAACCTGGAGTGCGCAAGACACAAATGAACATGTCGCTATGGTTAGAAAAAACATATTTTCTAGCCAAAGCGACATATTCCATCGTTATTTGTGAACTCAACTTTTGTCCTAGAAATACATGTAACCCCCCATTTGAAGCTCCAAGGGGTGTAGTTTCTTGAAATGTGTACTCTATGTACATCTGGGAATTTAACTTCCCAGATGTCTAGACCACTTTATCTTCAGATATGGCAGATTGGAGAATCTTGTTAAAAAATTGTCTTAAAACATTTAGGGGTGATGCCTGCAATTAGACAGCTCTAGGCAGCTGGGAAGTTTAATTATGGTACATAAAGTATATATTTTCAGAAACTACACCTCTTGGCGCATCAAATGAGGGGCTGCATGTGTTTCTAGGACAAACCTGGAGTGCGCAAGACATAAATGAACTTGTCACTTTTAATTTGTTTTTTTTTTATTTTTATTAGTGTGATATTCACTTATTTGTTGTGCACGGCAGATTTGTGATACAAATACAAGTGAGACCTCATTTGCTGAGGGTGTAGTTTCTAAAAATATATAGTTTTTGTGGCATATTTTAACATCCCGGGCAGCTAGAGCTGTTTAATAGACGGCGGCCATGCATTAAATTTAAAGATGTATTTTGTGATAGTCTAGTAAATGTAACTTTTAGCAATAAAATATTAGAAAAACACAGTCTACTGTTCTCAATGTCTGTTTATTTTAGACCGGTTACCTACTACAAATATTTAGCAACACAGCTTTTGATATTAGGGTTTAGAAAAATAACATTACAAACTAGTTTTTATTGAGTTGGAAGTGAAAAATTACACTTTTTTCCCCATTTTTGGCTGTATTTTGCAAACCTAATGAGACATACACATATAAAAATGGTATATTTGGAATCTGCAGGGTGTGCTGAAAAAAACAATATATGGTTTGTATAATTTATTCCCAAGAAATTGACTTTGAAACACGTTTAAACGTGAGATGCACCAAAATGCCGAAAACCAGCTTAGCACCAGGGTGGGAAATGGCTTAGCAGCCAAGGGGTTAATATTTGTATATTAATGTGAATGTAATGGCTTGATCAATTATATAAGCCAAAAGAAAGTCCTTTACTTGGGAAAAAAAATAAACTTTTAAATTGTTGGGGTACATTAAAAATAAAAAAGGAAATAATATGATTTAAAGTTTGCATGGTGACTATCTGAATTTAAAATCTACACTATTTGATCACTTTCATTAGTTTTAGTATTTAGAAGGGGGTGCTGATATAATAATTTGTCAGTGATTTTAGTGAACTTTTATGTTGTCTCAACATTATTATGCAAATGTATTTTTTGTCTATTGCAGAGATCAATGAAGGTCCCTCCTCTTTCACAGGTGGCATCAGGTGAGGCACACATCATAACAAAACATCATCGTTTTACAAAGTTCCCCCTCAAGTCTGTTTTCCTGCTTGTGTATCTCTACTTTCCATTCCTTACACTTTTTTTTTAATTCTTATCTTGTTGTTCTTTATCCACTCCACCATTTTCCAACCACTTCTTTTTGGCATGACCTCATGCCTCAGTGAGGAGGAGGAGGAGGAGGAAGAGGAGGATGTATTGATAAGCGAGGAAGAGGTTCCATATAAAGATGACCCTCGGGATGAAACATACAGACCCCAGTTAGAAAGGTACGGGGAAGGGTATCCCCTTGTGCACAGACACCGTATGCATGAGCACCTCCCTCTCTTCCTCCTCCTTCCTTTTATATTTTTAAATAACGCTGGCATTCGCTGTCACCATCACATTTTAGGACTTTTCTTTACCTCCTTCTATCGCTCTTGATCGATACCCTTTATCCCCTCCCTCTCAAATGTTTTCCCAATATTCCCCTTCCGCCCTTTCTTTCCATGCCTCAGTGAGGATGAGGAAGACGAGTTGATAAGTGAGGAAGAGATTCCATATAAGGACGACCTCCGAGATAAAACCTACAGACCCCAACTGGACAGGTACCAGTGATTATCCCTTAAAGTACTGCAGGGCCATGGGTATCTCCTTGGTGTAGGCAGTGCATGTTTCTTCCTCTCTCACTCCTTTCCCTCCCTCACTGTAATTTCCTCCTTTTGCCCTTTTAACAATTTTTCTTCCGTACACTGTGTTTTGTTCAAATTCCTTCTGTTCAAATCTCTTTCTTTACTACATCAGAGATAACCCTAGGTCCAGGCGGCGTGCAGCTCGTGCTAGAGAGGAGGCAACGCCTGTGGAAGTCAAAATGGAAGTTAAAGAAGAAGGTCAAGTTGTCCAGGAACAGGAGATGCCTAGGAAGTGAGTTTTTACAATAAGAAAAAAAACAACGCCAGAGTCTCGTCTCATGAGATCAATTTGTGTTTTTCTGTCCTTCTTAGGAGAGGACGCAGGCGCAAGGATGATAAGAGTCCAAGACTTCCAAAGAGGCGGTGAGTAGATTTTTGTCTTTGAAAATAGTCTATGCCTCGCAATTAGGTCAATAATAGCACTTAATACTGAAGCATTGCTTGCCAGTTTACCCATAGGTTCCTACATCAGCAAGGCTTCTCAAGGTATCTTCACATATCAGCTGGTGCTAGGAGAATCAAAATGTGTTTTGATATAAATTACAAGCACACTGCACTTTGTCTAACCTTTGTACGCTATAATAATGTTGACAAACCAATCCCATACCTGGTAACTGATGATGAGATGTTAGATCATGTTTCGTCATTGTTAATTTAATTACAAACGTATAAACAATATACAAAAGCTTAACTAAATGCATCTCCATGCACATTATATATACTCACTGCCAGTCTGCTCAGCACTTGTTCTGCTGGATGCAGATGTCTGTTTATACATACATACGGGGGCTTTTTATTTGGAAAAATACGTATTAACCCCTTAACGACAATCCACGTAAATGTACGGGGTCACAATGCAATGTGTTAGTGACAATTCCCGTACATGTACGTGGTAGCGTTATTTGCCGTTGATCACGGTTCTCAAGTGAGGCTATCCAGGCAAAAAAAAAAAAAGGTTTTCTGACCTTCCGATCGCCGTGATTCACAGCAATTGGCGGTTTAAACACAACCTCCTCCTCTGTGGGTTAAACGACCTGGTTTGTCAAGCACGCCCCCCCTCGAGCCAGATACAAATCTGCGATCACTTTCTTCACTTAAACGATGTTGCTGTAATGCCTGGATGTCTTGGCATTCAGCAACACCATGATCGGCATCGTGGGCCATGTCTGGCCCCTACCTGGGGCATCGACATCCACCATACACTATATGGCGATGGACGCCTGTTTTTAAAAGAGTTTAAGAGGTGTTGCTGAAATGCCTCGATCACAAGGCATTCAGCGACACCGAACACTCACCCCAGGATGCGCTGCATGTGATTTTGCCACTCGCAAGATGGCGGCGCTTCCTTTAAAAAACAAAAATCAGAACTCTGGCTCCACTTGCAGGTTGAATACAGGTACTGCATTCAACTGTGGCCTTTTAACCCCCCCAAACACCAGACAAACCATGCCTGTGTGGTACCACTGTACTCTGGGGATGTTGCTGTACACACATTGGGGTGTTGTTTGATAGTGGTGTATACCTGGAGCTATAAATGTTACACCTGAAGTACAATTTGTGTGAAAAAAATACATACAATACAAAAATTACTAGAGCCAACTTTGGCAAAGGCTGGTGGTAAAATCTCATGCATGGAAAATATTAGCATTTGAAATACCTTGGGGTGTTTAGTTTTCAAAAATATATGGTTTGGTGGGGTGAATTGAATTAGCCGACTACAGAGATGGCCCTATTAGGACATGGGGGGCAGTAGGATCAGATGTAAAAAAAAAAATGCGCTTCCTAAATGTGGCGTTTTACCTCCCCAACAAACCCATGCATGGGGGGTATCACTGTACTTGGGAGATGTTGCTGAACACATATTGGGGTCTTTGAAAGTGATTTATACCAGGAGCTGTAAATCCATATCAATTTTAGTGATAAAAACCCCCCAAAATAAATTACTACCACAAAGGGTGGTAGTTGAATTAGTGCATGAAAAGGGTTAAAATTTTGAAATACCTTGAGGTGTCTAGTTTTCAAAAATATGATTTGATGGGGTAAATTGCATTGGCCAGCTTCAAGATACCCAAAATAGACATGGGGCAGAATGACCAGCCTTGGAAAACAAAAATGGTTTGAAGATAAGCAAACGCTAACTTGCAGAAAAAAAGCAAAATATAACCCAAAACACATTGGGTATTTCTAAACTCAGGGACAGGCACTTATAGAAAATCCTTATCTAGGGTTTCTATTGCATTGAGATTTTTAATAAACAAGTAAAAATATATGTTATATTCAATTATCTCTCAAATATAGTTTAATTTTCCAAAAATCTGAAAAGAAAGCCCTTCTTGTCCTGAAAAACCAACATATATCTTGTGTGGGTTCACTAAATGAGTGAGGAGAAAATTACATATTACATCTAAACACGAGCACCGCAAAAGTGTTAAAACATCCTCGGTCCCAAAGGGTACGAAAAGTAAAAATAAAAAAAACAATTAAAAAAACAGCCTGGTCTTTAAGGGGTTAAAGGGGTGTCCAGGACATAATGCTGTCCTTTTCAAATTGCTAGATAGCTCAATTTGTTTCTTCCTTTCTTATCTGACCCAATTGCAGAAAGAAGCCTCCCATACAGTATGTGCGTTGTGAAATGGAAGGATGTGGCACAGTTTTAGCCCATCCTAGATACTTACAGGTGAGGACCGCGCTACCTGGGTGTGTTTTATGGCACTTGGTTTTCTCGCACAAATGCCCATATCTCCACTGTAACAAAATATTTTGGTTCCTAGCATCACATAAAATATCAACATTTATTAAAGAAGAAGTATGTATGTCCGCATCCATCTTGTGGGAGACTGTTCCGCCTACAGAAGCAACTCCTCCGTCATGCAAAGCACCACACAGGTACCAGAGAACTCTGAGTAGGAAAAGCGCTGTCTCGTGTTGTCGGTGTCAGTCTAACATTACTCTATTTTTATTCAGATCAGCGAGATTATATTTGTGAATATTGTGCCCGTGCGTTTAAGAGCTCCCATAACTTAGCAGTGCATCGTATGATCCATACCGGAGAGAAACCCTTACAGTGAGTCGCTTATGCATTACATTTTGCTTCCCTTGGCCACTCGCATGTCCCCATTGCTACACTACTAAATTCCCATTTACTTTACTCCTGTCTCTTTTTGTAGATGTGAGTTTTGTGGCTTCACCTGCAGACAGAAAGCTTCCCTGAATTGGCACATGAAGAAACACGACGCTGACTCTTTCTATCAGTTCTCCTGCAGCATCTGTGGGAAGAAGTTCGAGAAGAAGGACAGTGTTGTGGCTCACAAGGCAAAGAGCCACCCAGAGGTTCTTATAGCAGAAGCCCTGGCAGCCAACGCTGGAGCCCTCATTACTTCCCCTGAACTGCTGGTACCCGAAACTCCGGTCCCGGTGGCTCAAGAGGAGCCGGAACCTCAAGCTTTTTATCCTAGCACTGGCTCCAAGATTTTAGTGGCTTGTCCCATCCAGCCAGTTGAAGGACTGGGTGCTACCACTGAGGTTCTTATTGAGGATTCGGACTCTGCAGGACCCTAGAGAGGGTGTACAGATCTCTGTACAGCACCAGAACTGTTTCCTCTTTCCCAGCTGGCTGTCTTATTCCCTGTACTTCCCTACTGCTGGAATCCATGCTTTCTATGCCATTCATGTAATCTCTGCACATAACCCTGGGCTCAGTTTTTTTTTGCCCTTGGCACCCTTACAATTTTATGTTTTACAACTTTTTTTGTTCATTCCTACTTACTATGGTTTGCCATCTTTTTTTTTTCCCGTCTCCCTCTTTCTTCATGCTTTTTCTTTTGAGTCTATCCTCGTTCAATCCTTTTCTTGTCCCTTTCCTCTTTGGTGCTGTGTTCTGCACTCACTGTATATAAAATGTTTAAAGAATAAAATTGAGCTGTCTCACATGGAGCCTTCTCCTTAAAGCAAAGCTGCTAGCATTACTTAGAGTGCCGCTTGCTGCCTCTTTTGTACTGCGTGATTTGATTTTTTTTTTCTCTTTTGTCTCTACAATGTTAGTAAAACTAACACTCTGCAGCAGTATTCGCTATAGCATGCTCGAGATTTTACCTTACCCTAAACACAAGCACGCATATACTTTAGTAGAGCATGCAAATATTATTTAGAAGTGGAACAGCACCTTTTAATTAGTGGAATTTGAACACCTTCCATAGAGGAGGTTATAGTGAAATGGAAATCTGTACAAAATACACAATTGTTTAATGTTAAGACATGTTAGTACCTTAAGTCAGTCTGTATCTAGCCACCACTCCACTTGCCCAAGTAACTCCAACCGTTTGAGCAGTGGTCCATGCTTGATCTTCATGTAACTCCTTTTACCTTCTGCTGTCTGACTTTAACCTAACCTGCTGTAATCTACTTTATCTTATTTCATTGCGTTTATGCAGTTTGCACAAAAAGTAGCACAAGGTACATTAGAAACAGGTGCCTAAAATGTTAACAGATACTGGCAGCATTAATAGTAGTGATTTATTACGGAATATTTTTTTTTTTTGTATAGCATAAAATGTGCTTTTTCTGCAGATGATTCTTTTGCCTTGGTCTTTCTAAATTGACAGTTTTTTATTTGTGGTAATTGTGACGATCAAATGTATATTTTGGCAATGCTTCCAATAATTTAATAATGGTGGTGTGAGGGAAATAATGAATCTTGTATTTTTTTATTATTATTTTGGGATTGGGGGTTATCGAATTAACGTCACAAACTGCCTTTTTGAATTAAGAGCATACATTCAAAAGGTAAAGAGGGCCCTTGCTTGCAAAGCCGTGCAGTCTAGAGGTATGGAGACGGAGAGAGAGCGCCATAGGTTACTGTAGGAGTTGTATTAATGACGGGTAAGTGGGGTTTTTTTTGTCATTGTTTTGGGGTTGTTTTTTTTAAACTAGAAATATGCGTGCTCCTCTGAAGAAGTGTATCCACCTGTTCTCACTCCTCCTGAAATCACTTAAAGCACCCGTCAGCATGCACACCTTGGAACCCTGCCATGTGAACCCAATAAGTAGACACAACTACCTTCAGTTGAGTACGGCAAGAATGGACATTTTAATGACCAGATATAGCATATATGTATACACAGAACCATCAAGACAGCGACCAGGTTTTAAACAGAACAAATGGGCTCAATCACGTCAGTGCATAATAGAGATACATCACACAAAATTAACAAGATTTAACTAAAACAATTTAAAAACTAACTTAAGGTGCAGGGAAACAATGATTATGGAAGGGGCCTTCCGTCGTGTGAGGAGATCGTCTTTGTACATTTCAACCTGCATCTTTACAAGTGGGCCTGGCCCAGCAATGTAGTTCTGTCACATATCTCCCCTTTAAAAAGAATGAACTGGGGCCAGACCACAATTGGGTCTGCAACCAGTTAAGTAGGGAGCACAGCTCCGTCGCTCCGAGAGTTGCGGATGCAGGGGAGCTGGCAAGAGGCACCTGTCCCACTAACCAGTCCTGGGGTGCACTTAAAGACTACGGAGTTCGGGTCCAAGGTTAGGACAACAGTCTCACTCACCGGGGGAGGGAGACAGGGTCCATATTTTGTGGGTAACAGGCTTGCTTTCGCTCAATCACAGGCCCCTTTTTAAATAATGATATCAGGTATCACCCAAATGGCCCTGATCAAACGTTTACATAGCCTTGAATGTTTGGCCTTGTTATAGACACAAAAGGTGACATACAGAGGTTAAAATGGCAGTTGAAGGTTAATTTCCCACACGAGGCTTTTTAAATTGCACCTAGTGTCTGTGTACAAATAGTCAATGAGTTTGTTAGCTATCATGTGGATGTACTGAGCAGGCTAGATACTGAGCCATGGGGAGCAGAAAAGAACTGTCAAAAGACCTGCGTAACAAAGTAATGGAACTTTATAAAGATGGAAAAAGATAATGCCAGCCAGTACTGTTCAATCACTTATTAAGAAGTGGAAAATTGGGGGATCTCTTGATATCGAGCCAAGGTCAGCTACAACTGCTAGAAGAGTTGTTCGGGATCCAAAGAAAAACCCTGGTGTAACCACAGGAGAAATACAGGGTGCCCTGAAAAAAGACAGTGTGGTTGTTTCAAGGAGCACAATATGATGATACTAAAACAATGCTGAACTGCATGGTCTGATTGCCAGAAAGAAGCTTTTACTGTCCCAATGCCACAAAAAAGCCAGGTTGTAATACGCCCGACAACACCTTGACATGGCTCATGGCTTCTGGCACACTGTAATTTGAATTGATGAGATCAAAATAGACCTTCATGGTCACAACCATAAGCGCTTTGTTTGGAGAGGCCTATAGCGAAAAGAATATCCCACTGTGAAGCGTGGTGGTGGCTCACTGTTTTGGGGGGTGTGAGCTCGAAAGGCACAGGGAATCTTGTGGAAATTGATGACGGGATGAACGCAGCATGTGATCAGAAAATACCGGCAGACAATTTGCATTCGTCCGCAAAACTACACATGGAATGCTCTTGGACTTTCTACCATGACAATGAAATACCCGATGTTTTTATGTTTTTTTTTTGTGCACATTATAGGGAAATAATTTCAAGTAGTGTTTTGCTATATCAAAACCATCTTTTCCAAACCTGGTAATTCTGCCTCCATGTGCTATTTGGAACATCTTTGAAGTTGTCCAGTACGATTTACCCCCATCAAGCTATATATTTTTGAAAAAATGTGTTGTCCCGGACTTGAAACACTGTCTTTTTTTTTTTTTTTTTTTTGTGACACTCATGACGTTTTCATCAACTGTTCAGTGCCCCTCAGTCTCCTTCGTGAGGCCTCTAGCTCAGTGGCGATGCCGGCATGTCATGCTGAGCGCTGGAATATGACGTCATAGTGAAGCAGTGCGCACTGCGGCACAGCAGAGAGACCAGAGGCCACGCGCACCCACCACATGACTTCTGGAAGGTAAGTGAACTACAAAGGGGGAGGGATGTCAGGATTGGGCTGGGAGCGTAAGAGCAGAGGATAGTCCAAAGCGGTATCAGTAAACAAATCAATAGGTCAGGGGCAGGCGACGATCAGAGTAAACGGTAGTCCAGGCAAGGGTCAGGTAACTGGCAAATGGGGTAGTCCAATAGGGAAGTCAAAGGTCAAGTAACGAAGAATCCAATAGAGGGTCTGTAGCAGAGCGAGCAGAGGAGAACTGGAAGCTGAAGTCCATGGACCAAAGTTCTGGAACACTGGAGTAAAGCACAGGTGTTACCTCCCCTCCACAGGTGTACTGCATTATGCTGATGTTTGGGAAACGCCTGGGGTTTGCTAAAACTGTAGGCCGCGGTTTTGGCCTACCGTGCTACTGTGATCGCAGGGAGACGCCGTTACTACAGACGGCTTCGGCCTACTCCACAGAGCTTTTGGGCAGCATGTAGTGACGAAGGACAGCTGGGGAGAGCAGGTAAGGTAAGGGCATGACAGGGGGTAGATAATGAGAAGGGAGAGAGAGGGTGTAGATAGTGAGAAGGGAGGGAGAGGGGGTAGATAAGAATATTGAAAAAAATAATGAGAATGAGTGAGAGACTGACTGAATTAGTGTGTGAATGAATTGTGTGAATGAGTGAGTGAAGTTTGTTACTTTTTTTTACTACTAGGTCTATTCCTGGTTATGCAAGCTTGGCATTTCCCACAATAAATAAAGCCTTTTAAATCACTAAGAAAGTGTGTTGGTTTCTTTTCTGTTATATAGCTCCTTACTAGTTTCTTTCTTAAATTTGGTGCTCCACTAAAAACAACCTTATTTTAGATATTTATCATTTAAGAGTATAGGCCAGTGGATTTGTATTATCTTGCGTAATTGCTTATGGCTTGCATTAAAATAAAAAATCATAGGGATTTCATTTTTTGTATATTTCTTGTATTTTGCTTTTGGCCTCAAAAGTATTTCTCTATCGTTTGTTTAACTTCATTTTATGGTAGCTCTCTAGTTTTTTTAGGGTCATATCCTTTTTCTTAAATGTTTTCTTAACGTTGAAATCTAAATATATCTTTTATTAAAAATTTCTTTTTATTCTAAAAACTGCCTCTTAGGGATTTAGAATCCAAGGTGGAAAATGACAACTAGATGATTCAAAAAAAAAAGTGCATTTGGTTGTTACACATATAGATTTTTAGATGTAAAAAAATTAATTTCATTTTTACTAATTTCTACGAAATTCTACGAATTCTAGCCCCATGTATTTGTGTTTATAAGTTAGAGAAATAGAAGCCATTTTTCTTCAGTGCTGTTCCACACAAAGAGTACATCATCAATGTAGCGTTTATATGATATCAGGTTTGTTTCCTAGATACTGCCAATTTACCAATACCTACACTGCCTCCTGAATACCTACATTTCATGGATATATTTGTTAAAGGAACTGATACCCAGCCGCACTGCCCTTTTGATTGCCCTATTGACAATGAGGTATTTTTCAAGTTCAAAAAAAGTGTTGAAATGTTGTTCTTTGTCTCAATAAATCTGCCTGACGTTGGAACTCTTGAGTGCCTGGAGCCTTTATTTATCTATTGGATTTACTGGGGAATTGGCCCATCCTGGCACAGTTAAGCACCTGGGTTCTCTTGGAGTGTGCAGATTCCTCATTCTGGTTATTCACGTACTCGCTTGGGTCTTAAGAAATAAATAAACTAGGTTGGTTTAATTGTGAGAAATGTAATTGCAATAACTCAGATACATTTTTGTTTATGTGGCTCACCAACAGCACTATTAAGAAATTGGAGATTTTGAGCTCCTTTGTGAAGGATCTACTGGAATCTGTATTTAGAATTCAAAAAGCTCAGGGCCTATCATCATCATCTCTATCCGAAGCCTCTCCTTTTATTTACAAAATCTGAATGTCCTTAATTGGAAAGCTTGCAGAATTAATTCGCAGATTTTACTGAAAGACAACTAATAACTCAATTTGCTGTTATTCATATACAATATAATTTACCATATAAGGAATTATTTTTGTACTTACAGATAAAACACCTCTTGATGCTAAATCCATTAAGGAAACAAGAGAAATGAGAGGAGCTATTTTCAGTTATTCCTCAACTTAATATAATGTCTTAAGCAATGAAGCTCTTAGCAAGCTCTCCAGTCAAGGAAAAATCAAAAGCTATTCAAAGATGGGACAAAGGCTCTTTAAATATTTTTCCAGTGTTGCTATTTAGCTGTAATTTTCTCATTTTGTGTACCCACACACATTATATATATTGTTTTTTTTCATGACAAACAGGGCTTTCTTTCGATACCATTATTTTGATCATATCTAAAATCTAGAAAAAAAAAAATATTGGGGTCTTTTTGTTAAACCTACTTTATTCGAAATCTTTATACTCATCTGCAAAGAATGAAAAAAACTGCTAAATAAATTCTATTAGAAATACCCAATGTTTTTATGTTTTATTTGCTTTTCCCTGCAAGTTATTGGGCAATAATAACAAGTAGCGTTTTGCTATTTCAAAACATTTTTTTTTCCAAATCTGGTCATTCTGCACCATGTGCTATTTTGGGTGTCTTTGAAGCCGGCCAATGCAATTTACCCCATCAAACCATATATTTTTGAAAACTAGACACCCAAGGTATTTCAAATTATGGTATTTTAACCCTTTCCATGCACTAATTCTACCACCAGCCTTTGTCAAACTTTACGGTAGTAATTTTTTTTTTGTATTTTTTCCCACACACATTGTACTTCAGGTACGAATTTACCGCTCCTGGTATTTGTCACTGTCACACAACACCCCATAACAATGGCCAACAATCGTCAACGAGGATTCGACCACAAAATAATACAGATTTTAAACCAACGTTTCCAGCCACGGCCATTAGAAATTGCTGAGCGTTTCAAGTTTTTTTTATAATCAAAGCCAAGGGATACATGAGAGTGTATCTGCGTTTGCACTTAGCTTAAAGAAATAGTCTAGCTCATGTAGTTTTAGAGATTACTAAAGAGGAAGTATTTTGTACATAAATGTAAATAAACAAAGTATTCCTGATAGTAAGTATTCAGCAAAAGCAACATTAGATGGAACACAGAATCATGGAGGTTCTAAGTGCAGATTTAAAAATGCTCATTGTCACGCCTGTGGTAAAATAGGACAAACAAATGTATCAAACAAATCACATAAAAAAGGAAATTGTCAATTATAGAAGAAACATATCAGATTTAGAAGAGGACCTGAATGTTCAGCGGTTTACTGGATACACCATGGTAGGAAGGTCTGAGCCTTTGACTATGCAGGTTAATATGGAAGGGAAAGATTTAACCATGGAAATAGATACTGGGGCTGCAGTTTCAGTTATGACAATTAAAGACTGTAAAAAGTTAAATATTCCAATATCTCTACAGCCAACTACTTTGAAGCTACAACATATACTATAGAAATATTGACAGCGGTAGGATGCACATCTGTGTCTGTGTGTACAAATGGTAAAACTGATAATCTTACACTGTACATACACGAGTGGACCACCTCCATATAGAAGTGACTGGATACGGGCCCTTGGCATGTCTCAGAGTCTCAACAACACTAAAGTCTATCTTAGGGAAGGTGATTGTGCTCAATAAATTGAGAACATGTGTTTGAAGATGTTCTGGGAAAAGTTAAGAACAAAAAGGTTCAGTTACAATCAAAACCTGGAGCTAGGCCAAAGTTTTGCAAAGCTAGGACAGAACCATTTGCTTTCAAAGGCAGGAGTTGATGCGGAACTGAGAACGTTAGAAGAGTTAAGGATTATATCACCCGTTGTGATATGTAGTTAGTGGGCCTCTACTATTGTACCAGTACAGAAGAAAGATGGACAGATAGGTGGAGACTTTAAGGTGGTATTGAATGAACAATTAACAGTAGATAAGTATCCTTTACCAAGAACGGAAGAGATTTTTGCTAACTTAGCTGGTGGACAACATTTTACAAAACTTGCAAATTACTCACCATCAATACTCACCGTGGTTTATTTCAATATAATCAAATGATCTTTGAAATCACTCCTGCACCAGCCATTTGGCAACGTACCATGGAGGAATTGTTAAATGGCTGTTGAATAACAGTTTGTGTTGTGATCTAATACCAAATAAGTTACGTCAAGCCATGTTACAACTCCTTCCTGAAGATCACCCTGACATTGTCAAAACGAAACAGAAGGCTAGGTTATGTTTGGTGGCCATCAGTTGATACAGACTAAGGAACATGTCACGTCATTCAAAGGGTGCATTCAAGTCCAAGGACAGTTGCCACGAGCAGCTGTACAAGCATGGGACTGGCCTAAAACACCTTGAACTTTGCTGGTCCTATTGATGGAATTTCATACTTAATAATTGATGAACACTCTAAGTGGCCACAAGTCATTCCAATGACACGGACTACAACTACTGAAGTCATATCTGCATTAGAAAGATTATTCTCGGTATTTGGATTACAAAGAAAATTGGTCACAGATAATGGCCCCTAGTTTGTATCACAACACTTTCAGAACTTTTTACATGCAGATGGAATTCATCATCATCAGACGGCACCCTATCATCCTGCCATAAATGAACAAGCAGAGAGGTTTGTCCAAACTTTGAAAAGGGCTTTGAAAGATAAGAAAAACTGTGGGATACTAAGAGCATTTTTGCTAACAGCAATCACAGTCTGATCATGCCTAGGTTCCAGCATTTATTGGTTCCCTGGGTATGATAGGAGTGTGATTGCCATTACACTCCTATAGTGTTCATATTGTTGAACACTGTGGTGTGTTACTTACTTTAATAAAAGTGTGATTAACACACCAAAATTGGACAGAAAATAACAATATTACCGTATATTCCGGCGTATAAGACGACTTTTTAACCCCAAAAAATCTTCTTAAAAGTGGGGGGTCGTCTTATACGCCGGGTACTTACCAAGCCGGAGGTTCCCACGAAGCCACCAATCTATCTAATCACTATGCGCCGGCTATTGATGCCGAGCGCAGGGATGCCGTCATGTCCCGGAGCCCGGCATCAATTGCCGGCGCGTAGTGATTAGAGAGCAGGGAAGCCGAGATCTGAAGTGCCAGACCTCGGGCTCCCACAACTGGATGGAAGAAAGAAGAC
>VKOC01000007.1:12899067-12917463 GCA_009364415.1 Spea multiplicata
GTGGAAATCTGTTCATAAACAGGACTATGCATAGGACACGTGGTCATGCGTTTAGACCGGAAGAAAGGAGATTTAGGCTAAGGCAGCGGAAAGGGTTTTTTACAGTAAGGACAATAAGAATCTTTTTCCTAGTTTGAATAATTACCAGACAAAAAAAGAAAGCTAACATAAGGTTAACGTTCTTGACTGCAATTGCAAGTATAAATTGCATGACAGCATTTATGTTATATCCAGTATATTTTAAGCAAATGGTCACTTTCTTTTCCTTTATACATCAGTGAAGATTCTATTGAAATACTCTAAACCACCTAAATAGACGTTTTAACACGGTGTCTTTCCATGTGTGTTGCTTTAGTAGACTATGCATGGGCCTCTAGCACATTAAACTGCTGACATCCTCATGGTTCTTCTTAAGTTATGCTCGTAATTATCTCTGGGCAGAACGGCGATTTGAAATATCTTATGCGGCAGCAAAATGAAAATACAGAAATCTAAGAGCCTTCATCTGATTTTTATTTAATTTAGTTTTTGCACAGGGAAGAGAAAAGGATGAGAGACGCACATTGAGAGGTAGAGTGATGGGATCACCAATGAAAAAATATACACAATATACAGTACACATACATATATATCGATCTATATAAGGAAATATCTATATATAGATCTGAGTGTGTGTATTATATGTATATTTCTATCTGTGTATGCGTGTATATATATATATATAAATATATACACACACACATGCATAGATATACTGCGATACACAATTAGAATTATTGTACTGACAGCAGATCCTCAGTTGTACCCAAAATCATATCAAAGGTCTTACAGAAATGTTAACCACCCTCTAATTCACAAAAATGTATTCACACAACAGAAGTCAAAGAAATTAACTAGAAACGCGATTAATAAAAACCAAAACATAAGGCAAACAGCGTCCTCCACCCACCGTGGTGCTCATTGTGGGTGTTGCAAGATGGTTGTGAGGGCTGTGGGGACTTACTATGCTCTGCAGGTCAAAAAAGAAAATGGAAACTCAATAAAAGAAGCCACTATCAAATATTCTCAACTAATGGCAATCATTTACACGAGGCTGTGTTTTCAAATATATTTTAAATGTATAAAGTATACTGCAAAATTCCAGATATAGGAATGGGTGACAGCTTGCGGTCGTATGGATATTTGAAAGGTATATCCATAAAGGTGTGAGTATTTGAAACCACATAGTTACCAAGTACAGTAAGCTATAAATCCCTGTGGTAAAAGGAGATACCCCACAAAACATGTGGTGCATAGCTTCATTATCCCCTTGTGAGTTAGACCTGCAGAGCATTCATCTGTCCAGAGGAGTCAGGACCAGGGTCAGTAAGGCATCGCTGCAGGTAGAGGGTAATAACAAAAAGAATGGAGCTGGAGCAAATCAGAAAAGAACAAATATTGCCACGGTTTCTCAGAAGATATCAGGACTACCCTCCCAATTTTGCTTCTCTTTGCACTCCCAGTATGTGCCACGAAATATGTGTGTCATCTCTTTATTTACGGGATCCATCTTCCGTTCAAACCACATAGGCTTATACGTATCCACCGGAGAGCCTGCGAGGACAGAAATTATTTGTGATTTTTCACAGGTAGTCAGATAAATGAACAATCTTCCTAGAGATAAACATTCTAGGGGGGAGTCTTAAGGTTATTTATATCACCCACTGCTTTACTGGCGTAAACAGTAAATCATGTTCAGGGAGTAAGTCAGTTTCTGTGATCTGGATGGTTGCACAGCATGAGCTGAAGCCAACCCGAGTATAGGCCTGTTGAGAGGACTCACCAGCCACACAAAGTTTTCACAATGGTTGCAAGGACCAACATATTAAAATGACAGAGTTTGAGCAAAGCATTGGGATTCGTAATACAAACAGTATTTTAGGGCATTCATCAGGTTGTTCATTTCCCACTCCTGACCTCGTGCTAGTATTACGGAATTAAAAATACTCTCTTACCATCTTCTCCAGCTTTCTCCCTCTCAGCCTCTCTTCTCCGCCTTGTGCTTCTTTGTTTCTCCTCAAGTCTCTGTTTTTCTCCATTGGCTTCATCCCAGTTGCCATTCTCCATCAGTCGTTGGTCGGGCCTCAAACGGCTGTCTGTCGGGGCAACGCCATCCTCAGGAGCATTTAAAGACAGCGCAAGCTCGGAGAAGTAATACATGTATTCTGCATTTTTCCTGTAGATACAAGTACAGAGGAAGTGACCCTAAATACCATTTCCTTAATGGGGTGAAATATATGTTGAGAGGGTCACAGGAGAGTGAAGAACAGTAGATACTAACGGAAGAGGGTTTCGCTTCCACAACAAAGTCCTACTCTCTGGGGCTTTATCTCCCCCGTTTTCAGACCCGCTTCCACCTGGCGACACCGGTACACATTCCATACGCTCATCCCAAGTCCCCATCAGGGTGTAATGCACACGGCCTGTAGCATCCATTACCTCCCCGGTTACCTGATACAGAGGAACAGAACAACGTGATAAAGGTATATTCATGCATTTGTGAGTTACGAGGATAATGACTACTTACTTTGCGCGCCACATCCCGGGAGAAATAGCTGTATGGTGCAAACTTAAGCTTACACTTATCCCCAGTCTTATGATTGATAATCTCTATCTCTCCTGACTGTAAAGATAAGGACGGTAAAAATATAAAACTTCATGAGAGAGATGAAGAGGTGGAAGTCAATGCCAGAAATAAGGGTTATTATTTTACCTGGTCAATCCACAGTTTCCCAACAATTATGTTGTGAACAGTGGTGGTCACTTTCTTCCACGTGTAATGATTCCCAGAATTATTAAATATACAGTGTATGGTACCTAGGAAAATTTAACAGACACATAGTTACAGAGTTTGACATTTATTCATACGCACTTGTCTATGCTTCATCAATGGAAATATTGAGCTTACCCAACGGCATGATAGAAAGGTATTTTCCTCTAAATTTGCTAGTAATTTTTATCTCTTGCCGCAAGGTCCAGCCATGACGAGACTCTGCATGGTGTGCAGCCGCAGGGGGGTGATGACTGACCTAAGGGTAAATTAAAACTGGGTGTTTGTAAACTAAACGACACAAGGGGGAAAAAAGAGCCATGTTATGATACATTGCACACAAAGGCAAGTGTACAGAACCATCCTGGAGAACACACACACAGTTTTAACACAGTTAAAATCTTCACTTTGTTTCTTTATCGAGGTTCTCTTATCAATTATTTTAGCCAACATCTAGGACACCCCACTTGGACTATAATCCTCAGTTCCGCCATCAAAAATCTTGAGGCCCAGAACATTCTAAACACCTGGACCAAAGTTCAGCTCCTATCAGACCACCCCATGCCCATCCCACCCATTGCTCTGCCTTAAGATCCTCCCAAAAGCCCACCTTATGAGAACAGGGGCAAGTCTAGGGTTAGTGGCTTCAGAGTTAAGTATTCTTAAAGGCCCCTCTACTAACACACATATACACTAACACGTAAACACCCACTCACTCTACCACCACACACTTAAATACAGACACACACACTATTTCTACTGCTCTTCCTCTACCAGGCACCACTAAACCTAGGCCCCTGACACTCCAACACCACACGCTGATAGACACACTAACACCAAACACTCATTGTTTTGCACATATATTTATTATAACTAAGGAGGAGGTTGGTATGAGTTATTTATTTGTTTGGTATAAGTTGTGTGTGGTCTAAGAGTGATCCTAACAGATCCTGTGTGCCTACGCATATACTAATTTGGAGTTAATGTTTCCATACGTACTGAATGTTTTTGTTGTACCTACCCCTTATATTTTAAAGTGCGGAGCACAAAGTCCATCTTTTAGCTCTAAATAAATACATACATACATAGAGGTTATGTATCGTCTGTAACTAAAAGGGGATCGACATGACATGTCTACTCTACGATTGTAGAAAGAACAAATATTCTATATTTAGCATCCACACAATGTTTAGGGGGTGTCAATTTTAGCAAATTTGAGTTGAAAATCTGTTGTACTGATGGTAGACTTGTGCATTCATTTTCGTATTTTTAACGATAATTGCCTGTTTCGAATCAAGAGCGATCTCTGACGAAACACGGCGCCATGAAAAGCAGTTTAAGTGGTCGATGAGGTTAAGTGGGAGGGACTGTGTGTAGGAGGGTACATATTGACTGATGGGTAGTGTCAGACATCACTAGGTGTCTGTGTTCCGTTAAGAGAAGTAGCCCAATATGCAGGACGACCAGAGGAACAGAGAAGCAAAACTGGTAAAGTTCGGACTCACTTTACTAGGAAAGCATTTTTCCTTCTACATATATGAAATCATAATTTAAAAACTGCATGCGGGGAGTGAAGAAGCAGCCGACCAAGACGACGCCGGCACCAGGGATCCGGGAGAAAGCCGGCGCCGACCCTGCGTGCCGGTACGTGCGTGACAGATAGAATGGCTGTGGGGTGAGCTGGAGAAGATGCGCTGACTACTGCAGCAGATATTTTGTTCCCCTGTTCCCGAGTAGTTTAGTTGGTAGACAGTTGCCCATTTATGCTACCAGCCAAACCTGTAATTTGTGAAGTTAATTATTTTTATTACTGTGACAGAACCTTCCTTCACTGGGGCTTTTGGAGGGGACTGATGGCTAGCCTCCTGCCTGCTGACAATGGGCCCTGACATTAGAAGGAGTTCTGTTCTTGGAGAAGTAGGTACAGGGACCCCCTTTCAACTGATTTCCCCTATTATATGTTTTACCACATTTCCTACTCAGACTCAGAACTGTAAATGCCAGCTGGACATCCTGGTGTAAGAAGAAGGCTGATTATCTGCGTTGTGAAGAAACGTATTAATGTGTTAGGTGCTAGTGCTGCCATTCACTTGTGTACCCCCTACTGCTGTGTATATAATAACTAAATAGACAGCCAGTAGCTGTTAATCCTGTTAGCTCTGTGTCCTAGCCATTGTTTATTTCAATTCAATTATATGTCTGTAATCATTCTATGTCTACTTCCCCAATTAATGTAATTAATTCTCTTGTAATTCTTGTAATTAGATTCTGAGACATTTGTCTTTACCCTTTCTTACTTGTATATATAGTTCGTGTTCCGTCTTGTTATTGGGGTAAGCCTTGGTGCTGTCCTTGTCAGGACAGTAAAGTGCCGTATTGCTATGTTACAGTCCACCGAGGTTCCCGAGAGGCTCTAATTCCTGGTGTCGTCAACGCTATTTCCACTTAAGGAACCAAGCCTTGTATTCCTGGTGACCATGGGCAGAAGGAAGCAATGTCTGGCGGGTGTACCCAGTCCGGGTGCAGGTCGTTTCCGTCACAATTACCTTTCTATCATATCAATTGATCTTCATTGATAAATATTTGGGCCAAAACCAGTAATTTTACTGGGTTAGCACATTGTGTAACTGTGTTCATGGGTTGGGCAGAGTTGGCGGCAAGCGTGTACGATAGCGTAGCAGTCACGTGAGCACTGGTATACCAGTCCCAGGTAGATAGAAGCCTTCTTGCACGGAGTTAGAAGTTGAACTACCAGTTTAAATACTGCTGCTTCACTACTGCACCTCTGACTTTCCTTTCTCTGGGGGCCTTTTTTTTTTTTTTTATAAAATTCTATAATATTGGGGAAATCCAGTCCTGCTCCACATGGCTGCATGTGCCTATCATCTGCTAGTGTCCGCCTGCCCAGTGCCTTTTTACTGCACCCCTTTGACCATTCTTATTGTGGGGGGAACCTTTTAACTTAAAATGGATGAACTTTAGCATCAAATGTGTACAGTTACATTATGATCTTCTTAAGTGTACGTTTGATAATAATTTTCAAATGCATTTGCCCAGGAATTATACCCGTCACAGACCTGCTCACAGAGGGAGCGATACCCGTTATCCTCCATCCGGTCCAGTTCAAAGGTTTCTCCTAGGAGTGGGTTGAAGGGCTTGCTGGTGCGGAAGACTGTGGTGGAGTAAGAAGAAACTGTAAAAGCAGCAACTAGACAAAGCTGTTCAAGAGCACTCTCACACTGAGCTCCCCGATCCAGCAGGGTATGATACTCCAGGTCCTCTGTCAAACGCTGGAGCATGGAGAGTGGCTCATTAAAGTTCACCTGGCCAGGAAAAAAAACAACAATTAGGGATGATGCCAAAGGCCTTGCTATACCTTATATTTATAATTGATAAGCATTCATATGCGTGGGTTACCAACAAGCAGCTGTCGGATCGTTATGAAGACAACTCATAACTCACGGCTAGCAAAATATCAATGGGGTTGTAGTTCCTTAACAATTTAACTGGCTTCGGTCACCAATGTTAATTTTATAGATTCCTCTCACATAAACAGAGCAGTTCAGAGACTGGCGGTTTTTTTTGTAGTGAAATATGAGAAGAAGCTCCAGTCCAGACGTTACCATTTATGGTTACAGTTATGGTCGCATTATTTGTATAAAAGATACAAGGATGAAAGAAAAAAAATCTAATCACAGTGCTGAAACCAGATTCTTATTGACCATCATCACACAAACCCTTGATGTGCAAATGGGCCAAAAACTATTAAGATACATTTTTGGTCCGTTTTTAGGCAACAAATTTTGTTCCCTGTCCGTTTGTTTTGGCCGGAAATGTGTGCTCACATTCACTGTCACACAGTCATTCTCATTCTCGTCAACCACTTCCGCATGTTCATCTTCTATCTTTCATCTTCTCCATTCAATTCAATCTCCAATCTGCTATGTTCATTTTTAGTCCACATCTCCGTGGACATAACCGAGTGGAAACTTCCGCCAGAACAGCGGCTCTTGCGGCAACATCCCCTCCCTGATCCTCCAAACGGGGACAGAAGACTTCCCCACAAGCACTGCCGTTTCGGTGGAAGTTCCAACCAGATTATGTCTGCTGAGATGCAGAGAAAATAAACACCCATTTTTTGCATAAGCCTCTAGTTGCCCAACGTTTCATTCATTGTTGGCGTGAAGTCATGAAGTCATATCCTGGTTTTATATCTACTGTTGACCGAGGACTACAGCCTGCAACCTAAAGTTCAAGATGGGGCTTGCATTTTGGGATGTGAAGCAAGGTGGGAGCGGTTTTGTTTCTGAGTGAACGTGGAGATACACAGATTTTCGCTTCAATTTTGCCTGATTTGTTGGTAGTCTGCCCTCATTTTCGTGGCTTTGTATCAATCCCCAAAATCTAACCGCACAAGTCTCTTAAACACTGCTATATGCTTGTTTAATCAGGATATCCCTTTTCCCATTTTAAGTGCACACCCACAATTTGTTTTCTATTTTGTAAAGTATAGTCCTACAAATAACACATCACACCCCACGATATAAATGGTAAATATGTGGAAAGACAAACCGAAAGCAGTTTCCCCATTAATAAAAAAATAAAACTAAATAGTTTTTGAAAGGTCCTCACATGCCCTTAGTAAATGTTTGTAGAGACACATACATGTAAATTTGCACATGCAGCCCATGTAGGCGACATACGGCAGGGTAATCACACGCATATACCGTATTTGCACTTTTCCCCCCACTTTAAGTCTTTAAAGTGGGGGTGCAGCCTATATTCGGGATTTAGCGTCCGGGACATGCAGTTCCGTCCGGGCAGACAGCAGGGTTAGGATAGTCCTGGCAAGGGAGATTGTGAAAGCACATCGTGCAGACTCACCGGCAGCGGAGGTTGTTTACGCTCGCCGGTGAACGTCTGAGTTTTTCTTTGAAGGAACCATTACTCATTCATCTGTTTTGCCTTCCATCTTGATGCCATGAATCTTTTTTTTCTGGTGCCCCATCCTAAATCTTACAATCATTTGCAAAATATTCATATGCAAAGACCATTCTTCTTTGGGGTAGTAACCCTTTGCTTAGCCTGTCCATCAGAATATTTTTGCTCCCTAAAGTATGGACTGCAAGCGTCTGAGTTCAATTCTTCTATGCCAGGCAGTGCAATCTGGGAAACCATGTACACCAGTGTATTATATATACATATATACACACCACCGCTTTAGTATTGTCTGGCCGGCTGTACGTGAATAGAATACCAAGGACTAGATGAGCGCCCCAACCAAATAGAGAGGCATCTGTGGTGAGAATTTGTTACAGGATTTAAACACTTTCAAGATTGCCTGCTGCAGACATTATGCCTTTACCCAAGGAACGGATGGAGTAGGGACTCTATGTTTCTCTTAGAATTAATTCAATAACTTAACTACCACAAAACTTTCCACCTCCATCCCTACTCATTAATTTCCGATTTCTTACAGGTGTCTGCCCCCCCCATACCCACCGGCATTGGAATTTTGCTTAGCTCTTTCCCTATACAATTCTTCATGACACTCCACAGATTAAGGCTGTAGTTAGGTTTGTACGGGATCCTCGTGCGTCTTTCCCTTCTTAGATCCTCAGAGGGTGGGCGTACCTGTAGGAAACACAACAAAATACCCAAGGTTGGAAAACGGTGCATTATGTTTAATCTATCACATTAAAGCTGCTACAAAATAAAAATCAACTGACTTAAAATTGCATTTCTTTTTGAATCAGCATTAAACACTGACGGTTCCTAGAGTCACCCTACCCCTCCACTGTTGTTGCCCTGACTCCCAGAAGACTATTTCCCAAAGTGTGACCTGATCGGACCACGGACAGGCTCCGGGGCATTTGTGAGTGAGAGTGGGACTTTCACTCACGTCGCTTTCCTTTTCTCATCAATGGGATCAGATCGCTATTTTCACCGTATCATCTTTACATCCCTGGGAGTCTATCCTAGAATTAGCGGAGGGCTGAGTACATCGACCACCGAGTTAGTTAACTCCGAAAGCCAGCGGTACCTAGGACTGTTTCCTATGGAACTGTTTGCAGCTACCACCTCGTGGGCGGTCCGCTGCTTCTTCCACTCGGTGGTCCTGGGACTTTCCTGGACTCTCCTGGAGTCCTTTCCTGGACTCTCCTGGAGTCCTTCCCTGTCGCTATTTTTACGGTGGATTATCATCCTGAAGGGAGAAGCCGCTCTTGGCGGAGAGGGACAACCTGAGGTCCCTGGCCGGTCCGTCACACAGGCAATTCAGGAAAAAAGATTTTTTTTTTATTGCTTCAAAGTATTCAAATCTTTTCCTTGCTAGAAAGTTATCTGACTTTTCATCTGGAGTGTAATCCCATAATTATTACTGAGAAACTAATTTACTGTTCTTATATTAAAATATTCCTCCTAAAGGAAGAGAGAGAAAGGGGAAAAATGCTTGCCCCTCCAAACTGCCTGCCCTCATTGTTTTTCCTGCCCTACTTCAGGTAGGAGTTCACATTTCTGGATCTCTGGAGGTAGGCCCTTGGTTGGACTTACACCTTGAACCAGATTTCCTCTTATTCTCTTTTCCAACGGAGAAGGTTCCTGGTGATTTTTAGGTGATGATCACATCACCCATGCACATCTTCCAGGAATCCTGGAATCACTGCATGCACCACGGCTCCAGGAATACACCACTTGAAGGGGCAGAGGCCATTTGGAGACCATGTTCTTTATCTACCATGGATGAGAAACAGGTTGAAGAGACCCAGAGGGAGGGTCCTAGGAAAGCCTCCTCCAAAACCAAGCATTCGGTATGCCTTTTCTGTAAGCAGCCCTGAAGAGACTGCAAGTCTAAAGTCTTCTCTTTCTGTTCAGTACTGTTCTACAAGCCATTATAGTCGGAAGTTGTGGGCTGCTAACTCTGCTTCTAAGAACATACTGTCTGGGATTTGTTTCTACTGGAAGGATTTGTTCGGCAAAGATCTGGAAAATTTGTTGGAACAGTAATGGGACAGTAGTAGACACTAGATTCGGTTAAGGTACTTGCTTGGATATCTCACATTTCCCGACAGGTAATGACTATGCTCTGAAGGATGGTGGCTCTGACCAGATGTTGTTTAGTCAAAACGGGATGGCTCAAAGGCATCTCCCTTCCCATTTGTGTTGGAAAACTGCACGGGTGGGGAACATGCCTAGAGAATCACTTCATGCAAGATTATATACAGATTATTTTTGACTTCCAGACCACCAAGATCTGCTTTCCCAGGGCCTCCATCAATCTTCAGCACTACTTCTGTTGATTGCCTGGAGATTGAATATGTTCTCCTGCTCGGAGGTAGACATTCTGTTGGAAAGCAGGAAATTAGACACCAGAAAAAGGTATGCCATTTGGAAGATCTTCACTGAATGGTGCTCCCTCAAACTCGTCATCTGTCAGTTCTTAAAGCTCTGATTGCTCCATTTGGGCTTCTCCAAAAGGCTTAATGCCCAGCTACTATTAAAGTACACATCAATGCCCTAAAACCCTTCTTTGACTTTGCCTTTCGCTCTTGGTTCCGCTTATTTATGATGGCATTATCCAGAATTGGGCTCAGTCGCAGCCTCATGTGCCTCCTTGGGATTTAATGGTGATTTTGAAAAGCCTTATTAAGCGCCATTTGAGCCTCATTGAACCTCTCTGTTTTCTCCCTTTTACGGTGGTGTTTCAAGTGACAATTGCACCTGCCTGGAGATTTTCTTCATGTTTTCCATTACTATGGATGTCAGCACAGTGCTTCATTTATCACTGGGATTTGCTCATAACACTTCCTTTTTTCAGACTTTGTTTTACCATCTTTTTGTCTGGAACCTAAGAATGCAAGAGAGAGAGCGCTGCATTTCTTGGATGTTGGAATATGCCTAGAGATGTATTTGAAGAGGACTACTTGGCTCTGCTGATCCTCCAACTTGTTCATTTGGTGTGTGTATGCGGCTGGAAAGGATTTAAAGACTGAAATCCATCAGCAGGTGGACAGTACAGGGAATCCAGGAAGCATGTTCTACGAGGTCTGTAGCAAGTTCATGGGCTGAGCTAGCAGAGGTTCCTCCAGTTCGGATTTGTAGAGCACCTGTTAAGACCTCTCTTCATACTTTTGTCAAGCATTATAGACAAAGTCTCATCTGCTGAGGAATCTATGTTTTGTAGCTGGGTATTGCGGTCTGTTATACTTTAAATTAATTATTTTTTCCCACCATTATATCTTATTGAATATCTCATATTGTCAGCACTGCTGGAGTTAACAAGGGAAATGACAAGCCCAGATTTTCACAATCACAACCTAATTAGACATGTAAATCTATGCTCATTATTTTAGTGCCTAAATTCTTCTTGTTCCTTAATTACTTATCCAAGCTCTACCATTTTCCAATTCTATAAAGTTAGTAGTAGTAAAACATGTGAAGGGAGACTAAGCAGGATTGATGTCAGTGGTAAACACAGGCTTTAAGAGAATGCATAACTAGAAAGATATTGGTAAAAAATAGTACTGGAGAAAAACAACATAGCAAGAAAAACAGAAGGACATAAGAATCTTAAGACTCAAAGCAAATGGAGGAATTCCCACTGACACAGGAAGGAAAGAAACAAGTGGGTGAACATCTTAAAGTTTAAAGTTAATTGTTTTAGCTTGCACATATGGGATGAGTGCACAAATACGAAGGTATCAACACTTACAGGTTCTTCTATAATATCATAGCTTGCTGCACTAATGTTGCTTCCTGATCGCCTGTAGAGAGACAGAGAGATCTTTATTAGAATTTAAAAGCTGGAAGAGAGCTTAAACTAGAAAAAAATGCAACAGAAATATTAAACCTGCAATAAAAATCATTTAAATTTAGTAAACTTTTTTTCTTCATCATTTTAATTTTTTTTACTCCGGTTAAGGGAGAACTCCCGGCACTCCTTCCCAAAGTTTTTTTTTTTTTTTTACATAAAAATGAATTATATTTAATGCTTTTATGTCAAGTCCTTTTGAAATATTTAATTTTACTTACCTGGATATTTAACACGAATAATCAACTACCCATGATCCTCTAGCACCCTCCTGCCTTTTACCCAGAACACTGCAGCAATGGCGTCACCCACCACAGCGTGCAACATCATCGCATACATACTGAGGCAGTAAATAGCATCTGGCGTCCCAAATGGAAAGCAGATATTGCCATACAGGCCACAAACTGTGACCTTATATTAGGCGGTAAGCAGTTTAATGTAAGGAATGTCTGACACGGCCTGCGGATATAACTGCTGCGTATGGTGTGAATGCGAAAGGAAACCGGAAAGTTATGAAGACAACGAAAGGAGCCTGTGTATATGGAGGGAAATAAAAACTCTGCTCCACCTAACACCAGCTAAGTACACAACATTAGATACCCTACTGAGTACATGACTGTGGGCAATAAGTTGTTAAACACAAAAAGGGGACCGAGATCTCTTATTTCAGTGAATGAAATGTCCTTAATATGTCTGAAATGCACTTGGCATCAGTACATCATGATATTTTAGGAATCTTATTTGTTAAACAAGAGTTTAAAATAATGTAATAAAAGTACAGATTTTGTAGTGTTGAAGTAATGGACCATACTCACTTGTGCCCAAGACCATCCTGTGAAGAGCCGCTTATGATTTCTGGGGCATCAAAAAACTCATTCTCATCATCTTCATCACTAAGGTCCCCTTTCCCTGTCCCGCAGAGGTCTAAAACAAAGAACGCAACCACCATTTTAGGTTTCATAGAAAGCGTAAGAAATGCAATAGTAATATAGTAGTAATATAGTAGTAATATAGTAATATTTTTTTTAGATACACTTTGGAACGTTACCTTTGGAGACCCCAGAGCGGGTCTCTGCTGGCAGTACAGTAGCCCCACGGAACGCCCGCTCCAAGTGGTTGTGCTGCTTTGCCAGCTGCTCAAGTGTCTCTTCTAGACGAAGTCTCTGGTCTCTTTCATACTGCAATGCTCTCTGCCAACGTTTACTATGACTCTCTGCAAGAGACATAAAGTCTCGACAAGCCTGAGAAAAGCAGTGAAAATGAGGTCAAAGCAATGAATAAATGAAAAACAGAGTAGACCAATGATTTCTATCCAGTGGGGAGTTGGGGATCATTTCTAGAGGACCTGTGAGCTTTGTGCAGCCCACAATGCTATGGGGATGCCCAAAATAATTTTAGTTGGGTGTATATAGATTCCCATAAAAGGACTACATATTACAGAGGACAATCGAAAGGTATAGGAGATGCAATCAAATAAGAGATCAAATGATTTAATTTACATAAACGCGAATGTGCTAATCATTAATATGACATCATCCTTCTTTCATGCCTTTTGCTCTCTAATGGTCCCCTATTTTTTCACTCTCTCACCCATTTGTCACACACAACATTATAAGGCAGTGCCTTATCTCACTCAAATACCATGCTGCAGTCCCCCCCCAACCGGCAGTCCCTCAAACATCGAATAGACTGTCACATACACAGGGGTCGGCACTAACATTGCTTGAGGTAGACCGGGGTCTGCAGTGTACAATTTAACAATGTTCTAAGGACGCTCACAAACCTTGCCACAGACACTGGTAGATGAGGGGCAATAGGGGGCACAAACCTTAGCACGGAGACATGCAGAGGATGGGCAGTGGCTGCTGGATAGTATGCTGGCTATGGATCCTGCATCTGACCTCAACACTACCGGGCAACCTCTACCCTTAACAACCCCTCCTACAGGCAGGAATAGTCCTTGCACAATCCCACCCACTGGTGTCAAAGGAAAGGTTAAAAAAGCTAAGTCTGCTACAAAAAGGTATTAATTAGGAGGGACTGCAAGACAGAGGCCTCCCTTTCCCACCTCAGGACTGCAGCAAGGTAAGTGAACTACAAAGGGTGGAGAGGGGGTAGATAGAGAGGAAAGGAGGGTAGTAAGAATACTGAAATAAATAAAGAGTGAGAATGAGTGAGAATAAATAAATTGTGTGAATGAAATTGTTAATTAGTGAGTGACTATTACTATTATAGATGTATAACCGATTTGTGGAAAGGCAAAGATGCAGGGTGCTTATGGGACAAAGATAGTACAGGGCGGGCAGTTTGGGGATAAATATGTAGTATGCGGGCTATTTGGGGACAAAGTTGTCTACGCGCATTGCCGCAGCCGGTGAATGTCTCCGCGATACACAGACAACCTCCGCTGCTGCCACTTCCGCCAGGCCTTCTAACGTGATGTGACGCCGGTGCTCCACCATACAAACCCCGTTGGAAGTGCTGTCAGCAGAGGTTGTGTACGTGCATCGCGCAGACGTCCACGGCTTCCGGAGAGGAGGAACCAGGTCCCCTGCAGATATGCCTTATACCCCCTATATGCCATAGTGCCCTCTGATATGCCACTCTGCCCCTAATATGCCTTATAACCCCTGATATGCCACTCTGCCCCCTTCCAGATATGCTGTGACGGTTCCTAGAGTCACCCTACCCCTCTGCTATTGTTGCCCTGACTCCCAGAGGACTATTCCCAAAGAGCGATCTGATCGGAGCACGGACAGGCCTCCGAGGGCGTTCGTGAGACCGGGACTTTCACCCCTGGAACTATTTCTGGACTTGTCATCGCTAGCAGTCGGCGGACATTTCACTCACATTGCTTTCCTTTTCTCCTACTGGGATCACGTAGCTATTTTCACTGTATCATCTTTACATCCCTGGGAGTCTATCCTGGAATTAGCGGAGGGCTGAGTACATCCCGAGACTTTGCTGGACTCTAGGACGTCGCTATTTTCACGGATTGTGCCCCTAATGTTATCCAGTGACATGAAGCTCTTTATTGTGTTATTAATAAAAATTTATTTTATTGCCTTATTTTGTACATCGCACAATAAGGTCTGGGAGATTATCTTTATTAGATTATGTGTGCTCCTTATCTCCCAGATTTAGGTGTTATTTTGTATTGTCGCCCTCCTGTGGTATCCCTCCCTATAAAAGGCGACACTGGTCCCATAATAAACAGATTCCTTTTGATGAACCTAAAGTCTCGCCTGGTTATTTGGTTACAGGATAGCGATATCCCTTTACTTTGCTTGGGGATATTGCCTACGGATTGCAGTGGATTATCGTCTTTAAGGGAGAAGTCGCTTTTGGCGGAGGACAACCTGAGGTCCGTCACATATGACACTCTGCCCCCCCCCCAAATATACCTTATACCTCCCTAAACGCCATAGTGCCCTCTGATATGCCTTATACCCCAGATATGCCACTCTGCCCGCCCCCCCCCCACACCACACTACCCCCTGCTCAAGACACTTAGGTGTCTAGCGGAGGCAGCCGGTGAACATCTGCGCAAAGCGCGTAGACAACCTCTGCTGCTGGCCTGCACGTTCGCTGGAGCTTCTATGACTGAGCACCGGAAGGTCATGTGACACTGGTGCTCCACCATAGAAGCCCCAGTGACAGTGCCAGCGGTAGCGGAGGTTGTCTGCGCATGTCAGAGAGGAGGATCCATACTACTCTCTGGCAGCCAGCGAACGTTGCGCAACTCACGTAGACAACCTCCGCCACTGCAGGCTGGTACTTCTGCCGGGGCTTCTATGGTGGAGCACCGGAAGGTCATGTCACGCTGGTGCTCCATCATATAAGCCCCAGCGGAAGTGGAGGGCAGTAGCTCCCTGCTGGGGAACCCTCTACTTCATTGCGGAACCCTAAAGAGGAACCCCCAAACTGCTGTGCTGGGAACCCCAACAAGTGATGTAGGGAAGTTTCTCTGTGCTTAGAGTTCACTGGGGTCATAATAATTTAATAATTAAATGAAATATGAAATATCCAAAAATAAGAATATGGGATAATTTGAAGTGGGGGCAGCTAAGCTAACTTGGGGGACATGGCTGAACATAAAACAGTGTTTATTTGCTGCAGTCAGCCTTTATCAAAGATTGTAGTGGCACAAAGGTTAAAAGGGCTGATCGTATAATTAGTGCGTGCATAGTGTTAAAATACCATCATTTGCAATACCCTGAGGTATCTAGTTTTCCAAAATATATGGTTTGATGTGGTAAATTTAATTGGCCAGCTTTAAGGATGTCCCAAATTGGACATTGAGCCCGATGACCAGATGCCAAAATGCCAAGTTGAAAAACTGAATTGTGCATGCCTCAAATGTGGCCTTTTAGCCAAACAGCCCAACAATACTATTGGCGGTATCACTGTACTCAGGAGATGTTGATAAATTGAATCGGCCGGCTTCAAGTATGTCACAAATATGGACATGGAGGTAGGACGGCCAGATTTGAAAAATGGTTTTGAAATAGCAAAATGCTATTTATACTTATTGTCATATTAACAATAAAAACAGAAAAACTATAAAAACACTTCTAAAATCAGGACAAATATTAGCATGTTTTGCATGTTTTTTCATGTAAAAAAAAAGTTATATTTTTAAATTGTTCATCATATTTTATTTTTTACAGTAAATGTTGGTCCTTGTACACCCCCATTCACCTGGACAGGGCGCACCAAGCTCTGCAGCCCTGTGGTAGACCAACTGACCCCCCCAGGGATGTTTGCTGTTTTCATGATTTTATCTTGAAGGAAGAGGTGATGGCCAAAACAAGGGGATCCTGTACCTTTACCTTTGAAGAGCAAACGCTAGCGCTCTTTCAAGCTCTATCCTCTATAACCCTCCGAAACAGACGGGTGCTGCGCCCACTTACATCACTCCTATAAGAAAAGGGTATAAGAAATTCTAACTTATTGCACATAAGGTCTCCACATATATGTCTCGGGGATGTCTTCACACTATGTTGTGGATGGTTACTAAATTGTCTCGTTATAAATGTGGGTTTCAGCTATGGATCTTTTTTTGTTCCTTGTTCTTGTTTGTAGTGTTCTTTGTATTTTTTTTCTGGGATTGTACTTCTGTATTTGTTTTTTTTCCTTTTAGCCCTACTGCTGTCATCTCGGTTGGGGTTAATTTTGGCACCCCCCAGCAGTTCGGGAATTTTCTGGGCCTTCCCCTCTCCGTTGATACCTGTAGCGGGCAACTTGGATTTCTTGCTGGGGCTGGAGGGTGGGTTCTTGAGGTCGTTGGGCATAGCTCCTGAGACCTTGCTGTCGGATTTATGTGGAGGGGCACGCTCCTCTACCCTTCGATGGGGCTGTCTCTACTCCCCCTTGCTTCAGCCCTTCCGCTTTGCTCAGCTTATGCATTATGTTTTAAGCGAACCGACGGCCTTTGAGCAACTTGCCCGACAAGAAAAGTTGCTTGGGGGGGGGTCTCTAGGACGTACCACTTGCTATTAGCGGGTGCGTCTTCCATTCCCCAGTCTTTCATAGGGTTTTGAGAGGAGGCCATCAGGGGGTCTATCTGATCATCAGTGGGAGAAGATCTGCACTTTAGTGCACAAATGTTCTATTGCTTCAAAGATTTAAGAAAATGCCTACAAGATGCTGTCCATGTGCTACCGAACGCCTGTGGCTGTTAGCAGGATTTTCCCGGGGGGTGACCGACCTGTTGGAGGTGTGGTGAGGAACTCGGCTCCTACCTGCATATCTGGTTGAGCTGCAGTCGGCTCAAGCTTTTTTTGATAGGAGTCTTTCGTTGCCCAGAAGGGGGGACCGGGCGGACTTTCCCTCTCTCTCCAAGCCTTGGCTTGCTCCTTCACGCTGACGGGTCTCTATCATCCATGAAATGCTCTACTGTTAGGACACCTTTTTAATGCTGCTCTCTGTCCGATTCCCTTGTACCGGAGCTATACTGAGGCTCTTCCTCTCTGACATTGGGTTTCCCAGGTGGAGAAGGTGAGGGTTATGGAAGTTAGTTCACCTGTCTAACAATAGGATGGAGGCTTACACAGGGGTACACGGAGATCCTGAAGTAACGTATGGATCCCGCAGGCTCACTTTCTTCTTCCTCCGTTTACGCGGACTATTCCCTTTTTTTAAAATCCAGTTTCTCCCCTCTTTTGCCTCTCTTCCCTCTCTTCTCCCCCCACTGTTTGTGTGGTCTAATTTCTTTATCCCGGTCTCTCCTCTAGTCCACCTATCCCCTTTTTTTTTTCTTCTCTCTCCTCACCAGTCTGGAAGACGAGGGTTGTGTGCCGAGGGGACTTTTGCGGACTGTCGCAAGCGCTTAATGGTTCCGTGATTCTGTTTATTTTCACAACTTTTGTTGTGTCTAATTTGACATGACATCTTTGCTGATTGTTCCTCAAGTGCAGAGAAGTACCGTATATTCCGGCGTATAAGACGACTTTTTAACCCCCAAAAATCTTCTTAAAAGTGGGGGGTCGTCTTATACGCCGGGTACTTACCAAGCCGGAGGTTCCCGCGAAGCCACCAATCTCTTTAATCACTACGCGCCGGCTATTAATGCCGAGCGCAGGGATGCCGTCATGTCCCGGCGCCCGGCATCAATTGCCGGCGCGTAGTGATGAGGGAGCAGGGAAGCCCGAGGTCTGGCACTTCAGACCTCGGCTTCCCTGCTCTCTCATCACTACGCGCCGGCTATTGATGCCGAGCGCAGGGATGCCGTCATGTCCCGGCGCTCGGCATCAATTGCCGGCGCGTAGTGATGAGG
>VKOC01000007.1:12920373-12932875 GCA_009364415.1 Spea multiplicata
CCAGGCTAAGGGAGCACAAGACAGCGGAGGTAGTCGGTCGGTCTAGCCAGCTCCGTGACATCTGTGATTCAAGTTTAGAAGCGATATACCTCTGAGACCCCAGGGCAAATCATGGTACCCTGTTTATTCAATTCATGTCATGAAGAGGGAAGGACAGAAGGTTAAGCACAAGAGAGTTGAGCTGCTGTTAACAGTCAGTTTCGATATGTGATGGTAAGTAGCTCCGTTGCCCACCCTGTAAGGTAGGGCCAAAAAAAGTGAATTAGGCTACAAGGGAGAATTGGTGTTTAATATTTTTGTATGTGGAAGACTTCTGTATTTATGTCCCTAGCCCACATGTTAAAAGGTGACGTAGGGAGGCTGAGGGGTTCGCCTTGTCACACTTGCCATTATCATTTCATCCATGTTTATTTGTTTGTAAGCTCGCAAGAACAGGACCATGTTTTCTTTATGTACCAGTATGTCTTAAGTGTGTTAATTGTATTATCAAATTGCATATTGTCAGTTTTAATGTTATTGTTAATTGTAACATTGGTAGAGAAAGCTGTCCTACATCTGCTGGAACTGGTAAAGCTGTCAATATGAAGAGATGAAGCCATAAGTAACTTCTTTATTTACATTATATATGTAGTTAGATATAGTCAAAGCAAGGTGAGTTGAATTTTCTTGGTACCAGACTCAAACACTTTCAATACTAAATCTCAATACATATAATTCAGCGGCTGTATATGTGACCGCATTAACATTTGGCCCCCTCCCTGCCTTGGTTCCATAAATCCAATAATTGAACTCAGTCTAACCTATAAGACTGTCAACCTTGCCATGTCATTCATTTTAAGACTGGCTACAACAGTAAAACTGATTTGTTGGTCTTTTTACTATTACAAAATATAAATGCAATGAGCAGTAAGTTGTCATTCCAAGGACAGTGTAGTATTGTAATAAGTGTTTTAGATATTCTTCACACACAGGAATTCAATACTGAGCCCTAGGCGTACCAACTGCAGTACTGTATATATGTATATATATATATATATATATATATATTAGATTTTCTTTGGCGCTTGGCTCTTACTAAATATGTACTTTCTTTTTCAATTCTTGCTATAATGCAGAAAGTTAATAAAAACTATCTCATGAGATTGAAATGTAATCTAAAAAAGACATGTTGTTCTTTTCAACAGTATAAATGAAATAATATGCTTAAAAACTAATATCAACCATGGTTTGGGCTTTAACCCATAAATTACGCAATGAGCTAAAATACTCCAATTGTTTTCATGCGGCGCTACAACATGGCATCTGTTGGCTTTATCTGGGAAACCTGGTCACCCTACTCTTGACAACCTATGGTGCCATCATTTTTAATATGGGAAGCAGATGTTTCATGGACATAACAGCTGTTTTCAGGCAATACCATATGGGACTATCCTTGCATAGGATCCTAAAACGTTCAAAAGGACATGAAAAACAAGTAGAAAATGTGGAATATTATGGTGTTAAGTCAACTTTACAAACTTTTCAACTGAATCATTTTTTATGCAACCAGTCAGGGAATGGATTTAAACGTATATTTACATAGGGCAGCAGTAAGGCCCTTCTTCCCAACTGGTCCATTGGGTATATTTCTATGCCTAAAACCACAAAACTGTTTAAAGTATAGAATCCAGCAATGTGTCCAGAAATTGTGTTTCATTTGCATCCACACATACCCTGACAGGACATAGATTACACAGCAGAGATACGATATTGTTACTTTATGCCCGCCATGTAAGGCTTTATGAAGTGAAGCAGAAAGTTGTGTGTTGAGACAGCGATAAAATAAGAACAAGTAGTCAATTTAATCCGTGAAGAAGAACCACAGTTCCATTGACATTTGGCATGTGACACGATAATAATAAGTGGTAGTTTAACCATGTCAGAAAAAAAATAGGATACCGGTTTGTTTTTATGTCTATTTTTTAATTGGGCACCCAAGGCTTCTACTGGTCAACACAATCATGACTGTATGGAATCTGGCAATCTCCAGTCATTGCATTTTCCTTCTGACGTCTCTCTTCTGGGAGATCTGGTTGCCTACAACTAAACTGGACTGTTTCTAATCCAGTGCCACAAGCTAAACTACACTTCAGCTAATCTGCCATTCACTTTCTTTATATCTGCAGGGCAGATTCCATAGAAATAGCAAATACAACACTGTTGCCGCACTTAGCCCAGCAGGAGATGGCAGCTAAAACTTAACTACAACTCAGCCCATTAATTTTAGATGTGTTAGCCTGCAGCTACTACTACTTATTATGAAAGACTGAAGCAAAAATAGAAATCTCTACAGTAAACAAGCAAAGTCCCTGCAGAGGAAACGGACCCTTATATTTACAACATGGGAAAAGACTCTTTTTTTGCCAAGTCCAATTTCTTGGGTGGCAGTAAAGATAATATCAAAAGAGTTCATGATGAGTCTCCCAGTAAGTAATGCTAAGCAAAGGGACAGAGTTACATTACATAACATTACATAGTTACATTAGGACAAGAAACCAGTGTCCTTTATCTAATTTTTCAAAAATGCCATTCTCAGTGGTCTCAGCAGAAGAAGAAATATGTGGGCAAAGGCTCATAAATCATATAGGTTTGGGGATTTCAGTATATCTAGCAGCTTTAAAGTTATGTCACTTCATAGAGAAGGCCAAAACAAGTTTTTAAAAGTACACTATGTGTATATATATATATATATATCAGAAAGTTTCAGAACTTTTTATGGAAAATTATATAATATCCCTAACAGAACAAGACAGGAGGACATAGAAAAATATCTAAAATCGGCGGATTTACCGTCTATATCAGAGACAGCAAAGGATTTATTAAACAAACCAATAGAGAAAGCAGAATTAAGTAAGGTAATAGATAAGTTGGTGAAACAGAAAGCGCCCGGCCCTGACGGTTTTACAAATTTATTTTATAAAACTTTTAAAGCCGATATAATAAGCGAGCTAATAGATCTGCACGAAGAAATAGCAAAAACAGGAGTATGTCTAAAAGAACTATTACAAGCAAATATCCTTCCAATATTAAAAAAAGAGAAGAACCCGTCGGACTTAAAAAGTTATCGTCCTATTTCTTTAATAAATGTCGATATCAAAATGTTCTCTGCAATCCTAGCAGAAAGATTAAAATCTATTTTAAATACTCTGATACACCCTGATCAAGTGGGCTTTGTGCCCGCTCGAGATTCTGCTAATAATGTCAGAAGGTTAATAGATACTTTGGACTATGCGGAAAGGACAGGGTGCCCCCTTTTGACCCTTTCATTAGACGCCGAGAAGGGGTTTGACAGGGTTAGTTGGGAGTACCTAAAAACTTCTTTGAGAACATTTGGTTTAACGGGATGGATCTATAACGCCATTACAGCCCTCTACACTAACCCTAGTGCCCGAGTAGTCAGATCAGGGCTGTGCTCCAACTGGTTTGATCTTTATAATGGTACACGTCAAGGCTGCCCACTTTCACCCATACTTTATATTCTCTCCTTAGAGCCATTTGCTAATAAAGTGAGAAAAAATTGTCATATTTCAGGTCTTAAGATCAATAAGGAAGATTATAAGATCATGCTTTATACAGATGATGTTGTTGTTTTTTTATCTAACCCTTTAACCTCTAGTTCTTACCGTATTTGCTCGATTATAAGACGAGGTTTTTTCCAGAGCAAATGCTCTGAAAAATACCCCTCGTCTTATAATCGGGGTCGTCTTCTCAGACCCCCCAAAAAATGTCTGCTGGGGCCATGCTGCTTACCGGTCGCGAGCAGCGTCTCTTCTGTTAGAAGCAGGAGGACAGGAAGCTTGCAGCGTCCTCACAGAACTCTATCTCCCCCCTCCCTCCTCTGGGGGCGGGGCCAGAGAAGTTGCTGTACAGCCGGTCCCCTGCAGAAGTCTTCGAGTGAGAGATCTGCAGTTCAGGTAAGGGGGTGGGGGAGGGTTTTTGGGTAAGTATGTGTGTTTAATGTGTGATTGATGTGTGATTAATGGAATGAATGAGTATTTAAATGTTTGTGAATGAGTGTGTGTGTGATAGCATGGATGTGTAAGGGGGGTGGGGGTTGTAGCATGGCATAGGGAGGCTGTAATCCCACTACTATCATCCCCAGGTCCCAGCATGTACTGGCTGCCTTGGATTGATAGGAGTGTGATTGCTGTTAGCAGTTTGATATATATAATCACACTCCTATCAAGCCAAGGCAGCCAGTACATGCTGGGTTAAAAGGCATATCATGGGGCTGAGTGGCATATAGGGGGTTAAAATGCATTTCTGGACCTCCAGAAATGCATTTTAACCCCCTATATGCCACTCAGCCCCATGATATGCCTATATACCTCCAGAAATGCATTTTAACCCCCTATATGCCACTCAGCCCCATGATATGCCTTTTAACCCCTATATGCCAGAGTGGCATATAGGGGTATAAGGCATATCATGGGGCAGAGTGGCAAATAGGGGGGTATAAAGCATTTCTGGGGGCAGAGTGGCATAACTGGGGGGGGCAGGTTGGCAAATAAAAGGAAATTTAAAAAATATATTTTTCTCAATCATAGCTTTTATTAAACATGAAAAAATAATTTACATGAATTAATATTTACTGGTAAAACTTTTTTCCTATAGGGTCGTCTTATATTCAGGCTTTTTGTTTTTTTCCTAAATTAATATTTTGATTTTGGGGGGTCGTCTTATAATCGGGGTCGTCTTATAATCGAGCAAATACGGTATTTTCTTCAAGAAGTAGATAAATTTAGTACGGTTTCAAACTATAAACTAAATTTGGATAAAACGATTCTACAGCCTAAGAACTTAGATGATTTAAGCATGAAGAGTTTATATGAAAATTTCTTTACAACAAACAGAACTAAAGAATTTTAATATTTAGGGATCTGTATACCAGAGAAATTAGAAGAACTAGTTGAGAAAAATGTTATCCGATTATTAAGATTTATGAACCAAGCATTAAAAGAGTGGAAAAAAGTGGAACTCTCGTGGTGGGGCAGAATAAATGCTATAAGATCCTATTTACTACCAAAATGGATATATTTATTCCGAATGCTCCCCCTAAAATTTCCACAGAGTTGGCTTACAATGATTCACACTAGTTTTTCCAACTTTGTGTGGAGAGGTAAAACCCCAAGAATAAAGGCAAGTTTATTGGGTCTCCGTAATAAAGATGGGGGGATGGGATTTCCCTTGATAAAATTATATTATGAAGCCAGTATTATATTTCATACTTGTAGAACATATCAAAACCATCTTAAAGAAGAAATTTGGTACAAAATAGAACAGAAAGCTCTTGATAGTAATAATTTAAATACACTAGTCTGGTCTATGAACGACAGAATAACGCTATCACAAATCAGAGGTAAAAACAGTATATTGGATAATATTATTTCAGAGTGGATGAGAATTAAAAAGAGATTAACAATCCAAAATAAATTCCCAGACTTATTAGATATTCATATAATGGAAGCATCTATAGAAGATATTTCCCTACACCACCTGAGAATAGCGGGTGTGCAAAAAATAAGTGATCTAATGTCGCAGGGACAAACTATATCCTTCTTCACTCTTACTGAGAAATATTATCCAATGAATCTATCTGTATTTACCTATTTGCGTGTAAAAAACTTTATTAATAAGCACGTTATATCAATTCAGAGGGAAGATCTTCACAGATTAGTATCTCTATTTAATTTAAAACACTCATTAAAATTATATTCCAAATGTGTAGAATCAATCAGAATCCAAGAAGGAGGCAAATCTATAAAATCTTATATAACCAGATGGGAAAAAGAGTTAAATATTACACTCTCATCAAAATAATGGCTAAGCGCTTTTAGAAGATTGTCACCTAGGCTGCAGGATTTATCATTACTGGAGACACAATTTAAAGTCGCCTATAGATGGTACATGGTCCCGACTAGACTCGCGGACATGTACCATTCTACTTCTAGAATTTGCTGGAGATGTGGACAGATGGAGGGGTCATATCTTCACATATGGTGGTCTTGTTCAAAAGTTACCAAACTTTGGGGAAAGACCCTCCATTTTCTCAAAAGGATCCATATAGAGATACCAAATTCTCCAGCATCACTTTTGTTACATATAGGTTGGCCAACTATGACCTCTGTGCAGTTAAATTTAACACTACACTTATGCTTAGCAGTAAAAAGAATAATTGCAAAACAATGGAAGCATGATAACGACTTTAATTGGGTTCAAGTTGAGAATCAATTGAAATACCAACTTACGATGGAAAGGGAAGTATCCCGACTCCACTCTGCCGATTTTAACAAAATATCTATTTGGGATAAATGCATGCAATTAATGAATATTCCGAACTCAGGCATTAGATGAATAACCAATAGATTTACCTCTCCAGAACTAATACGTTAGTTTTTCAGTATCAGTTTTCCTTCCCGCCCTCATCTCCAACTTGAACTGTATATTTTGTGTTTTTTTTTTTTATGTGTAGGTTATTTTGTTTGTTTGGCCTGTGAATCAACAATTTGTATTATATTAAGACTTATGGTCTACATACTGTTCGATTTGTTTTGTTTATGTAGATGATATGTGTAACTCTGTGTTTTTCTTTTCATTATTTTTCAAATATAAAAGTAATAAAAAGTATAAAAAAAAAAAAAGTACACTATGTGATCAAAAGGTATGTGGACACCTGGCTAACATACCTATATGAGCTTGTTGGATATCCTATTCCATAACTATTGGCATTAATGTGGAACTTCCCTCCTTTTGCAGCTTCTGTGAAGGCTTTCCACAAGATATTGAAGCCAAACAAGCATTTGTTAGACACTGATGTTGGAAGGCCAGGGTCACAACCAGCACTTCAATTCATACCAAAGGTATTCAATGGGGTTGAAGTCAGGGCTCTATGAAGGTCACTTAAGTTCTTCTACACCAAACTCATCAAACTTTGTCTTTTCAGATCTTGCAGGAGCTGATTACAGGGCCACAGTCATATTGGAAAAGGAAAGGGCCTTCCCGAAACCAGTGCCACAAAGTTGGAAATGTACAATTGTCTAAAATGTCTGTGTGTTGTAGCATTAACATTACAATTTATTCATACCAAAGGGCCTCACCCAAGTCCTGAAAAACAGCCTCAGACCATTATGCCTCCAAACTTTACAGTAGGCACTATTTATTCTGACAGGTAATGTTTTCCTGGCACCCACCAAGCCCAGATTCATAAGACTTCCAGATAGTACAGCATGATTCATCACTCCAGAGAACACATTCCCACTGCTCAAGAGTCTATTGGCAGCTGTGCTATAATATACATGAAAAATTAACCTTTTGATTCAAAATTAAGAAAACATATTGCAGTGTGTAAGAGAGTTTTTAGCTACATTTAGATCATTATTCTACTCAGGGCATGTTGTTCAACAAAAATAGCGTTTTTTTTTATCAGTGGTACCTAATTTGTGGTAGAAATACCAAGTAAAATTGCAAAATATATTTTGTTTGGTTTTTTACATACTTAATGATAGACTTTAGAAAAAGTACTACAAAGAGAAAAAAAAACAACTTTCTGTATTTAAAAAAATATATATATATATAGTTTGTATGGGTACACTAAGCATGGAAAAAATGAATCATGGTTGAACAAAGATACAAATGGCAAAAAAGCTCCAGTCACTTAGGGTTGTCAAACCCCTCGTCATTGTGGAGGGGAGGGTACTGGTGACCTATACTGAAAAGATGGTATCCCTCAGAAAAAGAGGATACTGGCGCATCTCTGAGTTTCAACTGCTGTGTCAATGGGAAGAATTGTGCAAATAGAGACATTACTAAAGAGTTGGATACAAGCTCTGAACATTAAACCTACAAAGATGTAGGAAAATATTACTGGGCCCGGTCACTACAAGGTTAATTAGTTAAGTATAGTCATGTCTTGTTACTAAGGCGTCAGGCATCAACATGTACAGACCACTGTGCTGAATAGATAAGGAAACGCTCAAGCACATGAGAGAAAAATGGTGAAGGACCTCTGTTTAGGGAGCCTGGCCAGCATCATAAGATGGAGGGCTAGCATGTGTCACAGAACAGAAGCCACCTAGAGATAACGCCACGACGTAAAGACACTTGTCCCTGGAAGATCCTGGAAAGTCCCCATGACGGCTATAGAAACCTAAGGCCGCAACCACAAACTTTGAAGCCTCACCTCCAGCGTTTGCAAGAACGTGCACGGGCAGCCCAGTTTGGATCCAGGGATCCTTGCGTCTGAGACAAGTGGCTCTTCGAAAAAGACTGTTCTGAGGGGTTTCCCAGTCCCTGCTGAGTTGCGAGTTAATCAGCTAGAGGAGTGATAACTAGTTGAGTGATTACTGTATTGACATTTGACACTATAGCATTGATTGCAGTGATATTGATTGCTTAACTCGTTTTACACACACATATATACATACATTTAATTTTAAGACAAGGTTTTTTTTTCCAGAGCAAATCCTCTTATATTCAAGGTCGTCTTATAATCGGACCTCAAATAGAGGTCTGGCTGTAAGAAAAAATGTTTACATTAATTAATATTTACTAGTAAAACTTCTTTCCCATAGGGTAGTCTTATATTCATGCTTTTTCTTTTTTTCTCAAATTAATATTTGTCATAATCAGGGTCATCTTATAATCAAGCAAATACGGTGTTTTCTATGTGCTGTAGTAAGAGTTCTATATTAACGTTTTGCTTGATCAAATTGTGCTGTCATTCCGTATCCTCATTGCTTTGGCAAAACAGTCTCATTTGTGATTTGGCCCATGTATTGGTGGAAATAACAGATTGAAACAACTTTATTCTGGTTAAGTGGAAGTGTGAAAAAAGTTTAAGAGTATATGTCTTGCAGTGCACAAACAATTAGTCCAAGCTAAGTTCAGCCTTTTCGAAGGAGAAAAGAGATTGTTAAGGAATGATCTGCAACTGCAGCAAACCATAATTAAAATGTAAATCAACGGTGATGTGTACTAGAATAGGCATGTCTGTGAACACAAGACTTTAATGCTTTCCATCTGCCTATTAATTTGGCTCAGTGGCTACTGAAATCCTAGTGTAACAGCTGGAAGGTAGACTTTTGGTAGATAAGGATTCCACTTTTGCTGAGGGTCCTTCTTGAAAAGCTTGTTTTTGTATTTTCCTCTGTGACCAACCATGTAATTATATACAACGATCAGCCATAACATTATGACAACTTGCCTAATATTGTGTAGGTCCCCCATTAGCTACCAAAACATCCTGACCTGTCAAGGCATGGACTCCAGTAGACCTCTGAAGGTGTGCTGTGGTATCTGGCACCAAGATGTTAGCAACATATTCTTTCAGTTCTGTAAATTGGAAGACTTGTTTGACTAGCACATCCGCAGATGCTCAATTGGATTTAGATTTGGAGGCACCTTGAACTCATTATTGTGTTCTCAAACCATTCATGAACCATTTTTGCTTTGTGGCAGGGCACATTATCCTGCTGAAAGAGATTAATGCCATCAGGGAATACCATGTCCATGAAAGGGTGTACATGGTCTGCAAGAATGCTTAGGCAGGTGGTATGTGTCAAAGTAACATCCCTATGGATGACAGGACTCAAGGTTTCCCAGCAGAACATTTCCCAAAGCATCACACTGCCTCCATTGCCTTGCCTTCTTCCCATAGTGCATCCCTGTGCCATGTGTTCCCCAGGTAAGTGACGCGCACACAGCTGGCCATCCACGTGATGTAAAAGAAAACGAGATTCATTAAACCAGGACACCTTATTCCATTACTCTGTGGTCCAGTCCGCTTTCAGCAATGTGGACAGTGGACAGGATGGGGACCCTGACTGCACCTTTCTATCATGGCCAGCATTAACTTTTCCATTTTTCCTACAGTAGCTGATCTGTTGGATTTGAACACACGGGCCAGCCTTCGCCCCCCACTTGCCTCACTGAGCCTTGTCTGCCCATGACCCTGTCGCCGGTTCACTGCTTTTCCTTCCTTGGAACATTTCTGATACTGACCACTGCAGACCGAGAACACCCTACAAGGGCTGCAGTTTTGGAGATGCTCTGACCCAGTCATCTAGCCGTCACAATTTAGCCCTTGTCAAAGTCGCTTAGAACCTTACACTTGCCCATTGTTCCTGTTTCTAACACATCAACTTTGAGGATGAAATGTTCACTTGCTGCCTAATATATCCCACCCACTGACAGGTGCCATGATAACAAGATTATTCAGTGTTAGTCACTTCACCTGTCCGTGGTCACAATGTTATGGCTGATCAGTATACAGCTATAGTAAGCGTTAACAGATTTACTTAGTGCTTTACAGAATTATAGAATTACAGAATTGTGCAGTTATCGAATAAGTACAGTAGTTACAGATATTTTGGCCTGGGCAGGATAGGTATAAATATATTAAGAAAGGAGATCCCTGTCCTATAGAGCTTAATGTTAAATAATTATTTAGCAGATTAAGAGTTTAATTATTGTTCTGTTTCCTATGGGCTCCAGAGATGTCATGAGCTGAGTAACTTCATGCGTTGAATGATTCCTCTTCTACATAATCCTCACAGGTCTGCATATGATGTCATAAAGCGGTTTCAGTCTGCAGGTCCGAAGTAGAAGCAACCCGATTAAGTGAAGCAATTTGACAAAGGTCAATGTGAACAGGAGCATTCTGAAACTGAGGCAGTGGGCTTTGCATATACTGAAGCCATTGGAGCAAGCACAGCTTAGCGGAGGAGGCCCTGACAGTGCTAGGAGGTGGGCCTTAGAGGTTTTGGTTTAATCTTATTGGTCAGTTAGGTTAGGGGTTGGGTGTTATAAATAGGTAGCATCCATTTTGTTTATCTCACTTTTAATCTGCTTGTCAGACCGGATTGTTGTCTTTTGGCATTTTCTGGTCTGGGGAGCGTGTTTTTTCTTTTGCAGGTGTCATGGATCGTGATGTGGAGGCGTTGCTGGAGGGAATCCGGGCTGCTACGAGGGACCGAGGAGCTGCGTGGCTTCGGGACCAGTTGGGCCCGTTGCTGGAAGGTGCCGGGCCCGCATCGCTGGAGTCACGTCGTCCGGTGCGGAGGACGAGGCCTCCGCAACGCTTGAGTACCGGAGGAGACGAGTCGTCATCAGTCGGCGCTGGGAGCGGAGCCCGTCCGAGGAGGCTGGGCGCCGGTCGCCAGCGGGGTCTGGAGCGGTGCGTGAGTCCAGCTGCAGGACGTCCGGGACCGGAGGAGCGGGGACGGAGGCCCCGGGGCTTGTCGGTGCCTGCGGGAGGACGGCGTGGAGCCGGAGCGGTTCTGCAGGGATCCGGCATTGCGGCTGATTTAATTACCGGTGAGGAGAGTGCGGCAGGCCTCGGGTGCGGGGGGGGCGCTGCTGGGACAGCGGGAAGCGACGGAGAAGGCCGCGGAGGACACGTGGTCGGCGGTGTATGTGGCGCAGCAGAGGAGAGTATGGCGGCGGGCCCCTGCGGTGCTGGGGGTGCTGTTAGGAGTCCTAGGATCGGTCAGGCGAGTGGCAGCAGTGATTGTGGCGATCGCGGGATGGCTGAGCGTGATAGGGATGGGCGTGGCCGGCGTTTTTTGCATGGTGAATCTGCATTAGGCCCCAGGGAGGCACGGGGTGCTGTTTTCAGTGGCAGGAGGAGTGAAGATGGCTCTAGGAGGGAACGCACAGTCCCAGCGGGGGTTGGTGCGCAGCGGGGCAGGCACGCTAGTCGGGTTGGCGGTGTTTTTTCACGCAGGAGTCGGTCGCCTTCACGGTCTGTTCGGCGGTCCGGTCACGGGCGCCGCTCACGGAGCAGGGATAGGAGGTCGCCTAGTGTTGTCAGGAGGGCCGGTGAAGGTCGGTGGAGCGGGCGTGCAGCAGATGGCGGCGGTGGAAGAGAATGGCGTTCACGTTCTGGCTCTAGGGGTTCGGTTCCCAGGGATGTTCGGCGGTCCAGTCGGGAGTCCACATGTAGGGTACTGCCGAGGTCTTCTTCTCGTTCCAGGTCGGAGCAGCGCCAGGAGGATGTACTGGGCGTTCAGCGGACAGGTGCGGAGGTGCTCAGGACGGCGGCCAGACCAGCGGAATCGTCTGTTGGTGGCGGTCAGGATGCAACCCCGAGGCTTTCAGCGGCCGGGGGTTCTGGTGGTGAGTCGGGTTTTGGTCTTCAGGAGGGTAAATTATTAGCAGGTTTGAAGGCGTTAGTGGAGTCTTTGGGTAGGTCAGGGTCCAGTGCGGACTGTAGTCAGGTCTGGGTTTCTAGGTCTGAACCACAGGTGCAGGCAGGGCCGGTTTCTGTTGAGGCGGCGGTAGGTTCAGCGGTCGGTGAAGGTGGTCAGTCAGCTGAGGATGTTGTTCCTGTTGGTGAGCGGGCTGAGTTGGCGGGTGAAATTGCGGATTCAGCTAGGCAGAATGCTTATGTGTCTTTTTCTGGTCCGCTGGGAGTCCACTTGAAGCGTGAAGTTAAGGAAAAGCTGTGGAAAGGGGAGTTTGTCGA
>VKOC01000007.1:12946950-12957263 GCA_009364415.1 Spea multiplicata
TATTTATTATTCGTTGACTATTCTAACTATATGCCTTCTACAACCTGATTCAAATGTTTTTTTTTTGTGCAGTGAGTGGTTTGCTTCTACACCAATTGCCACAATTACCGTAGTTTATACATTTGCATCTACTGAGCTATATATTAGCCCACAAGCGGCTTGCACCTTGTAAAGCACATTGCCTGTAATTTGATTCCATACATACTGCAGACTTTGTCATTTACGGCTTTAAGACTTTTACACATGTTCTCACTAGTGTCACGGAAGGCGCATGGGATTGATCATGCGTGTATTGTAATAACCAAGCTACTATTTGATGGTCAGTATATTAAGAATACAATTCCACAGAGCAGCATACAGTACGTGTATGAAAGACCATATGACAGAAGTGGAAATGGTTCTGTTCCATATATATATATATATATATATATGACATTTGGCTTTCTCACGGACAGACAAGGTGAACGCACACAAGGCCACCGAGTTAAATCATAAGATTTTTGAAAGTCAGTAGCATCTAAGAGTTTTATAGCCTGATGCTAATAAAACCATGATCACTCACACACTGACCTGTCGCTATTGCCACCTCCAAATGTTGCTGGAGGGTCAAGCAAGCAAATACTGATTCTAATGCTAGGGGAAGGAGGGACAGAAATCATATGCGTTCCAAAGAAAATCCAGCTTTCCCATTGAAACTCTGTCTTTTCCATAAACAGTTGGAAAGTATGAATGTTAATATATTGTAATATATTGTATAGAAAGCATTCTTGGGTACAATGCTTTTACTATGTGTCCTTTAACATAAACAAAACATAAATTACCATAAAGATAATAAAAGCAAATGCAAATTATTCATGTTCAAGGATTGTTGACTATGACAAGCTTGTTGAAAGTCATTTATAAACAAACGCCAAACAAATCCAAACACACAAATCCAGCAATAAATAATACAATTGGACAAAAGAGCAGACACTCTTTTCAAGAGCTGGGGCTGAAAAGGGTAGTATGAGACCACCAACATGTTGTTCAATATGCCTAAATTATAAATAAATGCCAAAAAAAACCATCTAAATGCAGCAATAAATAATACAACAAATAGCAGGCACTCCATAACATGCCCCAACGTTTCAGTAGCCTCCTGCTACCATTTTTAAGCGTTGGCTATGAAAAGGGTAGTATGAGGCTACCGAAATGTTAGGGGAATTCTTTTACATTCCGCTTGATCAAGATCGTCATTAAAAAAAGATACCAAAGGATGTATCAATGGATGTGTTGCTTGTATTGTCCTTTATTAAACTGTTACTTACCCGTGTCTAGGCGGAACTGGTTCATGGAGATCAAGTCCAATATGTACGGGGTTAGATTTGCGTCAGCTTCGCCTAAGCTCACTGAATTCGCCCGTGGAGTCTCCTGGAGCACCTGTTCGATATAGTGGGCAACCTGTGGACTGTATGGCTTCCAGAGATGGTCTTCATCCTGCCATTCCCAAACCAGCACGGTTCCTTGGTCCAACATCTTGGATTTATCAACACAGACACTCAACGTGGGATTTTTTTCCAGCACCTGATCTAAGATGATCCAACCAGTATATCAGTTACAAGTTGCACTCTTTTTTAGTACTGGTGGCGCACACTATGAACAAATTCCATGGCGCTACCTGCTTAAATAGACTATCTTAGTCAGTTCTCTCAGTTTTGTCCTTCTCCACCCGTATTCTCACACCATAATTTGTCTTAGCCTCCCATGTCTTGGTTGCTGCAATTCCGTCTCTAGGCTCAGTGGCTACTAAGTTCTGCTTTCAGGCACAGCAGATTGGTGTGGAGTCTATTGGAGTGGGTAGGGGGTGGGGGTCTCTTTCTTCAGCCAGAAAGCCTCTTTCCCTGCCCCTCCCCTGAGAGACACATCTTTCAGACCTCTAGATCTCTTTGTGTAGGACCCATGGGCTATTCGTCCCTCCCAACTACTAATCTTTCTCATGACAATCTACACTCAATGTTCTCACTCCGTCTTCCTCTGTTCTGGACATCTTATTACTATTTTGTTGAGTCTACAATTTACTTTTCATTTTCTGCTTTACAGATCTTGAAATGTTCCAGCAGGTGCTTTTTTTTTTTTTTACATTTTGGTTTTTTTATCTGTCTTGTTCTCACATATCCGTCTCCTTTACCCATAAAGCCTTGCAAACCACTGTGTAAATAAGACACATGCTCACTTAGGCATATACTTGCTTGCTATGATGGACGTTAAACATTCTGCTTCTGTAATTTGCCTCCCCCCACAGTCTCCTTTCAGCTGCTGGAGACTTTTCAATAAGCTGGGCTCAGTCTGGCATCCCATTCTCAATATTATACTGTGCCCCCCAGCACCAATGAAGCATTGCCTCCCAGACTCTTTTACATCGCTCATTGTTACTATTCAAAGATTGTCCAGACAACAATAGCCTCGCCACAGCTTTAAAATAGATTGTCTGTCTGTTAAAATGCATTTTCAAGCTTTGCAGGGAATCAATCATCGGTCCATTTCGTATAGATTTTTTGCAATTTCTAAGAAAATATTATAGGGGTAAAGAACGACAATAGTGGAAATATCTAAAAGTTTACATTTGTTTTTAAAAAAAATTACTTCTGACTTACTATAGATTAGTTACAACATTAGGAATGTTTAACACTGAACAAAAATCTCCTATTAATGTCTACTGACTGATCAATTAATATCAATTTTAAATCAGGCAGATTTAATAGCGTTTTTGTAAAAAAAAAATCCCATATACTTAGGTAACATACCGTATTTAAATTTACATTTCAATTCCTAAAGCTTTGCCTGCCGCATCAATCATCTTCTATGAGGTGGGGGAAAACTCATACATCATTTTTTTTAAGGACTTGATTTATATTTATCAACTATGTGATAATAAATGGCTTCATATGAATACTAGCCTTAACTAAAAGACTGGGTTTTTTTACATGATCAGTCATATTTTCAAACTGAATGCTAACATTTCACAATTTTGGCCAGGGCATGCAAACTTTTGAGCACTGTATATAATAATAATAATAATAATAATTCAAAGTGAGCAGAAACACGGACTCACCAATTTGTTTGCATTTACGAATCCTATGTCTCGCACTTAACATATGTAGTGGTGTTTACAAATTAAAGGTGCTGGTATGCAAGATGGCAAACCTTTATCACTGACAGCTTTCAGGGTTACATGCATTGTGGATACTGGACACTTGGCTTAGCAGAAGGTTAGCTGAAGAAAATACCAAGAATAAGTGCAGTACCGAAGAGGTAGGAAGGAGATCTTGAGCTTAATAATGCCAACACAGTAGCCCCTTGAAGAGCATGGACTGAGGACTATGACAGACCTGCCAAAGACCTCTTCAAGTCTGTCAATTTGAGGGAGGGGGTGATCATGACATGGGTGAAGATAGGTAAAGCATGTCTGTCCAGATAGGTTTGGGTTTTTTTAGGATTAGAAACAGGAGGCCACATGCGATATTGGTGAAGCTGGGCTTCCTATGCCAATCATCATAGAATAACATGGGAAGAGTAGGTGCTTTCTGATAGGTCGCAATGTCTCCATAGCATAACATGGAGAGGGTAGGTGCCTTCTTTTTGGTTGTCATTGATAGTTTACCCTTTTTTATCAATTATACCCAGTAAAGCCATCTCAGGTGATATGTTTCTTAATGCTATACTCACCCGCTCGGTTAAGGCTTAAGTTGGGTCTCAAATCTGCCATATGACCGGATGCCGCCCGGAACAGATCAGAATAATCTTCTGATGTCGCCTTACATTTCAAACACTCCACGTTTTGTTTCTGACCCATATATATAAGCGCAATGGAGAATAAAACACGTAATGACGTTTTCAGTATCATGACTCTACCAAGAGCAGACGCAAGAGCTTTCAAAATAGGTGTTGTGGCCTCGCTGATGTCGTCCAAATCCACCTGGGGCATGTGTGTAATCCAGTTTTTAACCCTGCTTAAGATATTGGTGATATTTCTTCTAATGCATAATATGATATATGGTTCTAGTAGCGAGTGGGGTATGAGAGGTCTGCCTAAGCATCCTGTCTACATGATTATTCCAGTGACAGTCCATCTGTTTATCCCTTATGTTATTTTGGCCCCGTACCTGTTTACCTGTGTTACACCCCATGCCTGTGGTTTTTCCAAGGATTAAAGGCTCACGGACCCTATATACCCCTTATGTTGGTCGGATCCCCCGCTTGGTGCCTAACCGGGACCTAGCCGCAAATTTATGAAACTGTGCAGCGGGTAGGAACCGTGGCGATGCCCACCGACAACTGGAACAGTATCGCCATGTACATTAAGCATGTGGTGGGCAACACTCGGCTTTCGAGAGGGAGCTCATTCAGGAACCCTGGTTTTATTATCAATCTTTATGACCGGTGTTTACCCAGCCGCGGCTATGGAACTCTGGCCCGGCTACCGTCACTTTTTGGATGATAACATCTTTGGACCCTGAGCTCTCCATTGGTACCCCAGGATTGAAGCCACTCCCTCAGGATCACCCCAAAATAGTGACTTTTTGTCTGGTGGGCATTGCTGGCCATAGAACTGTATGGTGGTGCCAGGGGGTCTGGTGGTTCATAGGATTATACCTTTAATCCTATACATGTTTCCTGTATATATATATATATGTGTGTGTGTGTGCTGTCCTCAATAAAGAGAGTTCTGTTTGAACCCTTACTAAGTCTTGGCTAGTGCTTGGGAGAATATGAAGGGTTAATCCCTTGAGCAATTAAGCTTTCAACAGCAAGGCAGATCTCTATGGCGGAGCTACTCAGTCCAAGTACGGGTCTACGTCACGCCAGTCTTTGGCTGAGAAATGTTTTGTTTGGGATTGTGTAAAACAGGAAGAAAAAAATTGGGACTGGTACTGGTTAAAGCCCTCTCCCAGCTGAAGTCCTGGAAGGGGTTCTAAGTGAGCACACCATGGGACTGCCAGGCAACATACAGTTGCAAGGCCTTTTCATTGTGAAAGAGGGGGTTACCCAGCAAGCTAACACAAGATTGTCGCCCTTGCCAAATACATTTAGCAAAGCTTATTAATGCAAGTGAATGGTTCTTCTTCAGGTATGGGGCTATTAAGTAAGTTTCTGTGACAATTAGACAGGGAGGTTTGGCCCTTTGTAAAAAAGCTATACCGTCAGTTACGTTACCAGGGTTGGCTGTGTATAACTATCTGGTAATATTGTCTAAACACATAAGTAAGGGCTTCTGGTTGGTTTACTATTGTACCAATCAGTCACATGACTGATGAAGTGTTTTTTCATGGCTTCTTTCCATAATGGCGAGTAGCTTTCCAGTTGTGTGGCCTACCAATAGAATTTGTTCCTAGTGACCCTCTCTAGAAAATGTGTCCAGATGCTGCTTTGATTTAGTATTGGGCTTTTTGCTTTGTTCTGAGGGGTCATGGCAGAAATTGTTATACTGTACATGACTGATACTTGATGATTTAAGTCTTCAATTTGCAAGAGTTTTTGGCCTTTGCAGGTGTAAAATATAATATGCCCTACATGTAAACGAGACCCATACTGCGACTGAGTAGCTACATAAATAGTTACGTAGTAAATAAGGCTGAAAAAAGACCAAAGTCCATCAAGTTCAACCCTTCTACCTACTCTTGATCCAAAAGAAGGTAAAAAAAACCCTAATTAAGCTACCTCGAATTCTGCCATCAGGAGGAAAAAATCCTTCTTGAATCCGGCAGCTCAATTGCTCAAGGGATTAATCCTTTGTGTTCACCCATGCTCTAGTCGAGATTTGTTGTAGGTTGCAAACAGAACTTTGTTTGGTTAGGGCAGACCAGACTGGTTTTTCCGGTCACCGTGGTCCCCCAATGAGCACCACAGAGTGACGGCTTAGGCGTAGCTTTTAGTCTCTCGTACAACCCCCATGGTCCTCTCTTCTCGGATCTCTCCTCCTGCCCTTCTCAGGATCCTCCTGCCTTCGGTCTCCTCCTCCTGCCCCTTCTGGATCCCCTCTCCTACAACGTTTTCGGGATCTCCTCTCCTCCTACCCCTTCTCAGGATCTCACCTCTCCTCTAACCCCTTCGGATCTCCTCTCCCTCCCTGCCCGTTTTCGGGATCTCCTCTCCTCCTAACCCCTTCTCAGGTCCTCTCCTCTAACCCCTTCTCAGAATCTACCCCAGTCATAGCACTTCAACTCCTGTGTTAGGCGTGAGAACACAGGAGTTGAAGGTGAGGCAAGCGGCGACATCAGCAGAAATCCTGGTTCTGTCAGTCAGGGGCCCAGAGTTACCCGGCGGTCGTCTGGCAACGCTTCGGCGCCTCATTTATTCTTGAAAACTCGAACCGATGCCAGTGCGACAGTAGTTCCGCCACTGTGTATCGCTATGCTACAGTGCCACCGAGGTACCTGAGGAGCTGCGTTTCCTGCTGTCTTCACTATTTCCATCCCACGATCAAAGTCTTGTGTTCCTGGTGGCTATGAGGTGGGTGTACCCAGTCAGGTTACAAGTCGGTCCTTGTGACAGCCCATCTCTTTATCCCTTATTGTTTCTTGGCCCCATACCAGTGTTATGCAGGGCCCAGGACAGCACAGGTTGATGAACCCACGATACAGGGGCGGTAGCGGACTCACAAGGTAGCAGGCGTAGTAGGTAGAGCTATCCGAAGCAAACTGAGCAGTACAGGTTCGATAAACAAAGCCAAAGTTCGGTACAAAGTCTAAGTCAGTCTAACAGGAATAAAGCAGAAAACAAAATACAACAGCGCTCCTCCGGCTCTGTATCCCCGGTCACCGCCAGCACCACAAGCAAGCAGTAAATACCATACACTGCTTTCCGGACTTTCTCAGAGACCGATGAGGATATTGACGCTTTCCTGCAGGATTTTTAATGCCAATGCAGGTTACACAGCATAGAATCAGCAGACTGGGTCCCTCTCCTGTGAGTAAACTGACCAGATGAGCTGCCGAGGACTGATGAGGACTGTGCTATCTATGAGCGAGTGAAAGAATAGCTGCTCACACGGTACTCCATTACACCTGAAGCTCAGTGCCTGAAGTTCCAAAGCTTGATGAAAGGAGACCAGGGCACCTATACCGAATGGGGGCACTGAGGGCAACCACTGCAGAGGATACCCGGTGAGCCTAACCGACAGCCATGTGGCCCCTGCCCCCATTAGTAGCTCCAACCGCCCTAATGCCAGAAGGTGGGGCCCACAGACTCAACTCGAGTAACGAGTCTCCAAGAACCAGACCCAGGTGCTACAGATGCTGTCAAATCAGGCACATGAAGGACCGTTGCATGCTAAACAGGAGTCAGCCACCTATGAACTGGGGAGTTTACCCACCTTTCCGAGCTGCTGCACACTGCCTCCACCGGTCACCATCAGGTACATCACTGGGAAGGCGCACCACCCCATCAAGACATGGTAGAGGAAAATTGGAGCATTCTATACAAGGGGGAACCTGTTCAGGCAGCAGCTGGGGAGCACCGTCAGCATCATCGTCAGACAGCTTGGCTTGACGGGCAGGCTGTACAGGGCTTACGGTCTCGTGGGCCACCCTTACGTTGGTCCAGCCTCACATTATTTCACCCTCTAAACACACCAGATGATCGGTGGCCGTGAAAGTGGCAGGGGGGCACGTATTTAAAATTCAGATGGCCCAGTTACATTTGGATTGGGGAGGTGGTGCACGCGATCTAGAAGTGGGTCTTATTAGAGATTTACCCTCAGAGCTGTTGTTAGCCAATGCTTTGGGATGACTTACTTCTACGTTCGCCTGGGCCTCAAAAGGCTGAGACCCTGGCCGTCACTACCCACTCTCAGGCTTGAAACTCTCCCCAGCCACACTTCCTTCTAGGCAACTTGTAGTGCCTCGGAAATATCCTGTTGAATTGCTACAAATCGGTCAAGATATTCCCTTAGCTGAGCATCTGGGATTACAGCTGGCATTGCTCTGAAAAAAACCTCCCCTTATAATCGAGCAAATATGAGATTTTTGCATACAACGGTCATTAAAACTGATGTAATCTTCTTGGAGACACAACAATAGAGAATGAGAGATGCAGCAACGCTTCTCCTTCTCCACAAATCTGTCGGTAAAGACTGTCTTAGGAAGGCAACTTGCCACTCCTGTCAAAGTGCCGCCCTGGCCAGTCTTCCCCTGGTGTCCTGGGGGTTCCATATTTGGTAGGGGTCAACGAATAACCTGAGGGGGCAATTGCCCCTCCTTGCCCCTCTGTAGCGATGCCTATGGCGGAGTGCACTTTAGCCAACAAAAGTGCAAGATGAGATCCTCTAGAAAGGTGATTTAAATCACAAAGAAATGGGACCTTATAAATTCTTATGTTGCCGCGAACATAGTGTAGATTTTGAGGTTATCATATCATTAACCCCTTTGTGACAATTGCTGATTTTCTTTTTTTTTGTACCCTTTGTGACTATGGGTGTTTTAACATTTCTGCAGTGTTTGTGTTTAGCTGTAATTTAGGGACATCTTTAAAGCCGGCCAATTCAATTTACCCTATCGAACAATATATGTTTGATAACTAGACACCCCAGGTATTTCAAATGCTGGTATTTTAAACTCTTTACAGGAACTGATTCTACCAGCTGTAATCAAAGTTGTGGTAGTACTTTTTTGTGTTTTTTTCCCCACACACATTCTATATTACGTATTTAAAGCTTCTTGAATGTGCCACAGCCAAACACCACAATATGTGTTTAGCAACATGGGTTTGTCAGGTTGTTTGGGGACTAAAAGGGAAGTGTGTATTTTTCAAATGGGAATTTTTACAATTCTGCCCACATTTCCTATTTTAAAGATCTTTCAAGCTGGTCAATTTAATTTACCCCATTATATCATGTGAATGGTCAACATTGGAAATTTTCCCCTGCAAAAACGTCTGAGTTGGCTCTGTATAATACATTATTTAAATGAAGCTCACTGATTTAACTATGTATTATACAGGGCTAGCCAAGCACTTTCATCAGCATAAACTTACTGGGCCTGGGGGGGGGTCGTGGCTTGCCTTGCTTGAAGATGGCAGCTTAAGTTCTTAGCTCCGCAGCTAAACCCATCAAAATCCACATCCATCCGACCTCTTTAACTATCAGGGCCATCTGAGAAGACCCTTGCAACGCCAGGAACCCCCGGAGTCACAACCCAGATCGTCGGACACTTGCTCGGCAAATATTTCCAGACCCTCGCTTTGCTGGATACACAACCTCCCTTACTTATTATGGCGCCTTCACCTGCCAGCACGTTGGGGAAGCTCCTCACTCACCTTCTCTAAGGGATGCGCCACCATCTGCGGATGTCTTGCATTAGATGTTCTGATCCCTCCCTACCAAGGCGGATTTCAGCAACCTCATCGCTGAAGTGAAACAGGCCTTACACAAGGAAGTAGCTGCCCTACGGGCTGACATTTCGGGAGTGGAACGTCGCACAACTCCCCTTGAAACCGCGCATACACTCGCATTACAATAAATGCCAGATCTGCGACAGACCACAGCACATCTGAGCGGCCTGGCCGCCGAACTTCTCCATTCTGTGGAAGACCTCAAGAATAGAGGTAGGCGATACAATGTGAGGGTTAGAGGCCTGAGGGAATCAGAAGGCCCTGAAGACCTGCGGGCCTACTAACACGGCTCTTCAATACCCTGTTAAGCCGTGAGCCGGACACCCCTATTCGCCTGGATAGGGCACATCGCTCCCTACGGCCATGCGACAGATCAGCAGACCCCTAGAGATGTTATTTGCTGTTTTCAAGATTTTATTTTGAAAGAAGAAATTACGGAGAATTCAAGAGACTCTCGCACTTTTGACCTTGTGGGCCAATCATTATCACTTTTTCAAGACCTGTCCTCTGTCACACTGCGCCTGTTGCATGCTGAGGCCACACACTTCACTCCTGCAGGATAGTGGCATCAGATATCGGTGGCGGTTCCATTTCCAGCTCATTATCACTTATGAAGGATCTACGTATTTCGTGAGAAAACATCAAGACGTCTTGGAGGTGGCGGGCGCTCGTGAGCTCCCACCACCACGCGTGGAGGATTGGTCATCTGAGAAGATGTAGGGGATAATGGGGACGGGAGCAGACACCCCATGTACGCTTGTGAAGCATGAAGCTCATCACACACACCTACACAAAATTATTTCCTTTTTTTTCTCTCATTGAGACACTGACACTCATCTACGGTCGTGTTCGACCGCGTGGAGCGAAGCACTCCAATGTTTTGCACACACACACGTGTTTTTTTTTCTTGCGCGTCTGCCCTACCAATCCTAAGAGGTATTCGCATA
>VKOC01000007.1:12966234-13026135 GCA_009364415.1 Spea multiplicata
TGTCTAAGTGCATCGCGCAGACCTTCACCGGCAGCGGCGTTGCGCGTAAACCCCCGCTGCCGGCACTTCTGCACGATGTGCTTTAACAATCTCCCTTTCCCACGGGGGAGTCCCGGCAAGGGAGATTGTTAAAGCACATCGTGCAGACGTGCCGGCAGCGGAGGTTGTTTATGCTTGCCGGTGAACGTCTGCGCGGTAAGCTTTAATAATCCTCCTTGCCAGTGCAGAACGGTATATAACTTCTGGTGCCAGAAGTTGTATACCGTTCTGCTAGAATAGATGTCCCCTGCCGGCCCCGCAAGACACCCGGGACTCTGCACTGGTAAGTCTAGGGGAGGGGCACATCTTGGGGGGGACACAGAGTGGCAGCATATCTCGGGGGGGACACACACAGAGTGGCAGTGTGTGTAAAGGCAGGGGTGTGTGGTGAGTGTGTAAATGTGTATGTATGGACAGGCGTATGTTAGTATGTGTAGATATATGTGTGTGTGTGTGTGTAAGGGCAGTGTATGTATGTATATGTCTGTATAACAACCAGCCAATCACCGGTAAGGTACATCACTTGCCATGATTGGCTGGTTGTTGTATACTGGGTAAGAGGGGTAGTCTTATACGGCGAGTATAGCCCAAACTCGGGGGTCGTCTTATACGCCGGAAAATACGCTATATATAAATATTAGACCCTGTTGCCAATTCTTTTTATATTGAAAAAAATGGGCCGTGCTCCACGCTCCCTAATATGCAATCACTCCTTTTTTCCCGCACCAAAAAAAAAATATTGGCCACACTGAATCAGAATCAGACATACAAACCCTGCATTTGCAGTTATACATAAACAACGTACGGACAGCTTTGCTTCCAACCACTCTTCCTGCACAACAAAATGAAGCTATGTTGATACCATAGACTCAAATGTTATAGCAGACAAATCTGAATGAAAGGATCCACTCAGTTGTTTATTGTAGTACGATTAAGGAACTTAACCCAGCAGGGACCTAGTGTACCAACATTCTATGGTCCGTAAGCTCCCATAGAAATAGTATTGCAGTTTCTTGAGGGCCCACATGACAGAGAGACTCCTGTTTTCTATGACTGTGTAACCAACGTAACTATCCACCAACTTATGCCACGGGATGTTTCCTGCCATTGTGCCAAATAACGCTCTCAAGCCAAAAATCGAGGCATCTGTACTAAAACAAACTTAAATAAGTAAATTTTGGCTGGGTCAGGACGTTGTTGTTCGTATCCTAGCCCGTACCCCACGTATTTGACCTCTACCACCCCCTACCTGTTGTTTGTTTGACCTGATGGTTGTCCCTGTCGCTTGGATGTAGTCTAGCGCCTAACCTAGCTGCTCGAGGTGCTTGTCTCACGTTTGATGAAATATGATGATGTCATTTAGGTAGGCACAGGCGATGTCTCTTAATTTCTGTTCCTGAGCTTGGAAAATATGACAGTATCCCACGCCAAGGCCTCTGTTGTGCTGACTGACTGGTTCATTTTTAAAATCAATGGATTTTAAAATCAGGAATGATAGATATTGACACTGTGCGCAGGGTTATGAGGTCATATCTGCGATGGGGCACTTAAACAGAAATATGTAGGGAGAGACCTTGTGCTTCCATCATTGGAATTAAGAAAGGTAGAAGATAGAAAGAAAGGGGAGATTATATTCTCACAGAACTCAATTGTGAGAGATTCCGGACCAGAAAAGGGTTTGGGTGATTTGCTTTCAGCTTTCCTGCTAGACAAACACGGTAACCCCCCCCCCCCATCACAGGCTGTATATGACAGATAAAAACCCACCTTAGGGAAATGTATATTTTGAGTAAAATTAAAAAAACATGTGGGTTTATGTAAGCGCACTCCTATACCCCACACAGTAATACTAATTGCGCAGCACAGAAAACGACTTCACGGGTCTCACTACATATGAATAACATGCAAAACCAATACAGAAAGTGAATGATATCCAGTAGCTTACCTAAAGGGGGGCGCTCCGCCCCGGTGCCACTCATCAGGGGTGCGCCGCGACGGTCGCCTAACGCGCACCTGCAGCTCACTGAGGTGGCGCCCGCGCACTCTGTGAGGAAAATCTTTTCCCGCGCAGGGGGAGCAGAAACCTGGGCGGGGAAAGAGGTTCCTCACACAGTGCGCGCCTGCGCGGGCGCCACAGCAGTGAGCTGCAGGCCCGCGTTACCCGGCCGTCGGTCCGCATAGATGTCTGTGCGGCGCTGGTGATGATCGGACGGGCCCCCGGACTGGTGAGGTAAGGAGGTGCGAATGAATGAAGTGAGTAAGTGTTTAGGGACAGAAATGGGACAGGCAGGCTGTTTAGAAGGGCAGAGGTGGCACAAGCAGGTTGCTTCAGGGGCAAAGGAGGCAAAGCAGCCTGGTTGTGCCACCTCTGCCCCTGAAGCAGCTTGGTTGTGCCACCTCTGCCCCTGAAACAGCCTGCTTCTATTTATATGATTTAGTTATCATGGGTTAATGCATTTGAAACTGTTCATCTGATTATAAAGCAGAATTGATTATTTTAAAGAAATGTGTGACTATAAATGTCAGATATTACCATTAGTGCCTGTTATTCATATGTTTATTCTGAAGACATTGAATAAAGAGAGAGTTCTTAAATGGTATGCCCACTTCATTTCTATCTGAAATATCCTGACACACACCACAAGAGTTCTTCTTTTTTTATTTTTGTGACTTACATAGGTTTACTAGGGAACTCTGTCTAAAAAACAATTCATAACAAAACAGACCGAGTCTATGACATATAATCAAGAAGAAATATAAATATACACACACCTCTCTCAAGTAAAAATCCACCTTCTTCCCACATACATAAATATCAGGAGCAATGGACATTTTCAATGGTAGCAATAGATGAGATAGAGAAAACACAGAAGAAGATAAAACATGCTTATAGTTTTAGTAAAATAAAGAACAAGCATTAAAGGACATGCAAAATGATTAAACTATTGTAATCAAGCCAGCAGATTGGGGGGGTAGTCATCGTCTTCAGTGAAGAGTACCACGAAGAAGCCTTGAATGATGTGAACGCTTATGAGGTCCTGAATTAGGACCCATTAGTAGATTTAAAAAAAAAACAGTAACACAATTTTTGGGTAATGGCCTGGAATTACCAATACTTACAAGGAGAGAATATAATTATCTTAACATTGATTAACTCACATCCAGCACATCAGAATATATTGATAGGCTGCTACAACCGTACGTAAAAAGTCAACCTGCTTACTAACACACCACGAATATCTATTTTAAAAGACACGATATGGCAAACAGAGTACATTTTGGTAACTAAAGCTCCTTCTAGGCTATAATAGAACACTCTAGAGCAAGGGTGTCCATCCTGCGGCCCTTCAGCTGCTGCAGGACTACATTTCCCATAATGCTCTTTCAGCTAAGTGGCTGGCAGAGGAGCATGGGAGATGTAGTCCTTCAGCAGCTGGAGGGCCGCAGGTTGGACACCCTTGCTCTAGATGATGCAGAAAAGTTTTTGACATTTTAACCAAGAAGGGATCTCTTAACGTCCATTGACGGGTCAGACACGTCACGCAAAAATGGTCAGGTGATGACTTATGACGTGCCTGACACGTCATTTCATTAAACAAGCTTAGAAAGTGATCTACGATCACTTTCTTCACTTAAACAGTGTTGCTGTAATGCCTCAATGTTGAGACATTCAGCAACACTGAGATCGGCATCAAGGGCCATGTCTGGCCCTTCCCCGGGGCGTCAACATTCGGCATACACTCTGTGGCGGGAGACGCCCGTTTTAAAAGAGTTTAGGAGGCAAACTTCAATGGTGTCACTGAAATACCTCGATCACGAGGCATTCAGCGACACCAAACAGTCACCCCAGGACGCGCTGTTACCACACCGGAGAGCGGTCACAAACGCCACTGCAAAAAAACAAACTAGGGAGTAGCTCCAGACCTGAAGTGTAGTGATCTCTCACCCAATGGGTGCTGAAGCGTGTGGGATCCGGTGCAGAAATCCACTAGGTACAAAGGATCAGAGGTTGCCAGCTGATACCAAGGAATATAGAGGAAGAATCCATTGTAAAATATATCAAAATTTAATCAAGTCCATAGACCATAAAATCAAAACAAGAGGTACATAAAGAGGCACCAGGTAGAAACACAGGCTAGACGCTTAACGCGTTTCGCACAAGGAAGTTAATCATAAGTCTCAGGCTGCTTATGATGTAGCACTTGTGAAACGCGTTACGGGTCTAGCATTAACGGAACACTTTGTTCCGTTATTTTTTTTATTTGCTTATTATCGTTTTTTAGCTTACTAAAGGGGAACTCCCACCAAAAGGTTAAAACCTTGTACTATTGTCCTTTGGTTGTACATAGTGAATTACTGCGACTTGCTAACCATTTGGGGATCGGAATACATCATTGAATTGCATCATACATGATGCAGTTTGCGACATAAAACATGAACTGCATATCGTAGTGTTACATGCCACCATTTTCACATTTTGCTGTCTTTTTTTTTTCTCAGAAGCAGTTTTCTGGTTTTTCTTGCGCAACCCACAGCAGGCGGCACCCTGTTGCAATTTGCTCTTTCAGCTTTTTTTTGTTGTCTAGCATTCTGAAAAGAAAACGAAAGCTGGAGAATCAGCACTTGCAATGAAAATACACTTCCACGAGATATGGAGGAGGGCTTTTATAGATTAAATGGGAATTACAGGGAATTTCCAGATATTTGGTTAGTCTGGAATAATTTGACTAAAGTAGAATAGCCATAACCAGCTCCCTTGCTCAACTAACGGGACATATGCTACAAGTTCCCATCTTTTTCCCCGACTCATAGAATCCGTTTGCAGAGTCCTTGCTGCCATGTCGCCTCATGAGTGCGATCTCAACATCCAACTTTACTTATCATTTAGAATTATCTGTATCTGTTTATGCATGCGTACGCTGTTCTGCGTAATTAGTCTCATGAATTTTTTGTATTTTTTTTAAACTAAAATAAACTAAATAAAATACCATCCATTTGTTGTGTAGTATAAGGCCGGGTTGTACAGATGTTTCAGTCCTACACATAATGGCAAGGCTTTTTTCTGTCTGCGTTTGAGTTTATTATAGTTGGTGGGTTTTATTAACCCATAAGCTGTTGTTCATAGGAGTTTCTTGACTAAACTTTTGAATACTGAGGGATGGTTACAGGAAGCCACCAATTTATTTGCCAGCAATGCTGGAGAAAGATAAAGTGAGAGTGTGAGTGACATAAAATTACACTTAAAAAAACTTCATCCTTTAGAGATAAAAATGACTTTAGTACCAATCAAATCTTTTGCAGAGGCAGAAAGTTTAATAGAGTTAATCCCACAAATGTTGCCAAGTATGACTGAATAGTCATGTGACACTTATGATTCTGTCACTAATGCTTCCTCAAATGAGGGAAGTCGCGTTCTTCCACCCGCACTAAAACGGTTTATTTTTTTAGACCTACTCTCAGAAACAGGGTAATCTGGGGTACAAACTAAGGAGCGACATTTCTATACTCAGAAGGTGGAAATAAATCATTAACCCCTTAAGGACCAGGCTGTGTTTTACCTTTTCTACCCTTTGGGACCAAGGTTGTTTTAACACTTTTGTGGTGCTCGTGGTTAGCTGTAATTTTCTCATTTAGTGAACCCACACAAGTTATATATTGTTTTCTTTCAGGACAATAAGGGCTTTTTGATCATATTATCGAATTTCTTATTAAAAAATAAATACATTATGATGAAAAATTAAAAAGAAACACTTAATTTTAGTTTTTTTTGCTTTTTTCTGCAATAAGTACAAGTAGCATTTTGCTGTTTCAGAACAATTTTTTTCCTAAATCTGGTCATTCTGCCCCATGTGCTATTTCAGGTATCTTAGAAGCTGGCCAATGCAATGCAATCTACCAAACTAGACACCCCAGGGTATTTCAAATGCTAGTATTTAACCCTTTCAATGCATGAGATTCTACCACCAGCCTTTGCCAAAGTTTGTGGTAGTATTTTTTTCACACAAATTGTACTTCATGTATAAATTTGTAGCTCGAGGTATATCACTATACGTCAAACACCCCAATATGTGTTCAGCAACATCTCCCGAGTACAGTGATACCGCCCATGCATGGGTTTGTCTGGTGTTTGGGAGCTAAAAGGCCACATTTGGGAAGTGATCTTTGAGCCCGGCCACTCCAATTTACCCCATCAAACCGTTCAATATTTTTTAAATGAGACACCCTTTCGGTATTTGAAATGCTTTTACTTTAACTCATTCCATGTCAAGATTTTTGGGAAGATATAGCGCTAATTTTAGCACTTGCGCTTTTATTTATTTTACACTTTTGTTGCCAAGGTTTAGACATTAATGGCTGTGTGTTGAGTTATTTTGAGGAGACAGCAAATTTACACTGTTGTCACATGAGGATATAATAAAATATTTACAAAAATGTGAGGGGTGTACTCACTTTTGTGAGATACTGTATGTATTTTTATGCCGGACTTCTTTCTTGGTTCTCCAAGCGTTTCCGTTATTATTTCGAATATCCTATATGTAGGAATTTGCCTGTTTGTTTTGTCTTATTTTCTCCCCACACCCCTGCCCCTTTCCTTTTTTCTGTATCCTCTTCCCAATATTGAAAATGAAGAAATATATCAATTTACCTCAGTAGTGCCCAGCAGAAGCAGAGGTTGGCTGCCAGAGAGGAGGATCCAGGTCCCCTGAGCGCTGCGGGGGATCCACCTCTCTGGCAGACGCTAGCAAATATGTCAGGTAACTACCAGTATTTGTGCTAAATGCATTTTATCATGAATTTGCTCTAGCCACCTCTAATCCTATCTTTACCCTACCCCCACATCCCATTTTAAAACCTGCTCCAACCCTCTATATATCTGCTCCCTCAGTACAGCAGCCCCACCCCATCAATGCGCAGTCTACCCCTACTTTACAGTATACACGGTTGTTAAAAAAGAAACTGCGCTTCCTACACAACTTTCACAGCTACACATGAATTTACTTTAGCTCCTGCTAATAACCTGGTGCTACACACACATGGTACAGATATTTATGAAGTTACTTCCTTGGAGCGTCGGCCATTTCTCAGTTGATCCCATCGGGAGCATTGCTTCCGGCTTAGCATCACCTTAATCAGTAACTAACACCTTTGGTGGGAAATGGGAAGATTTATTAGGGGCTTTCACTTACAGAACAGCAGCGATAGAGCGATAGTTGAAAGTAATTTATTTTGCAGTATCACGAACTAAGATTCATCACTTTAAGAATTGTACATAAGCAGTAGTATATTCTGCCTCCGCCAGCAAAAGAAATCCATGCTGCTTAAGATCAATAGATTGTATCGAAGCGGAACGGCGTGAACGAGTATCCTGCTCCGATGTAGAACTTGTTTTGGAATTCAACCCTATAGTGGGAGGAGGAGGAAAAAAAAATGAGATGTATAAATAACAGGAGAAAAGAAAAGCTGTTGCGATTGTGGTTGAGGTTGTTGAGCTAGCTAAGAACAGAAAACTGAGCTGCCGCCCAAGCTACGCCAAGGAGCCCGGCTTGTAAGCACAAAAGATAGCAGGTGGACAGACTGAAGGTGGTGAGGCTCTTTAGCTGGCTCATGATCTCCCCTTTTGCCAAGCAGGTCATCAGGCCCATATCAGCTCTTTATATTGTAAATAAAAACAGTCTCAGATTTAAGTGGCATAAATCCAAACACCTACCAGTGCAGACGGAGAGCATGTAAAAATGCAGAGAGACCCTCCATGACAAGGAGTATAGCAACTGTCAGAGCAGCAAAGAACGCAAAGACAGGAACAATTACAATGCTCCAAACAAAGCTGATGTTTGAAAAGCCGATTCTCATCACCATATGCCACAGGACCTCAGACAGCTCTAAAGAGAGAAAGATCAGATTACGGACGTAAAAGATCATACTTCACATTAACTACAAAGTTTTTTGACTTTGAAATTAATTTCTGCTCCACATTGAGGGTATATTATAGATCATATTTAATTGACTATAGCATAGGAGGAACCATTTTTGTGTACTTGGGATAAACAAAATCCTATCGGTCGAAGACAACACCTTCTCTTATGCATAATAGTAATGAGATCTGTAAGATTTTGCATCTTGCTTCCTTCATAAACGCAGAAATGGGATTTCTTCAAATTTAGGATCCATCTCAAGTCTTGAAGAAGTCCTACTGTCCTCTGACTATAAGAGCGTAGAAGATTTTTGGACACTGCTGCCAGTAACCAATCATCCAGACATGGATCTATTCCTATGCCTTCCTTCCTTAACACTTCCATAGCCTCTGACAGACGTTTTGTGAAGAAACGCAGGGCTGAGGGGAAGCCAGGCAGTAGTGCTTTGAAACTGAAGAAAAAAAAATCTCTGAAAATCCAGAGCTGAACGTGCGGTAAAGAATCCCGAATCTTAAATCTGAGGCTTTTGGAATATAAGACTGGAGAGTAAACGCCGCTCTGATTTTTTTATATGACAGAACAAATTCCTCTTTTTTGATACAATCTGAATTAGAGCCTCTCTACTTGATGTTGCTGCTGAAATCATTGAGACCAAAATCTGGCCTAGGGAGAACCAGTAAGCTCCAGACCCTTTGGAGACTTTCTGTGAAGTCTTATATTATTCCGAGAAGACAAGCAGATCCTGGAATACAATTTAAATGAAAGCAATATGCATTTCTGTCTCAAGGGGCAAACCATACGTTTTTAGAAGTCCATGAAGAAGCAACTGAAACGCTTTCCTTTTCTCAATTTTTTTTTTAAAGGATCATGTCAATGTTAACCTCGCTATGAAGCATAAATATTGAGGTGGTCTTTACACCTCCCCAATGCAACATGTTCACATCCGACTGGCACAATTAATGCCAGTTAACTTTTTCATTTGTAATTGGTGCCAAGGTGCAAATCTGATTTTAATATTTTAAAAAGCAAATGGAGTTTATCATTTACTCAAACTGTACTTTTATTTCAAGCATGAAATGCAGTGCAACAAAAAATAGGATTACATTTGTAAAGCTACTCCACTCTTCCATAGACTTCAAAAATTTCCAGGATTTTAGCATCTCCAGTGGCCCCCCACCAACTTCAACAGCTAGTCTGTGCCATCATTGCCCCCACACAACTGGTCTGTGCTTTCTTTGCCCCTTGCGCTCCCTATCCAACATACAGCATATGCATACCGGAGGACTTCAAGAGAAGTACCGCTTCTCCGGTTCAACACCGGAAATCTCCGGGTGGCGGGGTCTCGACTCACCCCGTCCATTTCCCCTTTAAATGGGAGTGTTTCCCCATGTTGTCAGTGGGACTGCCCACTGTTGTAGGCAGGACACCCCCTACACGTCATCAGGATCGCCCACTGTCGTCGCCGACATTACTTTTAGTTTGCAGGTTTACGTTTGAAAATAGATAAAAAGACAATATTTACGTGCATGCGCCAGACTCAATGCCCACAGCCGTAGGTAGGATGCAGTATTGGAGATGCAGCCCAAACAGTACTCTATGGTATGAATCATTTGATGCATGAACACCTCGGACACATCAAACTGCAAGGATAAAACCGATTACAGAGGTTCTGAAGAGGTGGATAGTAACATTTCAGGTTTGAGATAACTACATTATATTGCAGGTATTGGCACGCACACTATTTAGCATTATAAAAACCCCAATTCCAATCCTGTAGAAGCTGGTTTACTGCAAAAGAACTGAAAATTGGAAATGATTGGCGACACAAACCTCTTCTTCATCATGAGTCTCTTTATTTTGTTCTGTTTTTTCTACATGTTCCGGGGCCTCTTCCACCAATAACGCACTTCTCTCATCATCATTTACTGTATGCTAAAATGTGATTGAAGAGTGATAAGAGGCTTGCTGCGTTATTTATTATCTCAACTTAAGCACCTTTATGAAAGTGGCTCATACCGTGTCCATCTGTTGATTCTGTTTTTTCCTCCGGTGTTGAATAAAGAGACAAATTGGATCTCCAAGAAGAAGAACCGGGACGCAGACCACAGCAACAATCACTAGGACCATTTGCACAATTTGCTACAAGAGTAAATATATATATATATATATATATATACACACACACAGCACAAATATCTTACACTATCACCAGCCAATACAACATTTGCACTATGGTTTGCACAACTACTGTTATGAGAACAACTTACCTGTCCCTCATAAAGATTTCTGTTTGTATCATTCTTGGTAAACAGAAACATGTCAATGAAGTGAATAAGGAGGCTTGGAGCAAATTCAGCATTGACCACGGTCCAAACCAACCACTTATATATCACCATAAACACCAGATACCCAAACAGACACAGAAGGAAGAGCAGCTCAGGGATAGAAACAACGAAGATACGGTATGTCTGTTTAAAGTGACTGCATGAGGGAGAAAACGAGAAAAAAAAATGAAAGCACAAGTAATGACGACATGACAATAATACAAATATTAATGATGTCTTTTTAAAAAAAATAAAATGAATTACATGTAGAGCATAGACACATAACTCACATGAAGTTAAAGACTCCAAGACACACTCCGAATGCCATGTGGCTAACACCCAGAATAACAGACATCTTCATTTTAAAAGAGTTCAGGAAGGTGAGTCTGTTTGAGGAAAGGCTCCAAATCTGTACAAAAAAAAAAATCAAAAAAGGTTTCATAAAGGAAGTACTTTTCTAACGGTTGGAATGCTTCGCTTCCTATATGCACCAGTGATTTTTTTGACACTCAAACGCTCACCGGATCAATGCCAAATGGATACGGAGCCATGAAGACGCCAGTTATGTTGGGGTCCAGAGGAGCTGGAATAGATGATGTCAACGAATGTGCCCTACAAGTAAAAAAAATATATATCTATATATACACACACACATAACACACGTAATACAACATATTTGGGATTACAGTTATGTAACTCACGTCCAGTTTTTGACATCTGCCATTGCAGCCACGCTCCAGCCTGAAGGGAATATTGTGGTAGCAAGGCTAAAACACTCATTGTACACAAAGCCTGTGTATATAGAGAACGCGCCCATCAAAAGTATGAGGTAACGTCCTCCAAAGCACATAGAAAAGATCTGTAAGAATGAGAAGAGAAAGCCTAAGTCTGGGGCACAGCAGTCCTTTTCAGCCCGTGAGCCTTGTGAAAGCACTCACCTCACCCTCAGCATGTTTAAGTTTTGGGTTGTCCTCTCCAAGAACCAACCAGAGAGCAAATAGGAACATGATGAGCCCATGCCCCACATCGCCAAACATTACAGCAAAAAGGAACGGGAAGGTTATTATTGTGTAGAGAGCTGCAGGAACATCCAAAAAGTAGTAAATAAATTAGTCAGACGTCAAAAGGTAATGATGGAATAGTAAATCCCAGTTAAGCCGTACCTGGGTTCACCTCCTGATAACTAGCCACCCCATAGGCATCAACAATTCCTTGGAAACCTGAAGTGAATTTATTTGTGCGGATCAAGGTAGGAGGGCTGATGGCGCATGGGATTTGATGACAGAATGATTCTCCACCTCCCCCACTATTTTCCTGAAATATATTGAAAACAGTAAATAGAATAATATTAAACAGAAGCTGCTTTAATGACAAATGGCTCTTTAGACCATGAATAGCAAAGCAAATAATTGTGTATATTTATTTAAAAAAGCTGTGGGTATTGCCAGAATAGGTTACTTCATTTACACTTTGATTTCTTTATAAATATTGTATCCTACAAAATTAATAAAACATTCAGGAAATGTAATCAAGGACAAAAACAAAACAAAACAAAAAAAAAAACTTACTGATGCCCGAGCCAAGGCACCTTGGAGAATAGGTAGGTCAGCGACGGGACACCACACCTCCCCAATCAAGCATCGTTCCCGCACGCTACACAAGTTCAGAGTGAGGTAAATATGCTTCATCTTCCTTACGCTGACTCTCCAGTGGTGTAAACTAGAGACGGCCCGACTAAGTATCTGTGACAGGTAACCCTCCGTCTGAGACAAAACCTACAGAAGTCAAGAGATTCAGAATCTGTCGCGCATCAGCAAGGCCGATGAAGTTTAATCTTCCCATTGCACGCAGTATGGCATCTCACCTTCTGCATGTCCTGGATCTGAACCAAGAGGTCTGCAAGTGTCTCCATTCGAGAAGACTCGTCATCAGCATAAGGATAAATGTGACAGTGAAAACTACAAGGTATAATAGATTTATTAAGATGACAAACAGTGATATACATGCCTATATACGTATTCATACAATGCTTGCATGTTTGGTCACACTCACCAGTTTGCTATCTTTTTTATCTTCTCTCCAATTCTTTCACCCCAGTAAGAAATCAGGAATATTATCTGAGTTACACTCTCACCCTGTGTACATAAACAGGCAAGAAAAAGAAGGTTAGCGTATTTTATGATATGTCATTTTGGGTAAGCTATCATTTAGAAATGGTTACACCGGAAGAAAAAAAAAATAAGTTCCTATATCAAATTCTTCCTTGCTTGGAATGGGTTGAAAAACACGAGAGTGGTTTATAGCGATATCTCACCGTCACAAGGTCTTCCATGGGCTCTGACATCTCCACAAAATTAACAATCAGGTACCCGCGACAGGCACGCCATAATAAGCGTTCAAAAGAGTTCATTCTCCATGGATGAATGACGCCAGCCATGAAACTAAGCGTATAGAAGAGATTACAAATGTATCAATTATAAATACAGTATGTTGTAGTAAAAACATAAAAAACATTTCCCTCTATATATAGATATACATACACTGTATGGACAAAAAGTATCGGGACACCTGACCATTACATCAACAGGGAGTTTCATGACGTTGCATTCTAAAAGACATAGACATTAATATCAAGTTGCCCCCCCCCACCCTATAACAGCTTCCACAAGGTTTTGGAGAGTTTCTGTAGGAATTGTTGGCCATTCTTCCAGTAGAGCATTTGTGAGGCCCAGAATGGATGTTTGATGGGAAGGATCGTAATATCCGTTTAAATTCACCCCAAAGGTGTTAAATGTCCCTGCTGGTGTAATGGTCAGATGTCCCAATTCATATAGCGTATAATATATACAGACACACTTAAAAAAAGGTTTTAGCAGTATATATATATATATATACCATATGGCAGTATTATGCATGGGCTAAGAATTTGTGGGGTACCATATATGTTGAGGAATCTCAAATAACCGAGTTATAAGCTGTACATAATACAAACTAATGACATGGGGCTATAAGCTTTGTCTTGAGGTCTTTACCTCACTCTCAGGTCCTGTCTGTGTGCTACTGCAGGGTCTACCAGAGGATCCGTATCAGCTCTCTCCCTCCAGGTCTCTGATTCTGGCTGTCATAAAAAAACATGTATATATATCCATCACGTTTACTGAAGTTAAAAAACACAAATACAAGCTAAGACACCCCTATCTCAGTTGAACCACATGGAGGAAGCAAATGCCAATTGCCCTTAATCAGTTTTCAGTCCAATTACAAATAGATAGATTTACTTGACAAGATCCTATTACTCATAAATCTATGCAGAATTTTGCTAGTTACAATGTAATACAACAATACATCCAATATTTTATATGGCTTCATTGTCCTTTCATATGCCATATTTACACAACACTGCTCTCTCCTAGTTCACACCCTACCTCTGACCATTCCTTCAGCGTCTCTCTCGCTAGTAATACTTCCCCTTCCCCTTCCATTCTCAATCATGGTACCTGAAGCCTCAGTACGAGGGCTCCTTCTGTTCTTTACACTACCACACTATAACATTTTGCTTTCAATACCACCTGTATGTCGATGACACTCAGATCTACCTATCCTCTCCTGATCTCTCTCCCTCTGCCTATATCTGCACATTTCCTAAAACCCAATCTCTCCAAAACTACTTACAATACTAACATTACATCCACAGTTTCCCTCAATGTCAACGGTGCAACCATCACTCTGTCCCCTCAGGCTCACTGTCTTGGAGTCATCCTTGACTCAGACCTCTCACTCACCGCCATATACAGTCTGTCTCAAAAAAATGTCCGTCTCCACCTTAAAATCATTGCCTGCGTTCGTCCCTTCCTAACACAAGATGCCACTAAGGCTCTTGTCTATCCCATCATTATCATCTGCCTTATCCATCTATTGTAACTCTGTCTTAGCTGGTCTCCCTCATACCAGTCTCACCCCCTCTACAGTCCACCATGAACGCTGCTGCCAGACTTATCTTCTTCACCCATTGCTTTATTAACACCTCTGACAATAAAATAATAATACACTAGTGTGCTCATTTAAACAAGCCACACGCGTCATATATAAATATCCATTTGCAATGGTATTGGCACAGCATGTCTGGTTACGGCTTTTTTAAAATATATAGTGTAAGTAACAGCTCAATCTCTCACCAGCGGTCCAGTGAATCTCTGGCTTTCTCGCAAAATATTAGCAAATTCCCGCAACTCTCTTAACCGTTCTCTTAAAGATTGCCGGCTCTCAGACACCTCTCTCAACTCCTTTGCCAACTGCTCCGATTCCTCTTGTATTTTAAGTGCGTCTCTGGGTGACGGAGCAGGCGGAGACAGAGCAGACTCTGGCACATTCATACCTGCTTTGCGTAACTCCTGCTCAAGGTATCCTGAAAAACAGTTTAAAGAATTCTTAAAAGAGCCAATTGAGTCCTATTATTTCCTCTGGTGATCAGTGACACAAGCTAGGTTTACATCAATGATCTCTATGCATCTCCGTAAAGTAAGCAGTGCTTCTCTGTGCATGTTTATCCACGCTGCCCAAATATTATCCTCTAGTACAGCGGTTCTCAACCTGTGACCCCTTTGGGGTCGCCTAAGACCATCGGAAAACACATGTTTCACAATATACAATTACATAATTTTATGGTTGGGGGTCACAACAACATAAGGAACTTATTAAAGGGTCGCTGCATTAGGAAGGTTGAGAACCACTGGTCTAGCAGCTGGGTCGTGGATTTGATATTTACCAAATGTGGTCTCCATGTCATCGCACCGTCTAATCTCAGATACATAGCGACGTTGAAAGGCATTAACATTCTGATTTAGCTGCACAAGAGAAAAGAAGTGTTTGCATAAATAAGTGGTAGAGTATATACAATTACAAACATTTAAATCTTAGGTATATTTCAAGCCACATTTAGTTCTTGAGCTTATGTAATCTGCAATTTATAATGTAAATGTTTTTGTTTCTCATCTTGACCTACATAAGGTAGGTCAAGATGAGAAACCTTAACTTATTCTTCCTAGTAAAACAATTGTAAATATACGAGTGTAGATATAAAGACATAACCAGACCACCAAACTTTCCCAATTTTCAGGTAGTCGTGCGTTAGCTTGTCCAGTATGGTCCTGCCCTGACCATGTCCCCAACCCTGCTTTCCCACCTCCAGCCACATGCCCCAATAATGGTGGCCCCGTTAAGACGCATGAAATTTGAGGGTGAGATACTCACATCTCTGAACTCCACCACTCCAAGTTCTCCAAGCTCACTGACACACTGATATTCACAGCCAGATTGCAAAAATAATTGAGCAAGGCACACCTCCTCCCCCCGGAACATTGTGCCCATCCTTAATCTGAAAAGTAAAATCAGCAAATAATGGGAATTAAACGCCTAGGAAAAGTATAATATAAATACACACAGTAACAGTATCTTATTACATTGTTTCAGAAAGAATACCACCATGCTTGTATATCTGCCCCCTACCAAGGACTTTTATCAAGGTGTTTGGGTGTTTTCTAACCATGCAAAAGTTGACTCCATATTTAGAACAGATATTAAGACTTTCTTGATGCAAAACCAGTGTTACCTTTTTTTATAAATTTGAGGGGTTTAAAATTGTCTGGGGTCCTCTCTTCACCATATGGATATGCAAGGTCAACACCCATCTAAAAAACACATTTCTTGTGATTTGTGCCACCCAAATTGTTATTTTACTTATGTAATCACAGATTTCAAGGGGTTAAAACTCATTGAGCCGCTGCTTTAATGGGGAATTCCCCGCAAAATGTAGTTATTATACAAAAACACGTCAGATTTTAAAGGAGTTTTCAGAAAAAGTGCGTTTCGAGTGGGTTGTAGTTTTTTTTCATAATGTATGCAGCTGTCTAAATATTATATGTGCGTTATTATAGCCTGATCTTCTAGACAGAAACACGGACTCCTGATTATACTGCCTTATGGTAAATAGAATGGCTCAGCGTTTACCACTCAGCGACACACTGTGAAACCCTATAAAAGGAAAGAATTAAAAAGGAAGTCCCAAAAAAAACCATTTTTTTTATCTTGACCATAAAATACCATGGTGTTTAATGTAGTTAGCAGACAAAACCTGTTTTTATCTCCTTTTGTTCCAATAAACTCCCTTTATGTGCAGATCCAGAGGTTTAAGTTGCCTTTCCCTGCTCAGACACCACACTGAATTAATGAAGTCCATTCCTCTCTGGGCTACCAATGGAAAGAGTGTCTGGCTAGGTGACTAAGACCGCTCCTTTATACGTTTGCCTAGTAGATCGAGCAAAGACCATAGAGATATAGCTCATACAAATGGCTAACATGCAGCTGCACGAAAACATTGAGCAATAACTAGAAATGTTTAGAGAAAGAGTTCCTCTGGTATACAGCCCGCCAGAAAAGGGGGTCCAGGGGGGCTTATCTGTCCAGGTTTATAGCATTCTGAATTAAATGGACAATTCTGAGGAGCTAGATAAGTAGGGTCCACTCCCATACATAGAATTCACATCATTCCAGCCTAGCCCTAAAGGGGTATTACCCACAAACTAGGTGCCAGCTGTGCCCCCATCCACATTTATACTATTTTTTAACACAAATCATTACATGTGTATTTTTTAAAGAAGAGAGGGAAAAAAACTTGTTCTCTGATGTCAAAAAAGGGAAGTAGTTGAATAGCACACCCAGATCCAGTGACATCTGGGAGGGGGGGTAATAAATTGTTTTATATACACCAAATACTACAAGCCAAAGCCATCCAAAGTTACAATTTAGAGTGGAAGGACTCGGGGAGTAAGAAGAGCAGCAACCAAGCAGTGTTTGCAGTACAAAAAAAGAATAAAAACATAGTAAATAATCCACCAAAATAATAAAAATAGCCATGCTTTTAATAACAGAGTGCCTGCTGGTAGATACCTTGCAGAGACAGATAATGAAAACAAAGCTGCATGTAAACAAAATAAACATCAGCATTTATATATACATGTAAGAGATATAAACAAACCATAGACAAAGTATGCCAACTAATAGTTATATAAACAACTGCATCGCTTTTCTATAGAAATATTTATATATAATAATCATAAAAATCAGACCTCTTTTTTCACTTCTCTCTCCCCTGCTTTTGCAATTCAAGTCTTGTGTCTCGCGGCTTCCTGTCTGCTCCCTGTCCTATGGGCGGAGAGAGTGTGAGGCTTGTGGAAGAGACAGTCAATATATTAGACGGACAATGGGCAGGTAACATAAAAAAGGGAGGGCAGATCGGCTGCTTGAGGTCAGGCTGCCGGTTCAGGAACCGAATGAGGAAGTCTTGTTTTTCTCGTAAGGGAATATTTGAGAGATCACGTGCGCTTGATTCACCGGGGGGGGGAGTGTTTGGAAGGAAATGAGTGCTTTCATGGTTGTTCCTGTAATTAATTGTAAATCTACAAACTCAGAAAGTATATTAACTGTTTGATTGACAATGTTGGGGGAAAAAAGTCAAGCCAACAACATTCTTTCTGGGAGGGAAAGGGTTTATAAGCTTTAAAACACTATGTTGGAAAATAACAACGTCTATTGTTCTTATAGTAAAAATATTCCAGACCCAGGGCACCAACTTAATGGGGTAATCATAGGGGCCGTTTTACTGAACTTTGTTTTAATGAAATAGCAGCAGTGCTCCTCGGAAGTGTTTTAAGGTTCATTCAACAGAGTTTAGTCACAATTAGGAGAGTGGTGGTTAACTGCTCCCTGACTAATTATAAAGGGCCAATGCCGGGGAAGAGCTGACCCTTTATAACATATCATTTAATGGGTGGTGAGACTGTGAAGGAATTTAACTATTTAGCTATGCATCATACAATGCAGGGCTGTCTTAAATGCCGGTAAAGGGGGCGGCTGCCCTGAGCCCAGTCGTTCCTGAGGGGCCATAGCAACGGCCCCCAGAGAACGCAACAATCACTGGGGTAGCAACCGGTGCCCACTGCGAGGCAAGCGCTTCAACAAGGGCTGGCAGCTTACTTCCTGTACTGCCCAGGGGAAGCAGGAACGCAGCGGGGTCACGGTGCGCTAAAATTCCACATTAACACTTCCCACTTGTGTATTTGCAATTACTTTGTTAGCACGAATACTTGGTGTATATAAAAAAATCGTCTATATAACAAAAAAACAGAAAGCTACCGCCCAAGGTATATGGCTAGACAAGAATGCTGGCCATTCATTGGTCTCTCGTTCACACAATTGCTGGTGCACTTTAAATTGTATAGGGTAAACACAACAACCTATACATTCTACCGATGTACAGATCAAAGGTTATGCTGAGTACAACAACATAGCATCAGACTGCAGAGACGGAAACTAACACATGACTGGGCTGTGGCTCGTGCTTTTCTTTCATAAATGCTGTAGTGGCTCAGAACACCGGCCATACGATCTCATACATAACGCTAACACACACATCAATGTATGACGGGTACATGCAACCAAAAGAAAACCTAAAGGTTCCCCTTAGACAAATATTTAGTAAGAGGCTTGGGGTTGTTATTAAGCCAACAAATTATAAGGCGTGCATGGTGCGTTCACTGAAAGATTACACTGTCCTATTTATGTATGAAAGATCTTCAGATCGGTCGGTCCCTTTTGTTAAAGGACCCTGGTGATAAACTTAGTGATACCCTTTTCATGCTATGAGAACGAAATGCATCTGGTATAAAACCAAGTTTCTTTCTAATTATTCTACTTTACGGAAGTATCGAGTTGCAGCCTCGCTCGCAAATATAAGTGAATATAAACAAGGATTTATTGCAAGGTACAACAGAATCGGTAAATTGCACATATCCCGCAACTACGGGTAAGTGCCGAAACTGCGTTCCAGAGCTAGCGCGTTTGACACGAGAAATTCCTCCAATGAGATTTTGCGACGTCATCAAATTGAGCCGGGTTACCGCAGTAACGTTGAAGAGGTGGAGAGTGGCAGCTTGAAGCGTGTGAGTTTTACGCAGTTGTAAAGTTTAAGACGTTAGTGCGAGTCTCGTAGTGCGTTAACCGTACGATATCATTTTATAAAACATACCAAGGTCCCTTAAAAATGTAAAAAAAAACCCACAAAAAACGTCAAACCATTTTTTTTTTACATTAAAGTAGCAGAGGCTGCAGTGCACGGGTCCATAGTCTATTACTAGTGCAGCACTATTGTTGATATTGTATTTACACCTTTATTATTTTCAGGTACTGCCAACTGTGCTATGCAGTCATAGAAAATGTTAAGAGCTCATAGCGTCACGTCCTGTTCGCTGGCTTGAATACCTAATTGCCAGGATTGACACCCAGCCGACTGTCAAAAGGTTAGTGAGTTGTTGATGATCTCGAATGCTGTACTTTTCTAAAGCTTCAGTAAAAGGGTCATTATAAATTAGGATAACTTGACATAATTGTTGGACTATGTTTGGAATAAATATTTATTTCTCGATTTACTACCTCAATGTCTTTTTTTTTTGTTTTCTGTCACCAATTTGTTGGCTTTTAGTGCACCAACTGAAAGTCCCAATAGTGTGTTTAGAAACATCCTATTTATGCAATTCAATTAAATTGCATAACTAAAACACTTTGTTTTTCTTCTAAATGCCTACTCTTATCCCTTTTAGGCTGGAGGATACTAATGAGAATTGGGGTAAGGGGACAGATTAGGGATTTAGGGACACATACCCTGAGTTTGGAATAACCAGCAGGAGGTAGGTCAGTTTACTTTTAGTGTTTTGCAATATACAAGGTAATAGGTAAAATCTATTAACAACTTTAACCTGTCCTGATTAAGAACAAAAAAATGTAGCATTCCCTAGTGTTTATATGGTTGTTACCTAAACAACTATTGCCAGGGTTAAACGTCTAAAGGCATCCTCTATATACACTGTGTGCACAATTATTGGGCAAGTTGAATTTTTGAGGATTCATTTTACTTTAAACCTTAAACCTGAGTATTTAAGAAAGCAAAAGTGAGATCTTAGGAGAAAATCTATATGTGCACAATTATTGGGTAACTATTAGTGTGCAGAATAATGCAACTAAATGAAAACCGATAATTCTCCCATTTTACATGTTTGTTTTAATCCATTAAAGCGAGAATATTAAACAAACAGCTCAAACTTTACAAATAAACATTTGTGACAACATTTCCGAAAACAAATGAGTGACCAATATAGCCACCCTTCTTTTTAATAAGTCATTAGCCTTTCATTCATGGAGCTTTTTGAGCAGGGAGCAACCACAGCCTCCCAGAGACGTGTACTGTTTTCCTTCAGCGTAAATCTGCCGTTTAAGAAGGGCCCACAAGTTCTCAATAGAGTTTAGGTCAGGTGAGGCCATGTCATTATTTTTCAACTTTTAAGGCCTTTACCAGCTAGCCATGCAGTGGATTACTTCGATGCATGCGATGGTGCATTGTCCTGCATAAAAATCATGATCTTCTTGAAAGATGCAGACTTTTTCCTGTATCACTGATGAATAAAGTGTCCATTGGGAGTTGAATTTTTGACTGGGAGTAGGTTTGGGAGTTGAGTCTTTGATAATACCAGTGTCTGAGTCGAAGTGGAGCTCTGTGCCCCGTTACTGTTCCAGCCACAGGCCCATCCATCTGGACCCTCAAGGAGTCGCTCTCATCTCATCAGTCCATAAAACCTTTGAAAAATCAGATATTTCTTGGCCCAGTCTTATGTGTCTTGTTCAGTGGTGGTCGGGTTTCAGCCTTCCATACCGTGGCCGTATCGCTGAGCACTGAACACCTTGACAGCACTGGAGTATAATAGCTTCCTGGTAGCTTCATGTTTGATTCTTCTCAATTCTCCGACAGTTAATTTTTGTCTTTTAGTCTCAACACATTTTTTTGCGACCCTGTTGACTATTTGCAATAAAACGTTTGATGGTTCTGTGATCACGCCCCAATATCTTAGCAAGTTCAAGAGTGCTGCATCCCTCTGAAATACTTTACAGTTTTTGACCTTTCAGAGTCTGCTAAATCTTTTTCTGTCCATTTTGCCCGAGAAAATGAAGCTAATAATTATGCACACCTTGACATAGGGTGTTCACCTCCTTAATCCACACCCTTCCTCATTACACAAATACACATCACCCGATATGCTTTAATCCAATAAGCATTGGATTATAAAATATGCATAAAAAGATATGGTCAAAATACCCACTTGCCTCATAATTGTGCACACAGTGTAAAATGCAGAGGATTTATTCCCACTTTGTGGTTCAGTTTTCCACTTTGCACCACTTTTCCAGAATCGGTCATTGTACACAGCACTCCTGTGTTTAACCCATCTGCTACAAGGTTATTTCCCACCCGAGCAGCCTCCTTAACCACTGGAGTTAGGTTTTCTTTTTAATTCATTTGTTTTTTGACTGTGTGTGTGGGTTAGTTAAACGGAACGTTAGCTCCATCTACTGAGCTTTTGTATTATTGCAACTTCTCACTCACTCACTGTAGCTAGCCTGCATGAAGGCTATGAAGCGTCATCTTCAGGGGTGACTTACACTAGATCACGGCCTCCCACAATTGTTTCCTCCAGCTGAGCTTCTCACGTCACACCAAGAGCAAGAGATGAGGTGTCCTTTCCGTTCTTAAGTGACTGAGGCATCCAGGATATGAGGCTCAGCTTCTTCAATTCTCTTCTGCTCCTCTTCCCCTCAGTTGTCAGCCAGGAGAGCAGTTGCCTGTATTATATATATATATATATATACATTTACTATCTTTTAAACACTGTTACTGTAATCGGCCAGTGGGAAGGTCATCAGAGATCCCAGCTTTTGAGCCCTTGGGGTTTTTCTACCTCAGGCAGCATCTTTTGTGGCTCAGCGGAGTAGATTGCATCTCCGTTCTCAAGTTGCTGACAAAGCGTATTCCCGGCCTACAGTATGCTCCAGTTTGTCTTATGGCAGCTTAATTTCATATGTACCGGTGGCAAAGGTGCCTACCTGTGCAAAATACATAAGATGTTTTATTGAATTTTGTCGTTTGGGCTACTTCTCTTATTAGAGTCCCAAAAATGTATGTGATTCTGCGTTGTCCCACAAAAAATATCAACTTTAACTAAAGACTCTTGGTCCGACATGACTACATTTTCCTTATTTAACATGCTATTTTCATTAATATCCAATAATATTAAGAAAAAAGTTTTAATGAGGAACGCTTTGTTTTCTTGTCTTATTAAAGTTTTTAATGCTTTTCTGTGACTTTTTTTCTCCGTATATTTATTCTTATTAATAACCCAGTTATCGGATGTCAGTCTGGGAGGGTCTGAATGTCTATTTTTTCGGAATAAAGAAATACTGAATATCACAGCAATTTGGATGTTTTAATGTAAATGTTTAACTGAATTTAACTCTTTTATACATTAGAAACATAATTTATATTGATGTTAAATGTCCAAATCCCTTAAAAAATTTAATTGTGTAAAATTACCGAGAATGCTTCATTGTGATGCAAGCACTGATATGTTGTTGCAATAGACACATATGCTTTTTAAATGTTTTGGTGTAAAAACCTATGAGAGAGATCATAGGTTTACTTGATTCGCATCAGCATTAGCATTGATACAGATAGAAATTCATATTTGTTTGAAAACATTTTCATTTTCTCCTCTTGTGCTATAGCCCACAAATTGGCAATAATCATCCAACGAAAATGGGGACGGTGGTGAAGTGCGTTATTACAGGAGCCAGTATCAAAGGTAAAAACAGTTGTAGTAGTTGCTGGTTATATAGCAACGGGTCATGTCACCTTTACTACCCGCATGTGTCTCTTTGTCTTAGCACTTGGACGAGCCATTCATTCACTATCGCGTATTGGAGACGAGTTGTATATTGAGCCCTTGGATGATGGGGTGAGTAACAAGTAGAAAGGTTACATCGTTTTACTAGTAACGGGGTTGACAGTGCAGTGCTAATTCAGTTGTGTAGGATATGTTGGTTTATGCTTATTGCAGTTAGACCGTAAGAACAAGATTGATTGAATGCAATGTCACAGTTAATGAGTGATTAATATTTTTTTTGTTTGTTTTTGTTACCAGCTCTGCCTGCGCTCTGTCAACTCTTCCAGATCAGCTTATGCCTCTTTTACTTTTGCGCCTCTCTTCTTTCACAGTTATGAGGCCACAGGTGAATCATGCCATTGTAAAGCTCACATGAAGGTAGGTACAATACACCATGGCATACCAGATGCTTAATAAAATACCAATACACAAGTAAAGCATAGGATTACTACTGTTGGGCTGTTTTGTGCCATTACTAGATTAAAAAAATGTTTCCATTGGTATCTCAGGCAGCAAACACTTTGGACAGGACAAACCTAACTCTAAATCTCCTCTCCACCAGGTGGCAGTGTTTGGTTTTATTTCTACAGATTGTCTGGAGAGCATCTTCTGTGTGGTTTTTTTCTGTGTTTTTTTGTGTGTAGGGGCTACGATATTGAGATTTATGTTTAGTTATTTTAGCGCCTCGTGACATCACCCACACTCCACGGAAGGGAAATTACTTCAACCTGCTAAAGCTACAGACAGTATATTTGTGACAAGCTTCTTTTGTTTGCCTCTGCCTGTTTGCGTGAAATGTCCTGGGTATGTAGTCTTTAAAAGTCTGAAAAGGCTGTTCCAGATGCTTATAAGTAAAAACTGGACGCCTGGAAGAAGCTCATACGAAAGCGCAAAACGCGCTTTGTTAATGACGTTGCGATTTGAGGTGGGGGTTTTTTTTCTTTACTTTTAGAATTTTTTTACAGGAATTAGTTGAGCAGGGCAAAACACCTGCTACCTTTTAACTGCCCACATTGCAGTCCTTGGAACAGAAAGGCAGAAGATCCTTTCTTTAATCATTTTAATCTGCCTACTTTGAGACTTTGGACTACTCTGGCTGTTTAGGTAGCCCCTTGGGACCTTCATATTGTTTGCACAGTCTTGTTCATAACCCTTCTGAACCTGCTAAATAACATTCCTTGAGGCCATTTCTTCTGCCCATAGGATTGGGGCTTTAGTCTTTTTTAGTCTAATTTATTTTATCCTCAAATCTCCTTTTTTGGATATCTGCGACCGTTCAGTCTATATTTAGTATGCGCCACTGTATTGATGTTCTATAGATGCATCCTTGGGAGGGAAGGTGCTATGCTTTTCTGTCCCTAAGATTAATGCTTGATTACATCCTGTTGTATATGCTAAGTGGGATGACAAAGCATTCATTCTTACCTGAGGTATCCTTACTTTGCTAATAGCAACACACCACTTATTTACCACTCTAATATTTTTATTTTTTTATTTTTTATTTTTTTGCAATAACACTGCCTTTTGGTTATTGGGGAAGAATTATAGAGGTCTGGTTTGTGTTACCTGCAGGAGGTGGACCCTGATTGCGGGTCCTGCCATATAATTAGAAAAAAATTCTCAGTGAAGAATTAATGCTTTTCTGTATTACTTATGTTTTCCTTCTTTAGCGACAAAGATACATAATCTACAGTATCAGGAACTTTTGGATGCTTTCTGTGCCTTTGGTCCAAGAGTCCTTTCTGATGAATGAGTGTTGGACAGGACTGGCAAACCGCCTGCTCTTATATGTGCAGGGATGGAAATCACTGAAAGAGATTGATTAGCAAACTAATATATTCTTTCATTATGTCTACCAGTCAGTGGTCAGTGTGTTCCGCTCACTCCCATCCCTAGAGAAGACTGTAGAGAGATGCCTGATCAGCTTGAATACTACTAAAAGCCGGCTAGTGATACAGCTTCTGTGCAAATATGGTATGTCTTATTATATGTCTTAGTGTCTAAAATGTTGATTTTTACTAAAGAACTTAACAGCATTTCAAGAAACAAACTCATGAGACAGCACCAGCCAGTGATAAGCTAATTTGTCACTTTTACAAAGGTTGAGAATAACCTCTGCTTTTTATAAAAGCCCCTAGGTCGCTGTAAGAAATATAAGGAGGAACTGAACTGTTGGTTTAAGACCCACTAATGGCATTCTTCAAAAACTGATTACAGACAGACCCAGACTTAAGAAGCTCCTACATATGTAGATTCTGACTACAAAAACATTCATTTTGGAAATGAATTTTGTTGTCGCTCACCCTCATTCACACCTTCATACTCTATCACATGTGAAATGCCTTCGCCCAGCCATCTCCAATATTGTGGTCTCTTGAAGTACTTCTGCAAAAGGACAGCGCCATGGCACTCACCACTGGGACAACCCCCCCATTCCACCAATCAGGGGAGAGGGTGTGCCCTGGGGCTTTGCCCTTTTGCAGAAGAGTTCCAGGGAGGACCGGACAATGGAGCAGAACCGGGGGAATTTGATAGAAGACAGAAGAACACGAATAGACAAGACGGAAAAAGAGATGGAGCGAGAGTAAAAAAAATAAAAAATAAAACAAGGAAATGAAAATTGGGAGCTCTCTGCTTTGTTTTCATTTGTTTTGTTTGGAGTCCCTCTTGGTTTTCAGCATTCCTTGTTAAAGTTCGTACCAATATAATTGCACAAGTCTACTGGTAATGTAAAGCACTGTATAATAAATAATAAAATATGTCTCCACGTTACGTAAAACTTAACTTATGATCTACATAGGCTCGGGGCCGTTCTGTACCAACAATGTGTAATCTATTTACTTGAGTATTAATATAAATATGCTGTTTACCTCTGTGTTCCAGAGGAATTTTACAGGCTTTATATGCATTATGAGGAAATAAAGGCAACTTCTTGCCTGGCAGACTGTAGGGTTCCATATTCTCTGAAGGCTAATGAAAATAGGTATATATCTGAATAGTTAAAAAAAATATATATACCGGTATATAAAAAAAATTGATGCCTCTGGTTCATGGTGAAGTTTTGTGTGATCAAGTCAGTTATCCCCGATAGGGTAAATGCTGGTTCCAGTGTGCCATCATGACGTCATGACGATTTTAAGGGGTTAAGGCTACAGTTATGATTTAGTTTTATTTTGAATACTAACAATTGATCAACTACTAATTTACAAAACAAAAATTGTCAGCTACGTGTCTCCGAAATAAGACATTTTTAAACACTTGGTGACTAAATAAGTGGTGTTATTCTATGTCTTTCCCCTTAAGGTGTTACAAAAACTCACAACTTATCTTACCAGGACTGTGAGTCCCTGCAGGCTGTGTACAACCCAGAGAGCTGTCACAATATTCTAAGGGCCCCAGCTAGGTAAGTGAAAAGGCTAAAAGAAACAGCGGGTCCGCATAATATGAGTGAGTATCCAGCAGTGTACCAATTTAGGACATTGTCCTTGCTAATATATACAACAGTATGACTTCCCTTGTGTTTTATATAATTTTTCAAGGGCACCAGAATGTATATCCGCGAGATCTGAGTCTTTGTCATTTGTCACTCTTCCTCACTCTTCCTACTGTCTTTTTGGCCACTGCTTGTAAGAAAGTAACAATGACATTTCTATTTGGATTTATATCTAACTAAAAGTTGAAATTACATTTTTTGGTGGATTTTTCTAAAAAAAATAATTTAAAAAAATCACAATTTCAAGAGAAATAGGTTGAAGCCAAATATATATTTTACCAGTACATTTCATTGCTGATTGAGGAAGGGCTGAGTGTTGCGTATTAAAGCAGACATTTGTTTGTATTCTAGTGACATGCTGGTGTACAAACGGCTTCAGTTATTTTTACATATCGTAGCACCTATGTATAGCTGACATTAGTGTCATCTTTAAAGTCACCCACGTCATTTGTGCCCAACAGGTGCACTTGAAAATTAATTAGGCTGGGGTAAGAACTTTTTTAAAGATGTTAAACATCTATACCTTTCTGGTGATCAGATTAGATGGCATGTGTTTTGCTGATGTGGGAAATTTGCTCTTAAGTGAATTTATAGCTTGACATGGTTTAATGTTCTTACAGACTGCTGTTGGAAGCTGTGGTGCACTTCCCGCCGACGCTCGCAGAAGTGACGTTGATTGGAAGCCCCTGTGGGAGAGTAACACTGAGGAATTATATAGAAGAGGAAATAGGTGAGAGAAGGCACTAAGAAAGAATATAATGTTCAAAAGAGCTGCTTTTTCATAGAAAATGTAGCAAAAATAACCCTACAACAATAGTTCCATTTGCCTAAACACGCCAGAATCAATATATTCTTTATTCACCAGTCCTTTTGATATATTTAGTTACCATCGTTCTCTGACATTTAGGAATAAAGCATATACTATTTTTTTTCTTATGAATTCTGTTTTTTTTCCCATAAAATACACATAAAAGAAGTATGCAGATCAATATATTTTTTTGTTTTCATAAAAAAAGCTTACTCATACGAAACATATAACGAAGCTTTGAAAATATGACATTATTCACCATCACCATGTCCTATCCATGTCTCTTATTCATTGAAGTTGATTTTCTCATCAAATGATTAGTGGAGATGAGATCGTTCGCATCTCTATTGTACAAATCTGGTCCCCTGATAAAGACTTCATCTTTGAAAACATGGCAGAACAGAAGCAAAACACATTGTGTAAAAATTCTACATTGAGTCTTACCTAGAATTTGCATTATTTATACCAAAAAACTGTGGTGACAGATGATCAGAATGATTGCAATGTTTATTTTATAATAAAGAAAAAGTGAATTGATAAAAATGTTTGATGTTTTTTTAAACAGATCTGTGCTCTACGTTTTATGTGAAAATAATACAAATACTTGCCACTTGATTATCCTCTTACCCAAAATCCTAATTATTAAGAGGCATAGTGTTTATTTACTCCCTCTTATACTACCTAATGTACTGTTGATGCAATCTTGCATCCCACCATCCCTGACCACAAGACAGACAAACGCAGGGCTGCTTTTACCTGGAGATTTGAATCCTATCCCTTTCACCCAATTTATACTTAGTTTTTGTTTATGTGCTATTAACCTCAGAACGTGAAACCTCAATCATTTCATTCTAATTCTCCTATAGATCCGAGTAAAGCAATGCTAACTGAGCTTTCCCTGAGCAGGGAGGAATTTCTGGTGTTTCAGGTGCAGAAGCAGAGCGAGATCACTTTCTGTCTGCGCGAGTTCCGGGTAATTACAGAATGTTATAGGTGCTGAGTCCCTCCCTTTTACTTTGCCTTCTCACTACAAGGGGTAACCTGTTCTGGCTCCCTGATCTCAAACACATCCTACAGATATCACTTACCCTGTTCTATTATTTACTGCTCCACACTAATAGCATTAGACTATAACTTTGCTTCACTTGCCCTGTAAACTTTGTCCTCTGAAGTCTTCACAAACCTTTTTGGTATATTAGTTTGTTCTCTTTGGTTCTTAGGCTAGTCACAATGGCTTTAAAACAAGGAATTTAACATTTTCTTATAACCATTAGACTTCAGTGAGCTTCCATCCTTCATTTAAATGCTGATGCTTGACTCAATATTCATTGCTGCCCTAAAGCCACCTCGGTCTTGTTTTCTCTCTTTCTTAAGTATACCTCACTAGCTTAACTCATACATGTGAGTTGAGCTCCTGTTGAGATGACTTAAGTGAGTCCTGATCTGATCCTTTTTAGTGCTCCTGAATTTTTCTGGCAGATTTTAATCATCATTTAAAATATGACCTCACACATTTTATTTAGAAGCGCACGATTCAGATAAATAGCTGATAAGTACCAATTTTTGCAGAAGACATACATGTTTAAATTCCCTCCCTGGGTTAGCCTCTACCACTTCTGGAAGGCTGACCCTCTAGTTTTAGGTTATGAAATTCTGTTCTAACATTTCCCTCTTCTTTAATTTAACCTAACCCTCCATCCCTCATAACTTTTTTTGTTTCTAATTTTTTTTATCTTACTGCTTGTTTTACAGGGTCTGTTATTTTTTGCAGAGTCTACTAATCTTCCAGTCTCCATATACTTTGACAGTGCTGGCAGGTAAGTCTCAATATGAACCTAGCATGAAAACATTATGTACACTTCAATTAATAGGTGTAGTATGATACCAACCAACATAAACATTGGAAACAATGGCCCAGTTTGTTACCCTAACCTAAAATCCTGAAATGCAGCGACATGTAGTCCATGATTCTTGGCACATACACAGATCATTATGACAGTTGAAGTGAATAACGCTGATAATCATGGCACCTGTCAGTGGGTGGGATGTATTAAGCAGTAAGTGAACATTTTGTCCTCTGTGTTAGAAGTGGGAAAAATAGGCAAGCATAAGAATCTGAGCGACTTTGCCAAGGGCCGGATTGTTACAGCTAGACGACTGGGCCAGAGCATCTCCAAAACTGCAGTTCTTGTGAGATATTCTTGGTCTGAGGGGTCAGTACCTGTCAAAAGTGTGGTCCAAAGAAGGAAAAGAGGTGAACCAGCATCAGGGTCATGGGGGCCCAAGGCTCATTGATGCACGTTGGGGGTGAAGGCTGGGCCGTGTGGTCAAATCCAACAGCTGCTGTAGCTCAAATTGTGTAGCCACAGACCGGAGAGGGTGCCCGTGTGAACATAAGAACTGGACCAAGGAGCAATGAAAGAAAGTGGCTTGGTCTCATGAATCCTGTTTTCTTTCACGTGGATGTCCGGGTGTGTATGCATCACTTACATGGACAATAGGATGCATCCGTGGAGGCCCCACCTCGCACCATCCACTGCTAATGTGCCAAATACCACAGCACACCTTGTTTTTTTGTTTTCCAATAAGCACATATGGACCAGGCAGTGTGAGATTTTTTGGCTTTTGCTAATTAAGGAGCCACTGTAAAGAAAAACTTAGAACCTGCACGTTAGGAGGAGACTGAAAATGTATTACATGATGGAGCCAGTTCTTTAATGTGGAGGTCCTGACAAATTATTTTTTTTTGTAATGTTTACAGGGAGCTGCAAATTAGCCATTTTTATGTATTTTAGCTCTGTCCTTATGATACTACCTGTGGTAAACAATACTATAGCTCATTGTTAATCACCCGTTTGGACGCTCGAATGAAAGTCTATGTAGGAAAAGACTTATTAGCATTACCATAAAAAACCAGTTCAGTGTGGTGTGCAGAGCAAATGGTGGATTTTTCATGTACGCAAGAAAGTATATTGAAATAATTTATTCTTATATACACCTTCTAAAAAAGTTAAATACCACTAAATGTAAATGTAGACTTAATTTCAGATGTCACTGTAGGGGGAGTGTGTTTTTTGCTCCAGTGATTATCAATCAGTATAGATTAATATAAGGACAGAGGGTGCGTTGCAGCACACTAAAGCTAAGGCTGTAGATTTTGCAAAGGCTGGTTTTTATAAAATCGAAGCCTGTCGGCGAGTCGTTGATGAAATTTAATACAAAGTCTCTCAAATAATTCCATCAAATTGTTAGTAAGAGACCACAAGAATGAGGGAGCTGAGTGCAAATATAAAATTAAGCTTGAAGAGCCAATACTGTTAGCAGACTTATTTAATCAGTCACTATTGACAGGAGTAGTTTGAAGATTGGAAGTAGCCTAGAAAAAACTGAGTTATAGGCCAGCACAAAACCCCCAAATTACCAGACAAATTATACAGGCTGAGCAAACAAATAGTGAACTGCCACTTTGACCTGTACTTGATTTATTGCCTCTGTGTGTCGAGATAGCTAGCAACATGAAGGGCCAATTTAAATTTAGTCACCAGCTGCAGTGTAACAAATGAAAAGAAACAAAACAGATGGGCCATATGGGCAAATGAGTCATGGTGTAGGCCTACAGTTCCAGAGCTCTCATAACAAAGTGTGGTACAAAGCTTTTAGGCCGAAGTCGGCTTCAGGATAGTCCATATATCTCAGGTTCACGGCCTATCTGCAGTAGCAGAGCTGTGGTAGTCCTGTGGTTGTCGAGGGTGTAGGCCGTCCTTCCAACTCACAAGGAAGACAGCAGGGCCGCTCGGGAGGATGGTTTGGAGTGGCGTGCCAGAGTGCCTATGGTAGAGTGCGGGAAGTTATTGTTAGGCTGTGACCTATCTTCTGTGAAAAGGACAGTGTCCTCTGGCTCAAACTCACAACAGAAGAGGGAGGATGGAGCAGGACCGTTGTACCTCGAGTGGGTCCAGGGTAGTGCAATTTGTGGCTGAGCTATTTGGCCGAACATGCTGTGAATACTGCATGCGGGGGGTTCAGACCCTGTTCACATGCTTAATTTCAATGGGAGCTATCTACTGCTACAAAGTGGGGTGAAACATTGAGACACAGAGTAAGGAAGGTACAGCTCTGTAGCTGCAGTTTCTCCTTTAAGCAAGTAACTGTTTTTTTTTCAACAACCTTCATGTGCATTGGGGTTTTTTTTGTTTTTTTTTGTGGGCTTCCTGGAATACTAGAGTAGTCCTTTAAGCAAGAACATTTGCTACTGTGATTCTAATGGAATGCTGCCTAGGTTAGAGACAATTAGAAATTAGGTCATTAACAGGTAATAACTTATGGCCATCTTCCAGCCCTGCGGTGTTCAGTGTGGATGACACAGTCCTTGAAGCTCACTTTGTTCTTGCTACCCTCTCAGAAACAGACCATGCATCCCTATCTCAAAGCCACAGGTAACCGTTTTATCTTCAATGTGCTTTTCGTATGGTTTCAGCGGGTGTCTTTATTTTTCATTTGCCAATGACGCCAAAAGGCTTTTTGTGTAACACCTGTTTAACCATCTGTCTATATCCATCACTAAACAAGTTAGTGTTACTTTCCCACTTTAGTAATGCCATATGAACATGATATTATGAATTAATTGCAGGTTCTAGTCTAATGAGCCTTTCCACTCAGTATAGTTCTTTAGGAGATGGGAGCACTAATATCCTAATGTATTTTAAAAACGTATGCAACCCAGAATGCATTACCTGTCATAGTTATAGCTGCATATACCTCCCCCTGACAAAACACTTAAAGCAACTGTGCAAAAAAATATGTATGTTCATAAACACAATTAATGAATAAATATCCTTCTCTCCTAAAACTGGTGTAATCTATATCTTTTCTTCTACCATTTAGTCTTCTGACAGTTTCCTGTTATCTTTTTTCTTTTTCTTTCAGTTGTCAGTTTTCCAGTTTCAGCTTAACTTACCCCTTTTTATGTCACATCCAGACCTCTGCTGCCCACTGATGATGACTTTCAGGGAGATGACATTGATTATATGATTGCCATGGAAACCACACTTGCTGCCTCATCTCCTCCGTTTTGTAGTACAACCTACGCCAATTGCCCAGTCTTGAGCCCTGCCCATGAGGAACCACCTCCACCTCTTGAAAATGATGAGGAGCCAGAGAGGGAAATCCATGGAACACCACCCAACAAAAAGGTGATACATTTCAGAATTGTGCTTTTCAATTTCCTTAATGTGGTGGTATGCAGTATTAACAGTTTACATTTTTGTAACCTAGTGAATAGCATAACAAATGATGCCATGGCTTTCGTGAAATTGAGTACTGCCTGATATGATACAAAACACAGGGATGTTGTGTAAGATCATGCAATGTATTTTAATTAATCATTGCCATTATAGTGATATAATTAACTATTGAAGTACTTTAGGCTACATTTGAGAAGAAAAGCATCCTATGCTCAGTTGCATTGCTACATGTCCGCTTTGTCAGGGGAAATCTTGGAGTTTAAAGTTTTGAGAGAAAATACCTTCCACTAATCTTTCATTGGTGTGTAGAAACATCAGTCCTGACGTCAGTCCTGACACACCTCCATGTTTGACCAGTTCCAAGGAAACAAAGTTAAATCAATCATAAAGCCTTGCATAATTTCCTAATAAATCCATGGCTGACATTACATTTATTTATAAAGCGCCAGCAGATTCCATAGCTGTGTTACAATCAGTGGGATAATTGAAAGTCACACACAATAACAAACTGGTACAAAAGGAGAAGAGGGCCCTGGTCTTTCAAGCATACAATAAAGTATGTGGTTGAGGGGTAAGTGAAGCAGTAGGAGAGGACTGCTTCAGTAGGGATGCGTTGATAAGGTCCAGATGATCTGTAGAAGTTGTTAGTCATTCAGATGGCTTGATTAGGGTGAAGACAGAGTATTGGGTGGAAAATTGAAATTAGATTCTGTGTCGCCGAGCACAGGAGGAGTAGGATACAGACATAACAAATGGGATTGTGGTTTCTTGGGATGGGATGCCTTTATCTGAGAGTGTTTAGTGGTGTGGAGGGTATGAAGGAAAGAGAATGGCATTTGAGCTGAAGTAGGGTGATGGCAGAATGGAAGAAGAGATGTGGACTGTTTAGGGATTGTCATGGGGAAAGGGGGGGTGAAATATGTTTGAGTAGGGGAAAAAAAAGAGTAAAATCATGTAAGGATTGAGTGATTGGGACAGGAGATTATTATCATTATTATCTTTTATTGTTATAGCACCAACAATTTACGCAGCACTTAATACAATACATATATTCAAGGGGTATGACAAGACGAGAATTGACAGAATAAGACAAACCAATAGGTGTGAAAGAGCCCTGCTTACAATCTTGAGGGAATGGGGTGACAAACATAAGGCACAGAGAAAGAGTAAGCGGTAGTGTGGTGGTTACCTGCTGCCTGCAAGAGTAAATGGTATGCGGTTCGTGCTGTTTCCACCAGTTTAACTCCAGTGTAACTCCTAACTGCCCACTTGTGATGAGGCCACAATATCTACATTTACAAGCAAGTTTGTTTTGAAGTGAGTGAATGTGTAGGGCTACCTCACAAGTGGTCAGACAAGGTGGTTGCTTATAGCATGTGGATGTTTCATATCTTGTCTTAACAACTGCATTTAAGCTAGACAAGAGGGCACCAAAGTTAACCCTTTGAAATCAGGAGGGTTTGGAGACAGGCAGGATAGAGACATATCCGGAAGAAACCAAGGGGTTATAGCAGGAGGTGAAGGGTTCAGAGGTGGATCAGATGTAATATATGATAATCATGCCTGTAAGAGAAGGAGACCTGGTGTATGTTAATGATTGCCAGGTGAATACCGTATTTGCTCGATTATAAGACAAGGTTTTTTTAAGAGCAAAAAAATGTCTGCTGGGGCCAGGCTGCTTACCGGTACTTTGGTCGCGAGCAGCATCTCTTCTGCTAAAAGCAGGAGAACAGGAAGTTAGAGAGTCACATAATTCTGCCTCCCCCTCCTTCCTCTGGGGGCAGGGCCAGAGAAGTTGCTCGCACAGCCGGGCCCCTGCAGAAGTCTGCGAGTGGAAGATCTGCAGTTCAGGTAAGGGGGTGGGGGAGGGTTTTTGAGTATGTGTGATTAATGGAATGAATGAGTATTTAAATGTTTATGAATGAGTGTGTGTGTGATAGCATGAATGTGTAAGGGGGAGGGTGGTGGTGGTAGCATAGCATAGGGAGGCTGTACTCACACTCCTATCATCCCCAGGTTCCAGCATGTACTGGCTGCCTTGGCTTGATAGGAGTGTGATTGCTGATAGCAGTTATATATATACTTCCAGAAATGCCTTTTAACCCCCTATATGCCACTCTGCCCCATGATATGCCTTTTAACCCCCTGTATGCCACTCTGGCATATAGAGGGTTAAAAGGCACATCATGGGCAGAGTGGCAAATAGGGGGTTAAAAGGCATTCTGGAAGTATATAAGGCATTTCTGGGGGGCAGATGTGTATAACTGGGGGGGCAGGTTGGCAAATAAAAGGAAATAAAAAAAAATATATTTTTCTCAATCATAGCTTTATTAAATAGGAAAAAAATGTTTACGTGAATTAAATTTACTAGTAAACCTTTTTTTCCTATAGGGTAGTCTTATATTCAGGCTTTTTGTTTTATTCCTAAATTAATATTTAGAATTTGGGGGTCGTCTTATAATCAACCAAATGCGGTAGTTTGATGAAAACATGAAGACCAGGGATGGATGTCTGGATAGGCTAGTGTAACTCTTAGCTGCCCACTTGGGATGACTTTACTGGTAGCCATGAGATGAAGCTTGTCAGTATTAATACATGTGAATCTGTTACGGACTAATTTTTATTAGAGAAACTTTACTTTTATCTTTATGCCGAGCATTTCGACAACATCTCTACATTTACAAAGACCATCTTTTTAGTCCTTACTTTTAACATTGTCTTTTTAACTATATTATCCATTTGTTTCAGTTTCGATCCCTTTTCTTTGGGTCTGTTCTTACAAGATCCGATCAGACAAATCAAGTTGTTCTAGCTGAGGACAGTGACGGAGAGTCCTAATAGAGAAGTGGTTCCAAGTTTGAATGCACTGCCCATATTTTGAGTTTCCTGAATTATTCCACTTGTCGCTCTGGCCTTCATATCATGCATAACTGCTCCTTTTTGCTTTGTTGCTGCACATTAAGAGATGTTATGTTTTAAAGAAAGTGTATATATGTGTACGTGTATATATTATTTTTTGACTTTTTTTTTCTTACGTAAAAATGTAAATCTCACATGTATTATTATTATGTATATGTCACAGCTGTACTGTGCTAGTGAAGTAGTGGTGTTAAATACTAGGCCCAGTTCTATGGAATGGAATTTTAAACTCTACATATGTAAACTCAGAAATGTATATTGTTGGACACTGCACAAACAACGACCGCAGTATGGCATCGTGCAACAGTAGGGAGTACCCTCATCTACATAAGAGACATGGAGGAAACATTCATTTCACAAGCAATTATGGAATTTGTCCCTTACTGTGAAATAAAATGGGATTGTTTAACTCCTTAATGGCCAGGCTGATTTATTATTTTTATAACCTTCGTGGCTGTTTTTGATCTTTTTGCATTGCTCATGTTTAGCCGTAAGTTTCTTCTCTCTCGTTTAGTGTACTCACACAAGTTATATTGTTTTTTCAGAACGAGAAGGGCTTTCTCTAGCTATCATTTTTTTTATCATATCTAATTTCTTATATTAAAAAAATGGTGAAAATTTTTAAAAAAGCACTCACTTTTATTTAAAAAAATATTTTACTGCTAAATAGGTTCTACTATTTGTATTGAGTTTAGGAATACCCAATGTTTTTTTTTCTTGCAAGTCATAGTGCAATAAGTACAGTAGCATTTTGCTATTTCAAATATATTTTTCAAATCTCGTAATCCTATCTCCATGTGCTATCTGGGACATCTTTGAAGCTGACCAATTCAATTTACCTACCATGAAACCATATATTTCTGAAAACTAGACACCCCAGGGTACTTTAACCCTCTCCACGCACTAATTTTACCACCAGCCTTTGACAACGTTTGGGAGGTGGATTTTTTAATTTTGAGTTTACCATCTGGTCAACCTGCCTCCCACGTGCTATTTGGAACATTTTTCAACCTGGCCAATTTAATTTACCCTATCAACCCATATATTTTGAAAACTAGACACTCTAGGGTATTTAAATTAGTGGTATTTTTTCCACACATTAATTCTACTACCACCCTTTGTCAAAGATTGTAGTAATTTGTTTTGTGTTTCCCCCCCCACACACACATTGTACTAGTGGGTCCAACTACATATATAATGTCTATGCATTTAGAAAGCAATCTCAGAAATGCAAATTTGTTATTGTCTATTTAGAATGCATTAATAGTTTTTATTGTTTTGTTGAGATTTATATTACTGTCATGCTGCTCGTCTGTGTTTGTGCTTTCTTTTATTTCAATAAAAGATGCTTTCTTTATCTAGAAATGAATTGTTACTATTGTTTGCATTATACTGATATACCGTATTGGCCCCATTTATAGGCCGCATCCTTAAAGTTTGGTGCTATATTAAAGAAAAATATATTTTTAAAGAAAAGTGGAATGGTAAAACTGTATTTTATCTAATGAACAGGAATACATGTATTTTCACATTTTTGGTAACTATTATGCAGTTAGTCAGCATAGGTTATATACAAAAGAAATTTGGAAAACCAATAGCCATTTTAAGGTCCCCCCTCAGTTCATAAAGTACCTTACTTATAGATGTGCCACTCTGCCCCCCAGATATGCCTTATGCCTCCCTAGATATTCCACTCTGCTCCCCTGATATGACACTCTGCCTCCTGATATGCTTTATGCCCCCAGATCTGACCCCCCCCAACATACCAATACATCCCCAGACTCCCTGGTGTCTAACGGGAGTAGCCGGTGGACATCTGCCCGATGCACGTAGGGGATCTGGGTCCTAACCCTGCTGCAGGCTAAATGAAAGAAGAAGAAAAAAAACACCTTCCTAGCGTCCAGAACTGCATGTCTCGGATTATAGGCCACACCCTCACTTTAAAGACTTAAAGTGCAGGGAAGAAGAACGGCCCATAATTATGCCAATACTGTATAAAGGCTATACCTTTAAATCAATACATGTAATAGAACTAGATTTGTAATTTAGAGTTTGACACATCACCTAACCCTTGACACAGAGACAAAGCACGCTATAGGAAGTAGACCTGGACTCCAGAGGAAAGTTCGTGTTCGTTTTCCGGGTTGCCATTGACACAAGAAATAAACGTGTAGAAGAAGTTTAATCAAAAGAGAAATGTAGTGGTGTGGGGGGGGTTCTTTTAATCCTTTGAACTAATAACATCAGAGCTGTTATAAAACTCATCTGCTCAATTTTTCACATGTAACAAAGTAGCTTTGAACATAATTACCATTATGCAGCAGCCATGGAATATTTGTTTGTATAACGTGTTTAACAGAAAAATATTCCTGCACATATTTATAATAAATGAATAAAACAGGTCATTTACGTGCAACATAGGTGCGGTTGAAATGTATGGAGGTGCAAAGTGTGTGCAGTAGCAAGTCCATCATTTTGCACCATGGGCGCAATGGAAAATTCTGTGGGTTCAAAGTGGATGTAATGTCAGTCATTTCTTTTCATTATGGATGCAGAGGAAATTATGTGGGTGCAATTTTTTGTTATTGCACCCACTTTGCACCTACATGAATTTGCCACCCATATTGACAATTACTGCCCTCTGCACCAACTTTGCACCCAATACATTTACACTGTACTTCTAATGAAATAAATGACTTGCCATTCCACCCACAAGAATGTCCAAAAAATACTCATCTTTGCACCCACATACATTTTCACTGCACCCACAATGGGAAAAAATATTTGCCATTGGACCCATATAAATTTCCACTGCACCCATAATGAGAAAAAAACTTGCCTTTGCACTAGGGATGCGCCGATATATCGGTGGCGAAGTATATTGGCTGAAAAGGACATTATCGGCAAAATGCAGAAAAAAATCACACAGTGAGCAAGCAGCGTCTCTTGTACTGGCCAGGAAAAGTAGGAACTCAGCAGAGTCATGTGAATGGACTTCACATGACTCTGCTCCCTTCCTTATTCCCCTGGGGGCAGGACAAGAGAAGTTCCTCGGACAGCCGGGCCCAGCAGAAGTCTGCGAGTGAGAGATCTGCAGTTCAGGTTAGGAGGTGAGAGAGGGTGTATAAGCAAGTATGTACGATTAAAGGAATGAATGAGTGAATGAATGTGAATGAGTGTGTGTGTGTGATAGCATGGATGTGTAAGTTTGGGGGACAGTATGGCATAGGGAGCCTGTATTCACACTCCTATCATGCCCAGGTTCTGGCATGTACTGGCTGCCTGGGCATGATAGGAGTGTGATTGCTGTTAGCAATTATATGTATGATTTTTTTGGTCAACATTTGGTGTGTTAACCACACTTTTATTAAAAGTAAGTAACACACCAAAATTGGACAGAAAAATTCAATAACAATATTAATATTTATATGATTAACAGAAATCACACACCTAGCATGCTAAGTCAGCCAGTACATGCTGGAATCTGGGTATGCCTGGGCATTATAGGAAAGTGATTGCTGTTAACAATCATATATATATAAATATTAATGTTATTGACTTTTTTGTCCAATTTTGGTGTGTTACTTTTAATAAAAGTTTTTTTTTAAGGTGGGGGCTCATTTTCAGTTTCGGCCAAGTGAATCCTGAATTCAGTCCAGAGTTTTCATTTCGGTGCATCCCTACTTTGCACCCACAGGATTTTCTATTGTACCCTTATTGCACCCAGTTTGCACCTCCATAAATTGCAACTGCAACCATGTTGCACCTAAAGGACTTGTTATTATGAATTTAATATTATGAATAGGAATATTTTCTCTGTGAAACACGTTATACAAACAGAAATATTCCCTGGCTGTTGCTGCTTTATGGTAATTTGTTCAAAGTTACTTTGTTACATATGAATAGTTGAGCAGATGAGCTTTATAGCAGCTTGGATGTAATTGGAGTTTATAGGATTTAAAGAAACTTTTTTTTCTCCACGCTACAGTTGTCCTTTAAAATGGCAAGATTCCTCTGTTAGTGTAGTTAAAATCTCAGCTGAGTTTTGGATTGCACATATTCGTTTTTCATTTTTTTGGTCCAACATTCATTTGGACAAATGGCCGAAGTGGTAAAATTCAGCATGAAAACGCATTTGTACAAAAACAAATATGCAAACAGTAGCATACCTAAAGGGGGTGGGGGGCTCTTTTCCTGACTAGGTTCCTGCTCCCCCTTTCCTCTAACAGTGTACGGGGTTGCCGCAGCATTTAGCTGGGGACCCACGTTAGGCACATGGACAACAGTGTGGCCTCAGTGATACTCAGCCAGCCCCCGGACCAATTAAATCTGCAAGAGAGGTAAGAGGGTGCGGGAGAGTGAATGAATGAGTGAATGTTTAGAGGCAGAAATGGGACAGGCAGGCTGTTTAGGGGGGCAGAGGTGGCACAGGTTGTTTCGGGTTTTTTTTCCCCAGTTGACTAACAGTTTACTAATTTGTAAAATAAATATTCTTGCCAACATTGTTTTTTTTGTGTGGGGGTGCCACATATAGGATCTGCCCCGGTGACTAATACTCTAGGTATGCCTAATTGGAAGTATCCCAAAAAATGGCCCCAATGGGGAAAAGGGCTGGGTGATCGAGGACTGGACGTGGTCATCCTCTATGTTATTTATTCTGTTTTTTTTTTTAAAGAAAATAAGTCTTGTAAGCAGAGTATTGGCCGTTCTCCATAACTAGACTAAAGTCCGTTCCCCAACCTTTCCACAACATTTACTGCTACCCTCTTGTTTCTACAAACAGTGTTTAAAAGTTAATGATTGCTTCTCTTCATATCAAACAGCAAACACACGGACCTTGTGGTACCACTTACAGAAATGTAACACCTAGCTTAACTGCATGTCTCATTATTACGCCTCGCATTGTATTTTACCTTGTGCCCACAAAGCAATCACAGTATCTGACTACACCCTTCTCATGGATTTCTCTTGCTGTATTTTTCTACCACCTTTTTGAGTGTTAGCATTCACTGTTTTCTGCATGGTGGAATCTCTTGAGAGTCTCCCTCATTTATTTAGCTTATAGTATAAAGGGCTGTCTCTTGTTGATTGAGCCCACTGACAAACATTTGTTGGGTGCTTAAAGGACAATTGAGTACCTGAGACAAAATGTCAGTAGTTCTAGTGTATTTTATATTATGAACTATATGTTACTTACCAACTTAAAGACTATTTCTACCAAAAGAATCTACCCTCATGGTTTTTCGCAAATATTCTAGTTAGTTTATTTTTTTTGCATTATTGAAAACAATTCTGTAAAGGCTCTTTGTACGGTGCATAGCTCTGCTGAAAATTCACCAAACAAAACAATACAAGAAACTCTGTGTTGGGTATTTTATCATTTGGTGCTGAATCCTTGGAATAACACGTTGTGACATGAGGCTGTTTTATGTCAGGGTCAGTGTCTTACAAGCTCCGGACAGTCTCTGAGGTCCTGTACCCTGACGGAGGTACCCAGTCAGGGTACAGGACCTCAGAGACTGTCCGGAGCTTGTAAGACACTGACCCTGACATAAAACAGCCTCCTGGAGGGCCACCTGTCATAGTGACCCTCAAATCTGTTGCCGCAGTTCCTGGTATTGTTCTGTAGGCAGAGCAGTGGTGTAGCAGGAGAGGATGCCCCTGGAATTCTGATGTCACATTCATGTTCATCCTGTCAGTCAATCCCGGTAGAAAGGAAACATCCCACTGCTTGCCACCAACGTGACTGGACGCCCAGTACCCTAACTGGGTACCTCCGTCAATAGCTGCTTCCTAGCTCTTACAGGGACTATATACGGGCACACTCCAAAGCACCGACTCCAGTCACCGAAATCACTAGCCGAAGCTTAATGCAGGGTGAAGTACAAGAACTGTTTATTCAGAGTGGCACACAGGGTTTTTATTGCAGACATAAATGAATTTTATGCACCATAGGGGGGGTAAGGCATTAAACAGATTAACTGAAACAATAACATGTCTGCCAGGCATAATTCCCTCAGCAAGTGATAAGACAATATAGTTCTGGGGGTAGCTGAAAACAGGGGTGACACAGGGAAAAGTTATGACATACAATAAATAATTGCAAAACATCATCTGTGTTGGCAAAGTACAGGACCAATCCCAAATCAATATCAGCGCTCCACAGTCCTCAGAGCCTCTAATATTTAGGAAATATGGTTAAACCTGTACCGGGGGAAAATCAGTAGAAACTGACCCCCTGTACCTACACACAGACGCCTTTACAAGGCCAGGGCCCATAGTCAATAGGGAGGAGGCTGCCTCTCAGGCCTCTCCAGGGGCCCCAGTGACGGAGGGTCCCGTCACACACGTCATTGCCAATTGTTGTGAGAGGATCTGGAAACTGACCATAGATGGTCACATAAGATAACAGTTTACCTTCCTACATTTCTGCTCGGGATGCATTACTCTCTGATCAGACCATGTGGTCTCTCCCTTTCAGATGACGCTTTTGTGTCTTTATTACAAGGTTTTCTGTCCTAAATGTGACATTTGTTTTCATAATTGAGTGGCAACGTACTGTTTGTCTTTCGTGTTGTAGCTTAGTGCAATATGGGGGAATACAGGCTTATTTACCTGGACAAGTGCTATGCATCATGATCATGGACGAAAAAGTGTTTTTTTATATGGTAAAAAAGGGAATGATTAAACCAGTGAGGTATCCTGGCCACGGTGGCAGGTTAATGGGTGGCAGTCCCCTGCTATAGAAATTTGGGGCAGATTTCCCTAACCATCCTTTTTACGCTATGGATGCTGTCAGAGCCTTTAAGACACAGCACACCTTGGGTAGCTTTTTCGATTTCCATAGTAACCGGTAACCAGAGTTTCCTCTCTTTCCATTGATATACTATATGGTATGTTGGTAAGAGTTAACGTTATTGGTGTTTTATTGTTGCAATACACAGGTGTAGTAGGTGAATGTTTAATTGCTCATCTCTTTATTAATATATTGTTAATATATCAGAACAATATCAGGACTGAAAAGTCGATGATGGTCGGTTGCCCTCAAGAACCTACTCCTGGCCTTGGCTCATGTGGCCTACAGTTCCATGCATCAGTTGCAAGTACCCATGAATGAACTGCTTCAGAACAGATCCTGGAAAGACAGTGTATAATCTTTCCGCTCTAATGCCACCACCAATGCCCCCTTTCAGGTACTCCAAATAGGATACATACAATGTAAGGAATCTACAGTATGTTCTAGTATGTGCACATCGTTTTAAGGGTGGGTTGGAGCATTTCCATGATACCACTCATGATCCAAAAAGACCAACAACCCTACAGGACCAATAAAACTGTCTCCCTATGAAAAACACTTTGGAAAGCTCCACATCTCTCAATAGCATCTATGTCATATGAGACAAGTATGCGACTGGCTAGGATATAAATGTTGCCTGGGTCCAGAAGATGACTCAGCATATCACTGATACGCATTGCAACCTTAAAGAACTATACAAGCTGACACCTAGCGTCCCTTGCCACACTATATAGCCAGGTGCCATGGGGATGGTAAAGATATTTGTTTGTTTTACCCCTCTTGCAGATCGACGGGTTCCGACCTTTGCGGGTATTGATAAACACAGCTGCAGCCATTATGGTGGAAGGAAGATTTTCCTGGATATATGCTAAAGTTTCTTTTCAGCAGAAGGTGAACAGGACAAATCTGCTGGGGCAGTGGGAAAAAAACGGTTAAAACCTACATGATCGAATAGTAGAAAAAAACAGATGCTTTATTTCCAAATCAGCAAGTAGTTTTTTTGGCTGGCACAACTGGAAGTACCTCAAATACTTAAGAAGGTGTTCGTGAAGATGACACTTTCCATACTTGGGATTTAAAAAATTCGGAATACCCCCTCAAGATGTGACAAATTGGATGCTTCAAAGTATTGTTTGTTGTTGTCAATCAGTGCATGCATTAAGTCCTTATGTAGATCTGGTTATTTTGCTAATAAAATAGGTGACATCAGAAAGAGGAAGGAAAATGGTGTACGACCGATTCTTTACTTACTAACTTGTTTTGATATGTTAACGAATGTTTGATAGTTTATATCTCGATCCACCAGAAGACTCCACCCTTCTGGTTTTTTCGCAAATATTTTAGTTAGTCCTCTGAATTATTAAATTCAGGCGTTGCTGTTTTAACATATGTACTGTGATGATAATGGATTATTTAGAAATTGTGTAGCAATATATCATATATAAGATGTACCATATATTGCAAAATTTGGAACACTTCTGTAACAACTTTTTAATTGTTGGTGCATGAATTCTGCTGAATATTCAGTAAACAAAACTATAAATGAAACTATATGTTTTTTTATCATGCTTTAAATCCAATTAAAGTACCAATTAGGCCCAGTACAACTTTTATAAAATGTCCTTTGTTTGTTCCAGGTAGTAATGATATTACTTGCTTGCTCCACTGATCCTTGGTTCGTGACACCAACAACCTCCTTTCAATACAAACCTTGGTATTGAATTGCCATATGATCAACAGAGCAATGGACAAACTGGACAATCAAGCCACCCCTTGATTACTTAACAATGTCTTAATGCCATGGCACTTAGTGAAGGGACGGTCCTAACCATTTTTTTATTGAGGCTTTTTTGGGGGATAGCTGTGTTGTCACAGTTACTGATCCCTGCTTGTTAGGTAGGGATCACAAGAGAGAATTCTGCACTATAACCATGATCAGATTAAGAGAGAATTCTGCACCATAACAATGCCTACGTTATTTGTAATTCATCAGCACAGTCCATGTATGTTCAATCGATTGACACCTAATCAATACCCTCTTATCATAACTTGACCATGCTAATACAACAGTGATTTTTACTGTCCACTCCCTCTTCTTACACTTTTAACCACGGGATGGAGTCACCCTCCCTGAGGTAGTAGCGGTTGGGAGGGGGAGTTGGGTAGTTACCTAGCTTTGGGCATAGACAGCTAGGCCTGGAATAAACATAGTATAGAATAAATTCAATTCTGGATTGAATGAAAGTGCTGCAAGAGCTTTAAGTAAGTGTAAAGTTAGTGTTGCCAGTTGATGTGCGGTGGTGCTGGATATTTGGTGTTGCTAGTGATGTACACCTGGATAAAAAGTATCAAGTAATTACAGTTGATTTTTAATAAATGATCAAATGAAACCAGTTGGTGATGGTGGATTCACACTTTTGGACCCTATTATATCTGCCTGAGTTCCATAGCAGAAACACAGTGCTTCTTGTGCTGGGTGTTGGGTTGGGTCTTTAGGTGCATTTGGTTCCTCTCTTGCTGTAGGGGTATTTCAGAGACGTACACATGCTCCATTTCTGGAATTGCTTAGTTCCTGACATTTCACAGAATCAGCCAATCCAAAGCTCCTTTGGCAGCCATAGTGGAAGCTACATAGCTTTCTTGTAAGGAAGAAATAAGGCTCTGAGGAGATCCCACAGCATGCAGTCTTAGAGGCAACTAGCCTGTGCGGCTTGGATCCATATGTATGCATGGGTGTATATATTTATATAGGGCCAGCTCAGCCCTTCTTTCAGGAGACACTCACTGGGTTTTCCCCTTTCTACTGGAACCATTCCACTTTTTAGTAAATGAACCCTTCAATATGTACCGCATATCATTGTAGCAGCACAAGAAATGTAACAATGTCTCTTTTTTCCATGACAACAGCAAACTTAAAAAAGTCCATTTATATCGTCTTGAGTGCGGATGCCTGGTTGTTTTTGGCCATTCAGTTGTCACAGTTCACACAGCTTTGTGGGAACAAAACTTGCTTTGCATAATGGTCACCCTAGTATTGTCTGTGGTCCCCTTCCTGTCCCCTTATACATCATTTATCTGGGTCGCAACTGACTGGGCATTTCCGGGCTGAATAGTGATGTGACTTGTTTGAATGGAAATCGGTTCCAGGGTTGCAGAAAGGAAAAGTAGTTAACCTAATGCCAAGAGATTGCTAAAACAATGGCACTGCGGTGTATATATTTCAATAATTTGGAAGGGGCCTCTTGTAACACTGTAAACCCAGGGCCCCATCTGATTTGCCAGGACATAGCATCATAGTTTACCTTTACAATATGTAATTGTAGGAAGGGGCTTATTTCTGTAGGATCTGGCTGGCTGGCTGGCTGGCTGGCCACATTGCAGGATTGCAGGTTATATTTTTACACATGCAAGGTCAATAAATTAGAATTCACACATGCTGCCGAGTGTCAAACGGCAGGAAGAGTGGCATATCTTAGTTGGTCTCTTGGAATAAGACTTTTTCCAGTATCACACCCGGAGTGACATGGCCCTGGCTGAGTGACAGCTGGGAGCAGCTCAGCTAAAGCCTACAAGGGAGGGTGGAGGTGGAGGGCAGGATTTAAAGAGACGCTCTAATCCAGGCAAAGCTCCCTCTCTCTCTCTCTGCCGTCTGGCTCTGCGATACCTCCTTTTTACCTGTCGCCTTTCTGGGGAGCATCTTTGAGGTGAGATTTTTTTTTAATACAATATAAATGTTTTCTCATGTTATGCTTACTAGGCATTTGAAATGAATTCCAGGAATACATTAAAATAATAATAATAATAATTTAAAAACACATATCTTCTCAAATCTAGTTATCATGTAATAAAAAGTAGATTTCAATAAAATAAGTTGGTTGCTGGGCAATTTTATGATGACATTAAAAGTAAAATACAAGGTTACTTTTGAAAAATATTTTTACTTTCGGTCCTAAAGGTTTCAAGACACACTTTCAAGGACATATTATAAGAGAGTAGATAAGTCATAGTGAGGGGATCGTCCATTTAAAAGTGGGTTTCTAAGGTCACCCAACATTATAAAGCTGACTTTCCTCAAATGTTTTATATTGTTTTATATTGTTTGTATCGTATGTTTGTTTATAATCAATACAGTCTCCATTCTTGTGATTTTGGCATCCTGTACATCTCAGTTACATATTATTTTCTTTTTAGTCGCCTTTTAGTTCTGGCAGCAAACATGAGAAATTTGACTTTGAGAACCCCATTCCTTTTAGGACAGCTGAGTGTCACACAGTGTGTTTTTGGAGATCAGTCACGAGAGAGTGCATTAATAGTTTGTGTGTCTCCGTTATTTAAGGATTGGTTGGCATTTTTGGTGTTGTCAGAGTCTCAATACCCTGTAACCACTACCTTCACACACAAGAGAGTGCATTAAGAGTTATGCTAGACACTCTTGTGGAAAAATGTTTTGCTCATAAAGTACATACCATTGAATGTATAATAACATATAATAGATTAATATATTATGCTTAAAAACAGTTCTCTGGTGACTTTTTTTGTGGGTAGTAATATTTCTACATGGTATTCCTGCAGTTGGACAGGGAGATAACAAAAAATGCCAGGCCCCCCTGCAAGACCTACCGTGGGGGTCCCTAAGCTCCTCTTACTTATACAGACACAGTAACAAGCTTATACACAAATACACTAACATACATGTATATACTTGCACACACTAATGCAAACACATACAAACATACTTACACACACAATGACATAGTTACACACAGTAACACATTCACACTAACACACACATATATACACAACCATGCACACACCTCTACCTTTTTTTGGCTCACGAAGAGGAGTCCAGTAGCATACTTCCACACACATGTTCACACACTGTAACATACACACACACTGCAACATACTTACAAACATATAGTCACACACACAGTAAGATACATACAGTAACATACAAATACACACATTGAGTTACACACTTACACTTACACACTGGAGCTCATTTACTAGCATTTAGGCTGTGTGTCTCTCAGACAGGCAAAGCTGCCTGTGTACAGTACAATGCATTGCGCATAGGCAGTATTTTTATAACCCCCCCAGACCCCCCCCCAAAAAATGGGACTGTCCTGGCATATTCGGGACTGTTGACTGGTATGCACTGTGTCTTAAATGATGTCATATAGCTCAGAACCAGTCAGTGTGTAGGAATTGAGTGAGCGCAGCCCGGAGAGCGAGCTGGGGGCCTCCATTACATCAATACAGTTGGAGATATGAGTTGATTAAATAAACAATTCCAGTTTTTTTCATTTGTATGTTGCAAGTAAGTTTAATACGCTACAATAGAATAATTAAGAGACTAGAATTGCATATATATTTTTCTATGGTCAATATGTTACCACACAGTAATCACTAATATTTGTCGCATTATTTTGCATTGCAGGAAGAGAACAATTATGGTGAGTATAAAAGCTGTTTGCTATCATCACTATTTTTCACAGTGTGTCTCAGTGTACCTATTTGTTTTATCTCTCTCTCTCTCTCTCTCTCTCTCTCTGTCTCTCTCTCTCCCTCCCTCTCTTTCTTTCTTAAGCTGATTAGCTTGTAGTGTTTATCTGTCAGTGTCCTCTTCATAAGTGCCTCTCAGAAAAAGATATCAGGGGATAAGTGTTATAGACCACAAATCCCTTAAGCCTTCAGTTTATCTTCATAATTTTGTGTAATTTTTACTTTTGCTGCTTTTCATTTTAGCTATCTTTTGATCAGCTGATCATGGATCAGTCCATGTACTCCAAAGATGGAGACATCAATGAATTATGGGTTCCTGGTGTTGCACCTGATGGACCTCCATGGGGGAGAGGCCCATGTAGAGTAACTACACGAGTCAATCTTGAGGAAGGTGAAATGGAGCACCAAGTACATCAAGTTATAACTGAAAGTTATAAAGATTTGCAGGAAATTTTGATCAGTGCTGGACTTCCAAAGACAGAGGACAGAACCAAGCAACCTCGTACAGGTAATATAAGGAATAACAAAACCGCCATTAAAAAAGTAAGGCAAAACAATATCAAATCAATCACTCAAGCTAACCTCAGCTTAATATAAATTGTTGGTAATATATGATTTGTACAATGGTTCACACCAGACTTGGGCGCCGGCCAACTCTTTGTGTTCGTGTTCATCTATTGGTTGATGCCAGAGGAGTTGCTTGCACGGCCCTTTAACTACTGACGGCAAACCTACAGATTTCCTCTTCCGTTAACCCCTCTGATGCTGCGTAGATAAGGTAGGCTAGAAGGGGAAGGAACCAGAGACATTAGTAAACGAAGACGAACACGAAGATTCTTCATGTTGTGTGTCTTCGTCTTCGTATACATTTTGCTGCCACCATGTTTGTATGTTCGGTATTCAGGCTGAACAACGAAAACACACCCTTCGTGTTCGTTTTCGCTCAAATACGAATGCACAAGTCTAGTTCACACCATGATACATACAAATTCCAGTAGTCCATCTGGAGGCCATTTTGTTTTTCTAAAAGTTACTCGTGTTCCTCTTAAAACTATCATTCTTATGATCATCAGTGGGAGAGTGCCCTGAAACAGTGGAAATGCTTAACCATTTAAAGTACAAGGTAGTACAGAGAGGAAAATGACACACTGCCACAAGCTAAATGTTTGAAAGCCTATAACAAAAATCATGTAGGTTTTATTTATATATATATATATATATATAATCATTTAAAAAAACGAGTAGTTACACATTCTGCCAAAGCAAGTTTAAAACTGACAAACCTTTGCAAAGATAATATTTCACAACAGCAGGGATGGATAACTTCTGTTTTAGGACAACTGTGTGTAGGTAACGTGTAAGCTGTATTTTTTTTATTGTTTGGCTTGTCTTTATGCCGCCACTAAATGCTGCTCCCCCAGCCCAATTCTACCTGCCACCAGCAACCCACAGGTTTCCCTTTGTGAGGCCTGGACAATTTTTGTTTTTAGTTTTTGCAGTACATCTGTTTAGGTGAAAACCTTATCATCAGCTTACACCTTACCGAGGAAAATACAAAGTATATTTAATTATCCTTTCAAGTTGAATTTGTGATGGAAGCTGGTGTGTTCCTGGGGGTTAGGACAAGGTGGATTTGTGCAATAAAGGCTATGCTGGGCTGTATGTGCTGATCCCCAGCAAGATTAGGTGCTTTGACGACTGATCACCCTTTCCCATAACATAACAGCTGCTGAAAGTAGGCACCTTCCCCATTAGCTGCTGCTTTCCTGTGCTCATGGTTTCCCCCACCACTTTATTGTTTGTTTTGAGTGAATACCTGTTTTGGTAATTGTTTCTTTTTCTTAATCTTTATCTGTTTCTAATAATTCTCATTTGATATGTGCCACATAAAATGTCTGTCCTAAACAAGATAAAGAGTTTATCTTGTTATCCCCTTTACCTATGATTTGGCTGTTAGTTTAATGTAGCAGCAGAGCTACATCTGCACCCTCTAAGAGGCAAAGCTGACAACAAAAGCCAGGGTTTAATTCTTACAAATCAGGTTCCTTTCACAAAGCTCTTCATAGATGCACAGATACGGAGCATGTCATGCTATGATGGTCAACTGATGTCACAATAGGTTCACTTTTTTGGTAGTATGGTACCTGCTCCATATATCTACTATGGATCAGTTTTTTTTAATTTTTCGATTTATATTTCTAGGTGAAAGAGAACAAGGTGTATAGTTTTACACTTGTTTAACCATTGTTTTACTTTGTTCAGTTTGGTATGATTTTGTACATAGTTGTCAGTCAGAGTCCAGTTTGCCAGACAAATACAGCCTACATAGTTCGCAATTGCGATGCCAATGCCATACATGTACACAACAATGATGAAGTCCAAAAGACAGATGTTGTGGTCCCCCAAGGTAAGTCTGGGCCTAGGGCAGTGGCCTATGTTCTACGTTAAAGACTACGTTAATGCTGTCATTTAGCATTGCTTGGCCCTATCTAACCATATTCAGTCATCTGCAACGAGATGAAATAAGGCACATATATGATTTTGTGGGGTGACTCTACTAGAATTAGTACTGCATATAGGATAGTTTTGAAAAATGCTTTAATCCACAAATGTTTTTTTTTTCCTCTTTCCACTTGCTTTAGGTCACAATACAGATACTACTACAATCTGTGTGCTTGGACCTCCCAGCTTTTCTATGTCTGTTCTACTGGAGGGGGCAAGACAATGTCCTGGTACGATTTAGAACCTTTTTTTTTTCTCCATTATTGCTCTGAAATGTTCTATAGGTAGGGTTGATATAGTACTAGAGAAACATAATAAATAACAAGAAACATAATTAAATATAGTGGAATTGAACAAAAATGACTACTGACCTCAGTTAAAGAAAAGTATGTATTTGAAATCTGTGCACTTTGAATATGATCTCTTTATTGTAGTACTTTCTATGGTTACAGGTAACATCTTACTATGCCTGTCTTCATCTTGGTTCTGCCCCCGGCCTCCTGCTTGTACACTCCCACCCCCACTTTTCGTTAGACAGGCTGTGACCTTTGATCTTGGTGGGCGCACTTTCTTGGATATCTTTTCTCCCCCTCGGCGGGTCACATACCTCTGTTGGTTGGGAGGGGATACGGTCTTTCTGGAGCAAGAGTGGGATTGCCCGATGGGGGGTTCACCTCAACTATCCAGCTTTCTTGCTAATACTCTAGATATGCGACTCCTTTTGGATTCCAGGGAACTTCCACTCCCCCCTGCTCTTGTTCTTACCCCTCAATGTAACTTAGGCCCATGGGGCTCGAGAAATGGAGATGGAAAGAACATAAAGGTAGTGGAATTAGATGGAAAGGAGGGGTGGGAGGAACAAGTAAGAGAGGCTATCTCCAATTTTCTGGCAACATTGAGAATGAAGAAACATCAGCAGGTATGTAGGACCTTAAATGTACAATGATATGTGATTGAACCATACTGCGGTTATACTGGATGGTCAACAGTTGTCTTGCAGACCTTTTACATGCTAATTATATAAAACAAATAGCATGCACATCATTCTAAATGATCTTCATAAAATTAGGGTTGATCATCTAATGTGCAGAGGAGATCTTTCAATTTAGTTTAAAACTGGATAAATGCAGTTGTATTACTCTACAGAATAAGTGGTAAAGCAGAGATACCCATTAAATTAAGTCAATTATTGGGGGGTGGCAAGCTGGATATAGTACAAAAACAAATAGGTGTGAAGTACTTACATAATGGTATATCACTTACCAATACTTGAATGTTAAAATTTACTGATCTGACGTAATAGAGTAAGCTAGGTAGGCTGCCAGGTCATGTACAGCACATAGATTAATCAGTGAAATGGCTTTCAGGGAATCAAATTTTCTTTGTGACATGTAGTCATTTTCATTCTGCTCCCTTGCATCTATTTTGCATATTCCACTATTTTCTTCTCTTGTCTATTTACATGTGTTTTTCCCTCCATTAAGCGTCTTTTTAACCCTCAGGTTGTGGTTAAAGTCTATGGTCCACATAGAAGAAAGTCCCTTGGCACGGTCTTCTATCCCACATGTGACACAGCTTGTGTTACTCAAGCAGTGCTTGGGCTCATTGGGGACCTCCATGACGAACAAGGAATCCTCTTAGAGGGTTTTTTGAACACAGTACCACCTCGCAGGCTCCAAACACCACGACCACCGTCTGTCATAGCATGTAAGTTAAGGGGTAATGGAGGAACTACTTTGTTCTTGATGATAGAAGGGAAAGAGGTCAGAAGAATGGGATGTTCCGCAGGTTTCCTCTTCTTAAATACATCTTGGACCTACGTCTTCCCTTTATCCATTAGATCTGTCTCTCTTTTTTCATTTCCATATATCTATCCTCCTACATCTATTTTTAATATAATCATAATGCCCTAAATAGCCTATTATTCAAATTGGATATTCTGTCTGTTTTAATCCCTGAATCTTGCCTCATTTCCTCTCCTCTATCTCTGTGACTCTTATTCAGAATACATAGGGTGCACCTTCTTCTCAAAACAAGAGTCTTGATGATTCTGTTTTCAAACACTGGAGATCTACTTTGTAGTGTTTTGTAGAGGCTTTTGTCTTGGTTTCCAGTACTATGAGATACACATTTTCATAGTGAAAGAGCAGGGGGTTGTGGATTATTATTTTTTTTTCCCCCTATCTTTTTCTTGCACTCTCCACATTCGACTTCTACCTCCGTCTTTTTTTTTCTCCCTTCCTCTCTTCCTATATTACTGTCTCTGCCCCACCCCCCAGGCTGCTCCGTGCGCCCCCCAGAGCTGACGATCCGTCTTTGTGCCGTTGTCTGCCGATCTCGCGGAGACCAACCAATCCTAAGCAAGGTAACAGGGCTGACACATAATCTTGGGGGCCTTAACCCCAATCTTCAAATCCCTCCTCCTGAAGAGATGAGCCCTTTAGTCTGTCTCTCATAAGGGGTCCTTGCTCTGTCAGATGTATTTCATGGACAAAGAGTCCTCACTTCCAAATGCATTTTATTGTTCACTCTTTATCGGACAATGCTTTATAATGTTGTGTAGATGTGTGCGTTATGTGACTTGTAAATTCTGCATTGTTCACAGGTGGTATGTTCAGTGGGGCGGGCAGAGAAGCCTCTCCATCATCGTTTTGCATTACCCCAGTCTCTGGACACCACATTAGAGCTGTGGGGAATAAGAGATAAGATTCAAAAAGAGAACATATTTACTCAAGTTAAAGACACTGCAGAAAGTGTCATGCGAGTGGTAATAGAAGAGGAGAAAAAGCAGAGCCCCAAGGAACGCGGAGGATACAAAGCACAAACTGACATGTTGGGTAAGAATTGTAGGATGTTAGAAGGGAAGGCATAGATCAGGCAGTACTGCTACAAAGAAAATGTCTAAAACCACATTATCTCAGCTATACATTATCTTAGGTTAGGAGCCCCACAATATTTTTTTAAGGCCACAAATGTGGCATTCTGAAGTTTAGTTCAACTTGATGATGGAGGAACAGATCTAGCTATTATCTCTAGCTATTCTATTATCAATTTAAATGATTTTTCTGCTCATTTTTTAGGTGTTGATTTCCTACTAACCATCGTGGACTATGTGGTGACCCCAGTGATTCTCGGTGTGACATCAACCCATTGCTTGGAGGGTTGTGGGATCCATGAATGCTTGCTGAGCAGTGTAGTTGCTGGGGGGTCCATTGCTATGAATTCTGCATCCAGACCTCTGTTGGAAACCATGGTTAGGCGGTCCCTGAGTTATGTTATGGAAGGGAAGGAGGTACTAGTTATAGGAGCTGGTGGGATCAGCAAGAAATTCATCTGGGAGGCAGCCAGTGATTATGGTATTAAGGTAAATTACTACAAAATGCCTTACAATATATATATATATTTCCGTACATAATCCCACATGTGCTACAAGATATGTTACCTATTTTATAACATGATTCATAATATCATTCCACCACTTATATACACACAGATTCTTAAATTCAAACGCTCCAAAATCTAATAATCTGAAATCTAAATATCTGTGTCAGCTTTTCCCCAGACCAGCTAAGACTGTTTCATGCAATGAGCAGTGGGCAGCTAGGATAGCAGTTAACTTTTATGCAGACATACGATTTGTGCAATAAATAGAGACATAAGTGAATTTATAGGTGTATCTATGAAACTGTCCTGCCAGACAAAACACTTTGTATACACATTCTCCCTATAGGTATGTAATCTCTATCAATTATAGGTAACAATGTCACATTAAACTATTTTTGTCCTTATTTCAAACTAGACATAGGATATTTTTGTTAGACATATATCAGCCAAAAACATAAAGGTCCCTAGGATAATTGTGCATTGCCAAATTTATGATTTGTACAAAACTTGTCGCCGTTCCCATTGAAACTTTTGAATCTGGAATCTTTTTTGAATTATTTGACTTAATTATGTAATTCGTATATTTTTCCCTTAGGTTCACCTGGTTGAATCAGACCCCAACCATTTTGCTTCATCTCTTGTGACCTCATTTATGCATTATGACTATGAAGATCAGTCCTTTGATGAAGAGAAACATGCACAAAATATTTTGAGTCTAATCAAAGAAAGAGGCCTTACTCCATCAGGCTGCATGACCTTCTGGGATGAGTGTACCATCCTTGCGGCTTGCTTGTCTCACCTCCTAGGGCTGCCAGGTCCACCCCCTAGTGCAGTGAGGCTTGCCAAGCACAAGACCCAAACACAACTATGTCTGCTCACAACACCATCATCATTCCCACCCTTCCCTTATGCTGGAGCCTTTGCAGTCCCCTCCTGCCCTCTGGGTATGGGTACAGGAGGCCTAGAGAAAGCAGAATCTATTATCTCCTATCCACTTGTGGTAAAGCCAGAATCAGGAGCAGGGGCGGTGGGAGTGAGACTTGTTCAAGATGCTGAAGAGTGCAGAAGGATGCTTAGAAAACTTGGAATAGAACCTGAAAAGTGCAAGCAGACACACAAGGAAAACTGTGTCACTGAACCAAATGGAACTTATCAGGGAGGCGAATCATGTAAGATGGCAATGGAAGAGATGTATAAAACTGCAAATGGCGGCTCCAGTGAATTAGACATTGCTGAAATTCTTAAGGAAGAAATTAATAGTTTGGACATGTCACTAGAAGATAGATGCACTGCTTCTGTATCTAAACATGTGTTTGGAATACCTACTCGGGCCCCCCCTCCACTTCTTTTGGCAGAATATGTGACTGGATCGGAACATGACGTGGATGTTGTCCTATGTTCTAATGGTCAGCTCCTTGCTGCCTATGTGTCTGATAATGGCCCTACAATGCTGCCACGTTTCACTGAAACAGCAGCTGCTCTCCCCTCTCGTTTGAGTTTTGAATGGCGCTCTCAGCTGATTGAAGCAGCTGCCCGCAGTTGTCGAGCTCTGGGACTGTACCCTGGAGTATTCAATGTTGAGTTAAAGCTGACTGAATGTGGTCCAAGGCTTCTGGAGATAAACCCTCGAATGGGAGGATTCTACCTACGAGACTGGATCCTTCATATCTATGGCACTGACCTTGTGCTGGTGGCTCTGGCTCTTTCTTGTGGGGTGAAGCCTGTATTGCCTGAAACAGATACCCGGCAGGGTGCTGTACTGGTTGGGGTGATGTGCACAGGGGAAAATCACGAAGAAGCATTGCACAGTACAGCAAAGCCCCAGAGACTGGCAGAACTACACCAAGCTGGACACATCCGATATAATCGCCTGGAGGGTAGCAGAGACAGAGGACCAGATCAAGATCCATTTGGCAATGTTGCATGTGAAGGAAGAGGGCTTCGGGAAGCCAGGGAAAGGCTGATAGGAGTGTGCTCAGTGCTGGGGCTAGACTCAAATGAGTATCCAGTGCAGTATCTGACTAGAGAGTTCCAGTGAGAGTGTCTTGGGGAGAAATAATCAGTACAGGCAAGTGGAGATAGCTGTATAATCCAATGAATATTAGAGGGTGGTGGGAAATACAAATTAAAAACTAGAAGCAGGACATTCATTAGTTTGCTTAGAACATTGAAGAATAGTTGGTGTCGTGCTAGAAATACCTTCGATACTTGGTCAAAAGAGCGCATGATTTAAGAGTGTGTGGGTTGTAAGAATCTAAAAGTGTGGCCTAGTAACGCCTTCCTCCTAACTTCAGCTACACCAATATCTAGCATTGCTATTTTTGATTTTTTTTCTAGACAGGAACTACTTTGTCACATATGTAATAATAATTACTCCTTACAAACAAACATCTTATTTTGTAACATTGAGTGCATCATTGATGGCACAAGGTACATTTGCTATGGAGCTACAATTATCCTAACAACCTGAAATAACTGTAAGATGTATTCTCTAAAATAAAAAAGGTTGCTATAACAAACATGACATGTTAAAGGGGTCAGTGAACCGGGCAATTATGTGGTCCCCCAGAAGGTGCATGACTATCCTCACAAGGGGCGAGACTAGGTTTATAAAGGAGGAGAGAGTGGGCCCTGGCAGAGCTGAACACCACTATAACCCACTAGACGTGCAAGAGGAACTTCAGTAATTAACAGGCTGAAAGACCCTGTATAACAAAACAATACACATGTGATATATTATCATGGTAACTTCCTCAGAAACACACATGGTACGAGTGATGTTCATTATACCAGTTGGCATAGGGAGACCAGCTAAGGCACGGTTACAGGTTCAGAGACAGGAGATAATGAGGCTCGGCTGCATCTTGCATGAAGAAGGGGCAAATGCAGGCAATTGTTTTAAAGGTGAATGCGACAGCGACCCGTACTCAAGATGAGTAGCTCTGCTGTGTAGGTCTTTCTTGTCAAGAACTCTTTAGGCAGCCCAGTAATTAAAGCTCTCGTTTACCCAATCACTTGCCGAGTTCCGGCGTGGAGTGAGAAACAGACTAGTGTTTATACATACAGAAATAGGTGAAATACAATATCCTCCACTCCAACTGTTCTGCCCAGGGCAGCCATCTGCCTGGCGCCCTTCCCCCTGCTGCCAAATGTCTGTATAAACAAAGAAATAGGATGCCCCAGGTACCCCTCAATAGGGTGATCTCAAACCCTGTATTTCCCAGGAAGCCTAGCACAATTGTCTCCCTCGTCCCGAATCGGCATACCAATCAGAGGCTTTATGGGGGAGCGGCAACCACTCAAAGTTTTAGAGGACCGCAGCAGATTTGTGGTCTTTCAGAGAGTTCCAGGGGGAACCCTTCTACTGCTCTACCTGACAGTTTGCTGGCAAGGATGGGGACCCAGGCAGCAGCGTCAATTTCCTGGAGCGTGCACTCAAAGCCCCGGATGTAGCTGTCGATGTTGCCGTCCGTCTCTGAGCATGCCCTAAAAGTATAATACAGTAGCTTCTTTCTAGCCACTGTGGCAGGAGCGGCAGCAGATGCCGATAACTGAGTGCTAATGGAGTTCGGTTACCTGGAGCTGAGTCCAATTCTGCCAGCACTGTGGAGATCACCTCTACCAGGAGGATGGTCCCGTATATGGCCAGGCATCATTAAACCTCTCGCTGAAACTTTGACCAGTTCGATGCGTCTGATGGTGGGGTGGTGGTCCAGTTGTCCTCCATCAGCTTTGCAATTATTTTGGCTTTGGGTTTGTTGCTGGCTACCCTTCCCTGGGCTTCTAGCAAGTTCTGCAACGTAGTCTTCTTGAGCTTTGGATAACAATGTTCCATTCACTGGCTGCCACGCATCCGATAATGAGCGGTGATTCCGGTTTGAAGTTCCGCAGGGCAGGGGAGCACATCCCACCTCTGCCACCAGTGTGACTGAGACACATACTCAAGAAGAGTAGCACTGGCGTCAACGTATTTCTTGCTGAGAATTCACTAGGCAGGCAAGTAATTATAGCTCTCATTCACTTGCAGAGACACAGTGTAGGGTGAGAAACAAACTCAGATTTATTGAACAGGTCGCTGGTATTTATACACACCCAACCAGGTGAAATACAATATCCTTCACTCTCCCTGTGCCTCCCAGGGCAATATTCCCGGCCATCAGCTTGTCGCCCTTCATTCCTGCCAACTTGCTGCAAAATGTCCAGATATACAGAAAACAGGATGCCCCCAGTCCCCACAACGGGGTGACCTATCAGAATTGCCTCCCTCATTCCAAAACAGCATACCAATCGAAGACTTTATGGGGGATCGACAACTGCTCAAGGTTTTAGCAGACCGCAATGGGTTTGAGCTCCCCCTGAGAGTTCCAGGGGGATCCTGCTCTGTCCTCTGGTCAGGTGTAAGTTGCGGTGTCCTACAATTCCCATTGCCACCCGCAGGTGGAGTATGATTTGCAGAAAGTGGGAAAAAGTATTAGGACAGGGCGGTGGAAATAAACCCGTGGGGAGAATTAACAAACATAAAGGGCAAAAATATATGTATTTAATGTTCACGCTCATTAGCTCAGTCTGGTGGACACTTTATCATGCAGGTGGAAGAGGGGTGTTGAGGGTATCGTCACAGTGAAGGCAGCAGTTTTTTGTTGTTTATTAAAAAAGACTGTGTGTGGGATGAATGAGAAGTTGGAGTGATGGGTGACACCAAGACAGCTAACTTGAGGGGACAGAGTGATATTTGCAACTGTTAAAGGAATGTTAGCTTTGGATGGAAGGGAGATGAAATTCCATTTTGAAGAATCTGAGTTTTAAGTAACATGCAGACATTGTCAATTTGTCACACTACTAGTTTCACTCAGGACAAAAATAGAGCAAGATTCAGCGCAAGTCTGGTAGGCGGAAGGACAGTTGAGACAAATTCAGGAGCTAGAGGCAGACAGGATAGATCAAGGCAGATCAAGAGAAGTAATGCTAGACTATCACCAAGGTCTAGATTCCTTCCATACACAAGTATGGAACAATATATATATATATATATATATATATATAATATATATATATATAAATATATATATATATAAACAATATCCAGCAAGCAACTTTAAATGAGAAAATCCCCACCTGCTTGGGTTCCATGATGAAGGTAAAAAAAATATCAGCTTCAGCAGCCATCTTGAAAAAACACCAGTGAGGGTGCGCAAAAATAAATTCACTTATCTGTAAGAACAAATCATATATACATCGCCAGGATTGATCAATCTCCAAAGATACATATGGAACAAAAACTAAAAAGCAACATAGTATAGACATGTTGGTAAAATTCAATATCCCTCTTGGAGTAACACTCACATTTTAATGAGCCCTATGATCCAGGCTCAACAGATATCATCACTCGGTATATGTGTTTCCAGAAGAAACTTAAGGTCTGGTGGATGTCAGACAGATTTTCAGATGTAGGCACGAGAGATTCACAGAGAGCAGGGGGAACTTTAATATAAAAAATACATTTTAAAACAGCAAGCATCACCTTACATTCTGGATAATTGTTTTAGTCTCCTTAGATGTCCCAGGAGTAGATAGTCAGCGTGTAAAATGAGTCCCATACAGTGAAAAAAAGTACAGAGTTCTGGAGTCAGCAGCCATTTTGGATGAAGCAACAGATTAAGAATAGGGTGACACTTGCTGGTGGAGGTACAAACAGCATGGGTCCTTAGAGATGTTCAGTTAGAAACAGAAGCAAGGGATTTAGTGACATGACCTAAAAGGGAGGGAGAGAGGCCAGGGAAGGATACTGGTACTGAATGCCTATTATTTGCTTGTCTAGAGAGGTAGTGTAAAGTGTATCAAGAGCTCCTACAACTGAGCCATGGGGTACACCAACCGAGAGGGTGAGGGGAGAAGAATGATTACTGGAAAGGGAGATGCTAACAGTGCAATCAAATAAAGTAGGATGTGAACTATGAAAGCGGAGTATCACAGAGACCAAGATTGTGAGAGGTGTAAAGGAGAAAAGGTGGTCCACTATATCAAAAGCTGCAGAAGGGTCCAGAATAAAAATACACAATACGAAAATCTTTGTTAATTCGTTCATCGCAGCCAACATTTTAACTACACTAAGAGGAGGAGAATCTCACTATTTTAATTCAACTTCTTCTATGGG
>VKOC01000007.1:13038493-13116186 GCA_009364415.1 Spea multiplicata
CCACCACTGCAGTCGGGGCAGCGCTGAGGCAGGCGGCGGCAGAGGAGACAGAAGGGCGCCGAGCGGTTGCAGAAAACGATCTCTCGGCACTCCTTCGGTCCCCCCTGACTGGCAGAACTCCAGGGCCGGTCACAGTCGCGACCCCTGCGACCCCGGTAGTTCTGCCACTGGTGCTTTGCAAAATGAGATGAGTAGATAAGGGCCCTGCTCTTGCTAGCTTACAATCTAGTCGTTGAGGAGGGAGTGAAACATTAGGAGAAGACTGCTTAGATGAGGATGAATTGGTTAAGTCAGGATGAGCTGTTGAGGTTGTTGGTTGTTCAGATGGCTTAGACAGGATGCTGGCTGAGTGTGTTATGAGAAAAAAAATGTATTCTTCTCTAAAGAGGTGGGTTTTTGGAGAGCTTTTTAAATTTGCATATGAGGGAGAAAATCTGTCCGAACAGGGTAGAAAATTCCAGAGAAGGGATACAGCATGGGTGAAATCCTGGTTGTTGGAAGGAAAGAGGCAATGATGGTAGAAGAGAGACGAAGGTCATGAGAAGAAGAATGAGTTAGCGGTTAGGGGTGTATTTGGAAAGGAGGTTAGATATAAAGGGGCACAGAGTTGTTAAGGGCTCTGTAGGTCAGGAGTTTGAGTTTGACTCTGAAGTTTATGTGGAGCTAATGGAGCGACTGGCAAAGAGGAGCGGCACATGAGGAAAGGAAACCGAGAAAGATTAATCGAGCTGCAGTGTTGAGGAGGGATTGGAGCGGTGAAAGGTGGGAGAGGGCAAGACCAGTTAGTAGGGAATTACAATCCAGGCGGGATATAACACGGGAGTGGATTAGTATTTTGGTTGTTTCTTCTGCGAGGAATAGGCGAATTTGGGAGATGATTTTCAGGTGAAGGCAGCAGGATTTGGTGACGGACTGGATAGTCCAAGTGAAGAGGTGTAGGTGGAGAAGAGTAAAGTAAAAATAATTCCCCACTGATGTCACCATCAATGTAAAAATAAATAAATAAATGGAAAAAAAAATATACATATCTATACAAAAATGCTATATCTTAACAAAAATTCTCCCATGTAAAGAGATAGAATACTGCCATTTTAAATGCCCATGGGTTGTTTTATAAAATGTATGATTTGATGGAGTAAACGAATTGGCTGGGTTCAAAGATGTCACAAAAATGGAACATGGGCACAGGCTGTTCCAAAAAAGAATGCACACCTGGCCTTTTACCTCCCAAAAAAACAGATAACCCCATGTAGGAGATGTTGCTAAACACATATTGGGATGTTGTTTGACAGTAACATATACCTACAGCTGTAAATTCATAACTGAATTTGTTGTGTGGGAAACAAAAAAAACACAAAAATATTACAGCAAATGTTGACAAAAGGCTAGTGGTAAAATGCACATGGAAATACCAGCATTCGAAATACCCTGTGGTGTCTAGTTTTCAAAAATATATGGATTTTATGGGGTAACTTTAATTGGTCAGTTTAAAAGATGTCCCAAATAACACATGGGGGCTGGATGACCACATGTCAAAATTCCAATTTGAAAAATGTGGCCTTTTATTCTCCCAAACAACCCGACAAACCCATGCACGAGTGTTATCACTGTACCCGGAAGATGTTGCTGAACACATATTGGCATGTTGTTTGGCAGTGACACATAGCAGGGGCTGTAAATGTCTCCATAAAATATAAAGAATGTGTGTGTGGGAAAAAAAACACAAAAATACTACTGCAAACATTGACAAAGGCTCGTGCCAGCATTTAAAATACCCTGTGGTGTCTATTTTTCCAAAATATATGGTTTGATGGGGATAAATTGAAGTGGCTGGCTTCATAGATCTCCTAAGTAGGACATGGACAGAGTTTTCAACATGTCAACACTCCAATTTGAAAAATGCACACCTTCCAAATGTGACATTCTCAGTGTGATTGCAATGAGTGTTGATCCTTGGTTGAAAAAGCAGGGAACCACAATTAGTTTTTGGTAACCAAAAAGTAAAAAAAAACATTTTTTACAGATGTCTCCACTGTGAAGGTGTGAGGATATATAACATTAGGTATTAGTGACTAGTTTATATTTCAAGCTGTACATACTCACCAGTGCAAACCCGGTACAGGCAAACAATACTTCAAATCCACTGTACAAGAAGTAAGGAGCCAAGCATCGTAGGCGATAATCTCGGGCATGTTTGAAGGGCAGCTGGAAGATGTTACCCCAACCTATGCTGCGCAAATCAATTTCCTCAGTTGGGCGGTAGGCAGAACCACAGAGGGCCAAGATCTGAGAGGGGAATTGAAACACAAAGCACATATTTAGAGTAGAGGAAGTAGATAATATATCTTTACTTGGTAGTGTTTAATACCTGCAGACATTTTTTTCCTTTACTTACTAGTATCATTGATAACAGGGCAGCCCCCATGAGTGTGCTCTCCACATAAATGAGACTCAAACTGGGAGGCAGAGTGTGTAGAACAGTTACATTGAATTTAGGAAGGATCCCATGCATTATGGAGGCTCCTGAAGAGAATGAATGAAGATAAGAGACACAGATTTAGGGAGTCCATTGGACAGCACTTGATTTTTTCTGATTGCTGCACACTTACCACATTCATTTACACTGTGGAGAGTGTGGTTGTATGAATACAGGTAATTGCTGAGAAAGAAAAATACTGGAAACTGGGACAGCACAAAACTTATCTGTAAGAAACAAATAGTTTCAGATGAAAGATTACTTAATGAAAAGAATGAGATGCAAGGATGCAATGCCACAATTCTTGAGCAATAAAATTTGTTTTCATCACAGCAACAAACGAACCTGTTCAGCCGAAATATTGAACTGGTTCCTACGATTATAAAACCACTTTTTCACTGCGCACCAGAATTGCTCTAAATTAAGCCCCGTTGTATCTGAAGTTTAGTACAGTAAAGATGGAAGAAGGTATTCAAAACCTACATGGAAGATGGAGTAAAAGATACTTTGGAAGATGATGATATACTTGTGGCTGACTCCTCGTGGCAACTTATTCTGCTCTTTCACATTTTGCTCTTTATAGTTAACAAACTCATAGTACTTCTGAGCCATCCTGTAAATACACACAGTTACTGACATGCACGGAATTGTTTTCATGTATTGGTTGTACAAACCCCCACTCTTATGTGCACACACATACCTAGCTACACAGGAATAAAACAGTTACCTTATTTGCAACAACCCTGAATTACACTCAAAATAAGGAAAAAGTGAAGAAACTCGATAATGACATCATCACCCACATATTGTGGAAAAAGCTGTATGTGCATATCATGTGCATCAGTGCCATGGTGTTGGAATGCATAGTCTAGACCCTTTCTTAGATCTTACATGCCATATATTATATATATATATATAATATATTTATATATATATATTATATATGTAGACTGTACATGTAGGCAGGCAAAAAGTGGCATATCTGTGTGAAGTTACATATCATAGTAAACCCCAACACTTTGACAGGGTTGTAGACAAACCAGCGATATAACTCATATTGTTTCCACAGCTACCAAAATATACATCCCTGGCTGTACTGTGACTTATCTGGGTCAACAGCTAATTGATTCTTACATGCAGAACCTACATCTTCTTTAAGTGTATAACTCAAACCCTGCTATTTATGGAATTATTTTTTTCTATTTGCAAAGTCTAGTATTGTATATCAGACTTTCCAGTCTCTTATGCACCTCTAAACACTATTTGGTCTTCAGGACATACCCAAATATGCATAGACAGACCTGTTGAGCAACTCTGCTCTACATGACACCTGCCCTACAGGATAAAGGCAATTGTTAACTCAGTTTGGTTCCTCCTTTGGAGAGAGCAGATTGAAGTAGGAGGATGTGTTTATGGTAAAAATAACCAAAACAGGAACCACACATCAATTCTTCCAGTTTCTGTTCTGTTAATGTATCAGTACCGCATACATGTTCCTGTCTTAAAGATGATGTTAAGATTACATTTACCCAATAATTTATAATCCCAAAACTAAGTCCCCAAAGGGTTACTTTTGGTTAAACAATTGATATTTTATTTCTTTAGGTTAGGATTCTCTTAATCTGGGAAATGGATATTTTGTAATAATTATTGGGAATCAAGCTCTGGTGACACTGAGCAGTCTAATTGGGACGCTGCCCTGTGATTCTAATGTTGAAACAGAGAAGTGTGGTACTTAGTTTTGGGATTATACATTTTTAGCTGAGTGGTGGTCTTTCGCCCCTTGGTCTGATTATAGTCCATAACAAGGACAATTCAATTTCCCATCACTTTCTACATTCATTTTATTTTATTAGATTTTTGAATAAATGGATATTTTTTTCTTTTTTGTTAGTTTTTATATGTCTTTATAACTATTCTTTTAATAATTTGCCTTAAATGACACAAGTGAGCAATGCCTCTCAGAAATGAAACATTGTATCTCACCACCCAAAAAGGTGAAACCATTAATAGCTGGCAAATAACATTTTTCGGACACATGGACAAACAGGGTACTGTCTGACACATGATTTCGCAAGTGTAATCCAAAAACCACACTACAAAGACTGTTAAACTACAGTTAACTTCTCACTTAGACTCACCCAAGTCAGAAAACACAGATCATGGTAGTTAACATTCCAATAATGTTTCCCGGCTTACCTGGTGATATAATTACCGATTGATGCCCAGAAGGGCACAATCATGACTCCAATTACTGTAGCTGAAGGGACGAGTGTGTAGTATCTCTCCCAGTAATTGGTTGAAACAAACAGAGCATAGATACCAGAGGACAGGAACAGCATCCACTTAGTGCCGAAGAACCTGCACAGCCAAAAATATAGGAGGGGTGTCAAAGGAGGAGAAATGCAAAAGCTATCAAAAGCTTAGATGTAAGGATGCTTTACTTTACCGAGTGCTAGATATATGGAGCAGCCTTCCAGCAGCAATTGTTAATAAAGTGAGTAAATGTAAAACTGTATTGGATAGGCGTATTGCTATCCCAAATGTATGGCAAATATCCAGGACTGATTAAGGTTTAAATGGGCAGACTAGATGGGCCATTTGATGTCAAAGTCAATGCAGAGTCCTTATCACATCGAACATACAATACCACAGAGAACATAATTAAACATACAACATACAGAAATGGCATCTGACCTGATGAGGATTGGTGTATAGAGCAATGCAGCAATCGGTGTCACATTAATACCCATTAGCATCTTATTGTCGATATCCTGCAATCCCATGTTACCATATTTCACATCACGGTACGTCTCATCATAATGCAAGATCAGCTGCATCTGCAAGAGTCCTACCGAATATATAGTTGTGTTTAAAAATCTTTTACTAATATTTACAATACTAACATCTCAACTAGTGCAACTGCATTAAACTCAGCTTGATCTGTTTACCTAATAATAAACATATTTTACACTACAAAGTCTCTTAAAAACCATAAATCTAAAAATAAATTACTCAAAATACAGATGTTCTCCATGTATATTAGCAGACAGAGGACACTCTATGCTTTTATTAACCATGAGCAAGAGATTTACATGGGGCACTGATGAAAAGATAACTCCACCTTTGTTTGGAGGAGCATAAAGTGTCCTACACGGACATTAGTGTCCTTGCAAGGGTTGTGGAAATCCCTAGAGCATACGCCATTTAGTGTTTTGTCTACCCCTCTATGACTAGTAACAGTGGTGCATATCGAATTTAAATGGAAGAGAAAAGATGATCAACACCACTTCAGGCATTATTAGATTAATTTATGAAAACTACCTAGCTTTTGCTTTGAAGATAGCAAGAATGCTGCAAAACTAGCATAACAATTCATATACTGTTTGAACAGTTTTTCATTGTCTTCACTTTGCTCATATAAAACCAGTTTCAACCAAAAAGATTTGTCAGAAATTAAACATATAAATTGTCAGTCCTGGATTGGACTTTATTATTTTAATAAGCAAACCACATAAGTTGAATTGGTGTCCTAAATTCTAAAACATAATATGTGTCAAAACTATTTTAATTTCTGGCATAGAAAACAAGGCCGGACAGGCCCACCGGGGTACCGGGAAAGTTCCTGGTGGGCCGGCCGGTCTGTGGGCCGATAGACCGACATTCAAAGTGGCCGCCCGGCTGTAAGACCGCCTCCGCCGGTCGCTTTAATTTCTTTAGGCAGAGGCGGTCTTATAGCAGCATGACGGCTGCTCTGAACTTCGCAGCCCGGCAGCCGCTTTGAAAACGTGATGTTCAAGGGGGTGGGCTCACAGAAGAGTTCCTTGTGACAAGGAGAGGGTCGTCACATCAGAGGAGAGCAAGAAAAAAGAAAAAAACAAAAATGTAAGTATTAACAAAAAAATAGTTAGGGGTCATAGGAAAGCGGACCCATATTTAAGGGAGGGGGGTGGCTGGGTTTTGGGATTACAAAATCAATATAAACGGCGGGGTGGGTGGCTGGTGAATACACATGGCAGTGGGGGCATCACATTAACCAATACAAAAGGGGTGGGGGCATCAATACACAAGGGAGGGGTTGGCTAGGGCATAAACGCACAAAGGTGGGAGGACACATTAATCAATAGTAAAGGGGGCCTGGCTGGAACATCAATACACAAGGGGCAACAATACTAAAATGACAGTTAATGACAAAGCAGTGTAGAAAATACATTTTTTATGCTTCAGTGTGGCAGAGCCTGTCCTGGTGTGTGTGTTTGGGTGTCGGCGTGGCAGAGCATGTCCTGGTGCAGGGTGTCGGTGGGTTCCTGGTGTGTGTCTGGGTGTCGGTGTGTGCAGAGCTTGTCCTGGTGTGTGTTTGGTGTCGGTGTGCAGTGCCTGTCCTGGTGTGTGGTGTTTTGGGAGTCGGTGTGGCAGAGCGTGTCCTGGTGTGTGTGTTTGGGTTTCGGTTTGGTAGAGCCTGTCCTGGTGTGTATTTGGTTTTCTGTTTCCTGGCACTTTACTTACTGTAGGACAAAACATTCAGAACACAAAACATTCTAGGCCCAGAAATCAGTGAGAGGAAAAGTAAAAGGTTTTGTTTTATTTACTCTATTTCAATCTGCATATTTTATTGAAAAGCATTAGTGGCACTAAATTGGGACTTCAGGTGTATTATGACTTTTTTTTAGTGTACTGATGTACTCTCAATCCCATCACATAAGATTCTATCTCATACATCTGCCGAACTATGATGTCATCTTTATCCATCACACATGGATGGTGGCGGAGTTAAGATTCTGTCCATTCCCAGGTACTTATTTGGGCCTTTTAACACTTTTGGTTCCAGGGAATTTAATGAGGTATTGTCATTGTAAAGGAACAATTGAATATAATTTGAAAAATAATGATGTATGGCCATATGGATGGTAAATACTGCGGCTCAGATAGGCATGTGGACACAAGAGCGCGACCACACAATACAATACATGGGGCTGGTGTCCACATATTTCCAAGAGTGCTTTTCATTCCCAGTCCGGCCCTGATAGTAAACAGCATGCAGCGTTGATGTGTCTATTGATCACTTACCTAAATACACCCCATATATTATTGCTGTCCCTAGACTTGCAAAGACAACACTTTTTACTGTCAGAAGTCTCTTGCGTCGATAATATCTTTTCTCCTCTGCTTCCTCATCATCATCCGCCCTCTCGCCCCAGAATTCTTCAACCTGTAATGGTGTAAAGTATTAGTGTAAACTATTAATCCCCCAATCACATTTAAAAAAAAAAGATGGTTGTGTTTTCCCCCCACGTTTTAAAAAAATCTTCCACTTCTCTTCTTCCAAGAAAAAAATCTTTGCAAAGGCTCCTCCTGTTTAACAAAACAATAAGCCACCCACCCCTTCCCTCATGGTCCAAAAGAGATACTCCTGCCATTATTCACTTTAATGTATATGATAGCCGAGTGGTCCCTTTACATTTTTGTGATGTCCTTTTGCAAATGCATGAAGGGATTCTTCAGATTCCCTCTATATGCACAGGTCCCATATTCAGCTATTTTGCATGGAGAAGATGTGTTGCATGCAGGTGATATACTTGTCTTCGGTCCGCTCCAGAGCTAGCCTAGCAAATGCTGTGGGTAGGTGTATTTTCAGAACCCCCATGCGCATGCACAGCAAGCACTCACACTGATTTCAATAAGAGTGTTTCCTACCACTGATTGGCTGCTTTAGTTGCAAGAATCATTTGACCACGGAGGAGGAGGGCAGTTGTAGCTTCTAGGTCAAAACAGTTTTTTTTTTTTTGAGAAATTAATATTAAAGTTCAGTGCAGTGTGATCAGTGCAGGGGGATCACAAGTGTTTTTTTTAACATTAAAAAAAGACTAAAGTAATACAATAAATAATAATAATAAAAAAGTGAGCTAAGTGATGTAATTGTGACATCACTGGCATTAACAACACGTTCAAGATGTCCCTTAGTAATATGGCAAAATTGCTCCGGGCTTTGAGGTACCAAAAACCCCTGGGTATGAAGGGGTTAATATGCATTATTCTTCAGTAGGGTTGTCAAGGACTTTAAACTGTCAGTATTCAAGGTAGGGGGAGTAGATCAGTGCAAAACTGTGGGGGTCCTAGGCTGAGCCTACATAGCTACAGTGGCTGTACTTCAACTGATGGCCTCACACTACAGCATCTCCTTACAACTTCCAAAAATCTAAACATCACTCATTTGCACAAAGATTCTTAGTGTTGGTTAGCAGGACACTAATTGCACCCTCGACATACCTGTGCATTGGCTCCATCCAGGACAGGAGTGTCATCTGCCAGCTGCAGAACCCCTGCACCATCTGCTGCCACCCCGTTGATAGATGCATCGTGATAGACCTGAGCCATATCGATCACAGCCAATGCATGCAATGTGCCTTTAAATAAATAGTATTAGGTTTTACATTTAGTATTAGTAATATTATTTAGGTAGATAAAATTGCAAGCTTGATGTAAAAATTACCATCATTTGACTTTAATTTAATTCATAATTTATTTCTATGGACACTTATAAGAACCAGGGCGATCTTAGCATCAGCCATACAGTTGCACAGTGGAGTATTGATGGCAGCCTCTGGGCTGCTTTACCAGAAGCTCCCTTTTGGGACCCAAATCAACGTGACCCTCTTTTCCTCTATGATATCACTCTTTTATAGGAGCTCAGAATGGCGCAAGTGTATGAGTGTGTCACACAGCAAGACATATCTAATGAAAAAACATATGGGGCAGGGGTGCTAACAAGTATCCTTGCCTAGTCCCGATAATGACTATATATATATATATATATATATATACTGCATATATACACAGACTTACTGCAAACAGATCGCTCTCTGGCTCCTGTGGCACTCTAATTCCTTTAACGTTTAACCACACAACTTTTCTGTTGGGATGATTGCCGAGCTTCATGGGAGTCGTGGTTCCAAAAGACCACCTAGGGAGCTATCAGACAGAACAAAACAAATTAAAAACTTGCCTGTACAATTAACACACAGATAGACATGCACCATTTTGGCAAAAATACGTCACAAACTATCTCCGGTTACCTGTCTCTGCCAATTCTTGGTTATTTTCCACAGGTGTGTCTTTGCAGCTACCTACCTACCTTTTTGGTGACAGACCCGTCTCACGAGTTGTTATCCCTTTAGAGAGCGATCCAGACAACCGTTTCAAAAGAGGAAGCAAAGAAATGGGAGGTGAACAGTATAAGAAGGAGGAGAAACGAGGAATAGGGGCATGTGAGGGAGGGACTGCCGCAAAATCCTGTGAATCGCTTACATACAGCAGTCAGCAACCACTTTCAGCTCCTAGGAAAGGGGAACATCAGGCAGACTTGGCTCAGCTTTTCAGAATGAATATTATTATGCATTATAATTTATTATATATATTAAACAAATCATGAAAATGTATACAAGTTATACTCCGCAAATGACAAAAAGGCAGAAAAATACAAAATGCCAACCATGACCAGTAAACAAATGAATAGTAAAAAAGGAAAGATATGTAAAAAATGTTTTGGGTTACCCTCTGTATAAGGGTAGCATATTGCCGGTTACCCTCTGTACATGGGTAGCATATTGTGGGTTACCCTCTGCACACGGGTAGCATATTTTGGGTTACCCTCTGCACACGGGTAGCATATTTTGGGTTACCCTCTGGTCACGGTAGGCTATTGGGTTACCTCTGTACACGGGTAGCATATTTATGGGTTACCCTCTGCTACATGGGAGCATATTGTGGGTTTACCCTCTGCTACACGGGTAGCATATTTGGGGTTACCTTCTGACACGGGAGCAGATTTTGGGCTTACCCTCTTGTAACGGGTAGCATATTGTGGTTACCCCTCTGTACACGGGTAGCATATGTGGCGTTACCCTCTGCTACACGGGTAAGCATTTTGGTACCTTCTGTACACGGGTAATATTTTGGGTACCTCTTTACACGCGGTAGCATATTTTGGAGTTACCCTCTGTACACGGGTAGCATATTTGCGTGTTTAACCCCTCGTACAGTGGTGCATATTGTGGGTTACCCTCTGTACACGGGTTAGCATAGTGGTGGCGTTACCCTCTGTACACGGGTAGCATATTTGGGTTACCTTCTGTACACGTCGGTTGAATTTGGGTACCTTCTGTACACGGGTAGCATATTTTGTGTACCCTCTGTAAACACGGGTAGCATATGGTGGTTACCCTTCTGTACACGGGTTTAGATATGGGTTACCCCTGTACACGTGGTGCATATTTTGGGTTACCTTCTTGTACACGGTAGCATATTTTGGGTTTCCTCGTACACGTAGCAATTTTGGGTTACCTCTGTACACGGGTAGCATATTGGGGTACCCTTTCTTACACGGTAGCATTTTGGGGTTACCTTCTGTACACAGAGGGCATATTTTGGGTTACCCTCTTGTACAGGGTAGCATTATTGGTGGGATTACCTCTGTTACACGGGTAGCATATTTTGGGTACCTCTGTACACGGGTAGCATATTTTGGTTACCTTCTGTTACACGGGTAGCATATTTTGGGTTACCCTCTGTACACGGGTAGCATATTGTGGGTTACCCTCTGTACACGGGTAGCATATTTTGGGTTACCCTGCAGGAACTTCACTAACATGTCAACACTTTATCGGAAATCATTAGCATCTCTAAGATTTGTTATTTAATATAAATATTGCATCGCTCCCAATGCTCTGCAAACCAACTGCCTTTTCTTTTGATTTATATATATATATATATTTCGTTTATTTATTTATTTCAAAAAGTTTATTATTATTAATCCACGAGGATACAACGTGTTTTGGCTTTTTTTGCATTGGTCTATCAGAGAACAAAGTTCATAATTTTGAGTGTTTCACCTGTAAATATTTATTAGTAATATACTATTATTAAGATTTGTTTTATTTTGTATTCCTTACTCATTGGTTTCCTCACACAGCACACGTATTTATAGCTTTAATAGTCACTTTAGCCTGTTTTCAGGTATAAAGTTACAATAGCGATACGCACGTCCCAACTTCGAAGCGCAAATCCTTCTCGTTTGAAGTACAACGCAATTAGCCAATGAAGTGAGTGGTAAGCGCTCCAATCAACATCAAGACCAATTGGTTCGGCCCACTAAAAAAGGTGGGGTTATGGTTTAACAAATGGAAAACGCAGATGTAGTGTTGTTACGTAGCTTGCCAAAGAGAAGTGACAGTGGCAGAAGCCAATAGGATTACATCTAGGGCCTAGTGGCTTTCGCAGTGCACAAGGTCGTTACCGACTCATAGGTAAGTCCCGTTAGCGACTGACTTTAGGGCTGTAAATTGGCGATATGTTAGTTCTCTGACATTCTGTTGCATACAGGCAGTTGTGTAAGGAAATTAACCGTGTAAGGCGATAACCCCGTTTCCAATTCGCAAAGGACGTGTTCAGTGGAACGCAAAGTGAATGGGTTAGGGCGCGTGCGCACACCGGCGGCCCGGAGGTTCTGCGGGTACGTCCTATGTGTGCGGTATGAGAGGGTTGTGCTCAGTGAACCCACAGCTTTTGGTATTTACCGTATAACGGTTGACAGCTTTGGAATGACGGTCTTTTCTCCGCGTCCTCACTTTTGTATTTGTCGACCTGTCATGGCCAGAATATGGTGACCCCTGTACTTGATAATGAAGGTTTACTTCGAGCCTTAACCATGTAATTACTTCATGAGAAGTTTTTAAAACATTGACACGTCCTGCACTCTATCTATGGCGGCTTATTTACTCAAATGCACCAGCCGTTGAATGCACTATAATGTATGTGACAGCTGAGAGGGACCTTCACATGTTTATGATGCTGCCTTCCAAATGTATGGAGGAGACTGCAAATTCCCCTCCATGACTTCAATCTGTGCATTTTTCTGCCACTGATTGACAGGTTCAAGCAACCAATCACTGGTGGCGGGTTACCCTCTCTGTCAGCCCCAATAAAGAAGGATGCATAATAAATAAGTCTGTGTGCATTCTTTAAAAAATAAATAAGGCTGCTGCCCTCTGCCGTTCGCTGATTCTTGCGCTGAAACCATTTATGTCAAATGCAAATGTTTTTTGTGGGATTCTAGGGAATCCCTCCACACTCATACAAGACGGCAGTCACATGCGTTAAAGCACATATGATGGTTGGAGTGTCCCTTTAAACATTGACAAAACATGCATTCATTACAATTAACTAATCTTCAGTGTTGTCCTTTTTTTTGCTGCAGAAGTTGCGAAGATGTTGTCTGCGCGTCTCATCTATAACGCTGCCAAGCAAACAGGTCTGTGCTTTGAGATTTACGATTTTTCTGGTGCCGTCTTAAAAAGGCTGTCTAACCGATTTGGGATACAGAAAGGGATGCATTTGTAGAAGTTCCTTAATACCATTTTAAGGGACATTATTGTTTGGCTCTGGGGATGTGTCCAGCAATATACTTGCAAAACCATAGGATTAAAGAAAAAACACGCTTTGATATTTCAGACATCACTCTCGGCTGTACTTGCATTGATTCTGTTACATACCGAACCTTGACAAACTGCAGCAACCCACACGTTGCTGTTACGTTTATCTTTTATTTATATAGTGTCAAAAATGTATGCAACGCTCCTTGCAGTACATGCATTCAAATGGTATAACAAAACTAGACGGGCTAAGACAAACCAATAAATAAATAAATAACTGCTCAAGCTTAATATCCAGAGGGGATGAGATGTACAAATGTTGTATTCATTGGATATGTATTTGTTTTTCCCCTAGGCACTCCCTGCTGTAAGATACTGGCTAGGCCACTCAGTCTAACACCACAGACGCTTTCGTACAGTGAGTAATTTGTCACAAAACATCAAGGGGATAAAGGGGCAGAGAAGGTGATATCACTCACAATCTTTCAAGTTATATTGCCCTACATGTGTGAATATAAGGCTCAGTTTATTCAGTGTCGCCTTCTGTTCAGGTATTTGCTGGGATTCTTCTTTTTTATGCCACCCCCCCCCCAGCTTCATTTGGTGTTCTTGGAATAAAGAAAATAAGTTAAAAATCTTGGAAGGATTCATCCATCCCCTTAGCTGCTCAAGTTTATTCCCAGAAGACATTGTTAAAATATGGTACATCTGCTGTAATGTGCAAAATGAATACATCACTGTTTCACACTCTGGGTATGAACCATATCTGCGTATATGGCTACATTTGCAGAGTAATGGTTTTCATTTAAATACAATGGATAACAGCAAAAATTGATAGCATCCTAATGCCACAGTTATGGAGATCGTTATTAAAAATGTGCTTCATTTTCTGTTTTGGCAAAACTGTCAGAAATAGGAATCTCCAGGTAGTAACTGATTAATATGTGTTTTACATGTTGCATGTCCTTTGCACCCCAGAATATGTCAATGCTAGGGAAGAGGCAACTGATCTGAAGTCGGTGACTGACCGGGCTGCCCAGACCTTGCTGTGGACGGAGCTGTTCAGAGGTAACGGTGCTTAAGGTGTCCAATGCATACATAAATCTATCAAGAGGATGCATGTGTTGTTTTGGTGATAACCGTTTTCTACCTATTCTAGGTTTAGGAATGACTCTCAGTTACTTGTTCCGGGAGCCAGCTACCATCAATTATCCTTTTGAGAAAGGCCCTCTCAGTCCTCGCTTCCGTGGTGAGCATGCGTTGCGCAGGTATCCATCTGGTGAGGAACGCTGCATTGCCTGCAAACTCTGTGAAGCAGTCTGTCCTGCTCAGGTATATTGGATTTGAATTGATGTTTGAGAACACCGATCTTCAGGTTTTTTGCTATACGCAATGTCTGTATCTCTGCAGGCAATCACAATAGAGGCAGAACCACGAGCTGATGGAAGCCGTAGGACAACTAGATATGACATCGATATGACAAAGTGTATCTATTGCGGTTTCTGCCAAGAAGCATGTCCTGTAGATGCCATTGTTGAGGTAATAGTCTGATGCTTTTTTTTTTTCATTTTCTATTTACTGATACTAATTCAGTTAATCATCTCTGTAGGATATTTTAAAGGCTTAAAGGCATTGATTTGAGTTAGCAATGGCTGCTTTGAATCGGAAGAACACAATATTTAACCTGCACAATGGTAGATTAATGTGGAACACAGTGCAGAGACAGTACACTTAACACCTTCAGTCCCAGATCTATTTTCACCATATGTGGGTTTTGTTAAGATGTTAGGTTAGGGCCTTACATTTAAAATGTTTTTATGCCCATCCATAATAAAATATCACTTATTATTAAACGCTCACATTTTTTTTTTTTCCTTCGACTTGTTTCACTCTTTCTTGCAATCCCTCTGCACTGATCACCCTGTGATCACCAAACAAGGCTCCAGAGACCTGCTTTGGGAATTGCAGTGTGTGTGTTCGTGTGTGTGTGTGTGTGTGTGTGTGTTCGCCAGTACAGGGAGCGGTTGGGCATCTCAGCAGGGGACCTTCAGCAATGACTTCTTCCAGCAGGGAATGCCCAATCATGCTCCAGGAGCCGTTACAAATGATTGGTCAGTCTGGCATCTGCTGAAAGGGGGACATTCCCTTACCTTGGTCTTATGCCCTCGTAGATTATAAACTCATGAGAGCGAGACTCTAAGACATGCTGGCACAGATGTAGCAATGTGTTAATCTTTAGTATATCCTATTGTAGTAGCCCATTGGAATCCACTGAATAAAACGTGGTCTTTGTTCATTGGAATTATGTTTGAAGGCGAGATTCTAGCAATGGCTGCAGCTGTCGGTGTTTGGACTTTACAATAACCACAAGTTGACCAGGCTTTCTTGTTTCTGTTAAAATCTGTTTATTTGCATCTGTTAATAAGAAAATGTAACAATGCTATCTCCAAATCACTTATGACCACGCGGCACATGTGGCACAGGACAACATTCTCAAGAGAGTAACATCTTTCCATCCACAGTGAAATATTAAAGGAGTTTACAGACAGCGTACTCATCATTGAAGCAAGCATATTATGATACAAATGCAATTTTAATGCTAAAATGTTCAGGGTTATGGGGAAAAAAACAGCTGTATTTACAATGGCAGGGTTAAAAGGGAGGCATTGTCAGGTTATCAGGTTAATGTTTAACTAGGATCTTGTGCAGTGTGTAGTATCTCTTACAGAAAAGCTAGGGGTTAGCTTGGAGGCAGGAGGAAAGCAGATTGATGTAGTGAAAACTGCTTAACCCCTTAATGACAAAGCCCGTACGGGCTCAAAATGCATTTTTTTTCAATGGGTTTAGGGATCGCCCATTGTCCTTAAGGGGTTAAAGCATGTTTCCACCTCCCATCTAGGAGCAGTGTATGACAAAATAAAAATGTTCAGGGCTGTGCAAAAAAAAAAAAGCCAGCTAGATCTAGATGGAGCAGTGTATATCATGAGTTGGGACTGGCATACATTTTGGTGAAACTATATGGCAACTGCCCAACAAAGAGCAGCACTCTCACAAAGTATGGTTGGCGCATGCATAAAATGGTAGAAGAAAAATATTGTAAGACAGGCAGTGTAATTGTTTTCTATGCCAATTGCTGGCAAAGTGTTCCAAATCATTTCAGTTAGAGACAACTAAGGGTTGTGGATTTGTTATCTGAGCCCTGTACTTCTTGTCTACAGGGCCCCAACTTTGAGTTCAGCACAGAAACTCATGAGGAACTTCTGTACAACAAGGAGAAACTGCTAAACAACGGAGACAAATGGGAGGCTGAGATCGGGGCAAACATCCAGGCTGATTTTCTTTACCGCTAAATGATTGTCAACCAGGAACATGCAGTGCTGACTTAACTGAACCGTGGATATTTTCTGTAATCCTAAAATCGCCCAATCTGATCACCATCTGGAGCTTGTGCCAGAGCCCTACATAAAGAATGATGTCGTGTGTGTATATAGTAACCTTGTTTTTTTCCTGCTGAATCATAGTACACACTTAATACACCAGTATGTCATCATCTACACATCTCAAATGTGGGCCTGGTGGTCACCACTTGCCAACTAAAGATGCTTGTCTTTTGGTTATTGGAATGGGGTTTATACTTTACGGACGCTTCTACCCCGCTGAGGCAAGTAACGCGTGTAGGTCTTACACATTATTTAATACATTTGCACTTCAGTTATCAGCAGTATGATAAGGGGAAATAATATTAATTTTATTTCTACTGTGTCAATTTAAGATACACTAAATAAAGGATGTTGTAGTCAAACTTACAGGTGAGCAGGGATTTGATGAAATGTTGCTCTTTCAGTTTTATATATCCAAATAAAGTTCAGTTTGAATGGAAAAGGCATACAACTCTTAATGAATAGTGGATGTATTCCAATGCATGTATACCAAGTTCTCCTTTTTATTTAAAAATGAAATGGTTGTATGGTCCATCCTCCACTTTCTAACTTCATCCTTTGTTATTCATTTAAATGTTGTGGGCCAAATATCCCTTTTTCAAGTTATTACTCTTCTAGTTAATCACTTATCTCGTGACCTTTTGCAGTTGTTTCTCCCTCCTTGCTTAAAAACCATTTGCATAATGTTCTCAAGCAACTGCATATAATTGATTTGTATGGGTTCCAGCTTTGTTAGATTGGGCTCTGATATTAAACAAGCACCCTTGGCTCCACTGAACCCCACCACCAGCTCAGCAGTTTCCAGTAAATAATGAGAATTCTAACAAGGTCCTGGATTTGGGACTTTTTTTCAGGGCTGTCCTGGTCAAACTGCAAGTAATTTATATGAAGACCTTTGGATCCAACAGAAATAGAACCCCTTGTGATGAACTCGTTGGTACCATGGCAGACATCTCCATCACATGCTGCTTCCTCAGCACTGGAGCCATTAAAAATATCTGTATATAAGACAACGCAGGAACTGGTTTGTTGAACGTACAAGTTTATATACAGAACAAAAATAGATAAGAACATGATTAAGTTAAAAACACAATACCCTGCCTAGACATCCTGGTCTGCATAGCCAGCAATACTGGCTCTCTTTCCGGGGGTCATTATTCAGGGGCCCTGTGGAGCTAGGACAGTGAAATGTGGTACATAGCTGGGGTTCTGAGCGATCTGGGGACAACCTTGGTTCGGGAGTAACTGGTCAGGGAGAGGAGAGCATGTTCTTTTTGGAAGGGGATGCCCATGGTTTTGGATTGGGATGTCCAAAAAGTTCGTATACAGTTCCTGTCATGGTCAGGTGCCCTCATACTTCTGATCGCGTAGCATGAGTGTATAGTGCAGCCAGTCAAATGCGGAATGAGACCTCCACCAGTTATGTTCAACAGCACAGGAGCAATGTCTAAGATGTTGGGTCAGTGTCACATGCAAGGTTGGCGTTGTAGAGAGAGATGGAGTAGATTGGATGTGAACTGGAGTAGGAGGCAAAGCGAGAGAACATGATAAAAGGTGGTGATGAGAGTGGGGAAGGGGAGAAAAAATTCAAGGTTGTGACCATCATTGTGAGTAGGGGATTTAGTATACAAGACTCAAATTTGTGATTACTGGGAAATCTCAAATGATTAAAGAAGGGATATTAGAGAGGTACTGGGACATGAATCATGATGAGAAATGGTCAAAAAAGATCTTAGGGGTGTTATACGACATCTACGCGTAACAGTATAGGTTTGAATAGCCGAGCTGCATGAGCTGGAAAGCAGGAAGCCTACACCACCCTTTCTTGCATCAAGTTAGTGAATGTGAGTGAGGTGGAGGCTACCAAAAGAGAGCAGCAACAGAAGCAGTATTACATAAGACTAGCCAAGTTTTAGAGAAAGAAGGTTCTGACAACAAGAGGAAACGTGATTGTGCATGGGTGTTAATATATGTGTGTCGTATACTAATGTTTACACGATGGAGGCTAGCCAGAGGTGGCTTTAGTGGGGAAAGCTGTTTGTCCAGCCAGGAGCCACAGGATCAAAAGCTGTGACTCTGAGAGGTTGCTCACGTTCCCGTGTTGCCACCAGGAGGCTCTGTGGGTCTTGTCATCCTTGCACAGTTTCTGAAGCAGCTGTGTCTGGTTGAGATATTAGTAGCTTCCCTTGTTGGTGCATCAGTTTCTGGTTCCAGATAATTTATTCCCAATGCCCTGCTGATATTGTCTTCTGAGGTTTTAACTCTTATTCTGTTTTGGTTTCCTTCTCACACCATTGGTACCATCATTTTGATCTGGACATTAGGATCCTGCTGTACTCTGCAACAGATATTAGTTTACTTAGTATTCCTGCAGTCAGTAAAGATAATTAACCTTATAGAGATGCTTAAAAACAATTGCACCCTCATTAAATATTGCATTATTTATTTCCATCAATTTAAAGACTGAACTCTTCTCAAGAGGTACAGGGTCTTTACAGTCTCTCAGATTTTTATTTTTGAAGTTTCAAGTTCAAGTTTGAAGTTTGCATCATATATTTTATTTTATTCAAAGACTGATCTTTTCTCAAGAGGTGCTGCAGGATCTTCAACTGCAAAGTAAGAGCCTGGACTCTCTGCCAAATTTTCTTTCTGATTTACAGAATCCATTGTGCTTTTTTTGTATAATTTCGCAAGGACCTTCTATTTTACCTGTATTAGTCTTCTGTAAGTGGAAAGTTTGTGTTCATTTTTATGTTCGTTTTCAGGGAGGGGGGTATCTTTGTATTCGACAAAATCCATCCAACATTTTGGTTTTACAAATGGATGAAGATTTTTGTATTGTGCACATCCGTTTTCTGCTTCTTTTGTCCAATGTTGCATTTGTTAGTTATCTGGACAAATGGACGAAATGGCAAAATTCGGCACAAAAACACATTTGTACAAAAACATATGCAGAAGTCTAGTCTTCAGTCTCCTTGAGCGTAAAGAGACATTACAGACAGGCAGACCTTTTACCTAGCCTTTACAGTAGAATGCACCAAAGGAGTATAGCAGCCACAGATAACCATCTCCTGCATAAAACACTGAAATCTACCAGCCCCATGCAAGGTTCTGAAGGAGCACCTGTCCCTGTCTGTTGACTCCCACCTGACCCTTTACCTTTATCTGCAATCATATTCAGGGGGTCACATGGTCACATGGTAGGACAGGGAACAGGAGAGGGGCAACTATGAAATGCTGTATATACACATACACAGAAACACAAATATTTGTAAAACATTTATAAATTGACAGACACCAAAAGAAACCCCGTCTGACCGGAACCAGACTCCCATGGACTAGTCGGCTGTGGGGGCTCTACAAGCCAGGAAACGCTCGATGTGCTTAACCGAGACCGGCTAGAAACAGCAGCGATGCCTGCCAACAATTGGAACAACGTCGCTATGGACGCCCTTTGCCCCACCACATCGCTCTTCTGAGGGTACGGGGGGAGATCACCCCGAACTAGTGACTCTTTGTCGGGTGGGCATTGCAGGCCATAGAACTGTATGGTGGCGCCGGGCTGTCTGGTGGTTGATGAGATTATACCTTTAATCCTCTCATGTTTGCTGTATATATATTATATATATAATCTGTGCTGTCCTCAAAAAACACAGTTCTCTTTTACCCCTACACTAAGTCCCTTGAGCAGTTAAGCTTTCAGCGGCAAGGAAAATGTATACGGCTGAGCAACTCAGTCCGAGTACAGGTCTCCACCACACTGCCCATCAATCTGGGAGGCCATTTCCATACAATGTAAAGTCCATCATTCTACAGTGAGAAAGATTATTCTAAAGTGGAAACACTCAAGAAAGTTACCAAAAGTGGACATCCCAGGTAATTCACCCCAAGGTCAGACTGTTCAATGCTCAGATAAGTGGCAAAAAAACAAGAGTTACATTTCAGACTCTACATGCCTCAGTTAGCATGTTAACCCCTTAAGGACCAGGCTGTTTTTATCTTTTGTATCCTTCGTCACCAAGGCTGTTTTAATGCTTTTGCGGTGCTCATGTTCAGCTGTAATTTTCTTCTCTGCCAGTGTACCCACACAAGTTATAAAAGGGTATCATATCATCTAATTTCCTATAAAAAAAAATATATGGTGGAAAATTATTTAAATGCAGCGCCTTTTCTCACTATTATTTGTAAAATCTTTTACTTTAAAAATCTACAAAAGCTAACGAAAAAAATGCTTAGAAATGTTTTTATGTTTTTTTGTAGGTTATAGGGCAATAAGTATTTCAAAACACTACTACTATTTCATTTTTTTTCTAATCCGGTCATCCTGCCCCCATGTGCTATTTGGGACATCTATGAAGCTGGTCAGTTCAATTTACCCCATCAAATAACATATTAATGAAAACTATACAACCAAAGGTATTTGAAATTCTGGTATTTTAACCCCTTTCCATTCTACTACCAGCCTTTGTCAAACTATGTGGTGTGGTTTTTTTTACACAAGTTGTAATTCAGGTATAAATTTACAGCTCCTGGTATATGTCACTGCCAAACACCACCACAATATGTGTTCAGAAACACCTTTCTGAGTACAATGATACCACCCATGCATGGGTTTGTGAGGTTATTCGGGGCTAAAAGGCCACATTTGGCACATGCACAATTCAGGTTTTCAACTTGGAATTTTGACATCTGGTCCTTCTGCCCTATGAAACTGGCCAATTCAATTTACCCCATCAAACCATATTTTTGTGAAAACTAGACACCCCAGGATATTTCAGATGGTGGTATTTAATTATTTCTATGCACTAATTCTACCACCTGCCTATGGTTTGTGGTAGTTATTTTTTGTGCATTTTTCTCCCACACACATTGTATTTTAGGTATGAATTTACAGCTTCTGGTATATATCACCGTCAATCAACATTTCTCTTCTAGTCAGTTTGCGTCTATGCCCTATTTGAGGCATCATTGGCACTTGCTTATAAAAATATTTTTTAAAACATTTTGTTTGAACAGGATGGTTCCCCTCATGGTTACAACACTGCATAATTGTTTTTTAAATGTTACCAAATCTCTATTTTTTATAACTATTTTTTCCATTTTTTTATTTTATATTTTACTATTCTCATTTTGATTAGAAAGCTGGGCTCCATTGACTTGCATGGTGGAAGGCAGTACCTGTATTCAACCTGCAGGGGGATCCCAGAATTCTCAGGAAGGTCTGGAGACAAAATTTCTTTTGGCGCTTGTGCCCACTCTCCGGAGTATATTATACTTAACTCTCATGTACACAGCAGGGGAGTGCCGAATGCAGTTCAGTCATATATATGTAAGAAAAGAAATACAAATAATCTCATGTTACAGAATCTCACCATAAAAATATCAACAATATCTGTGTATTCGGAAATTCATATCTTCACTCACCCTTTTTAGACTCTTTGGTCTATTGCTCGCCTGCTGCGTATAATACACCTTTGGTGTGATTATAAGGTGCAATCTGGCAGCGTGCCCTACCACCATACCTTGCAGGGTATGGCCAGGATTGCCCACTGACATTGCCGGAAATACCACCATTTAAAGAGGATATGGGCGCTGAGAAGTGGAGCTTCTCCCGGAATTCTCCACACCAAACTCGGGAGAGTTCCCGGTTATGCCTACCACTCTGTTTGCTGTTTTATTATTTCGCACCACGTGCAGTGTTTTACTCTTGGTCTCATAAGACCATAACATATGTTTTCCTCTCATTTATATTATGTTTATATATTTATGTTAATATATTTGTAGATATTGTTTTCTTTATACACTGTGCAGCCAGTACACTGTATTTGCAGCATGCTCACACCTGTTTGGTAGGCTTTGTTTCACACATTTGTATTATTTATGCCTGGAACTAGCTTAGCGCACTGACATTTTTCTTTTCCCATTTTTTTTGTTTGGTTTGTTTGGTTTTTCTCCAATATTCCAAATGTTAGTGCACAAGAAAAGGTTTATATTGTAATGCAGTCATTCCTTTATTGAATTATGGTGGACTGCCTTTTCTAGGTATGGATGTAGAATATTCTTTTTTAACGGTCCTCCAGAGTATACTGATAGCTTGGCCATTTTTAAATAATGTAGCTCTAATTGACGGACTTTTTCTTTTATGATAAATTATTTTTCTTCATATGGTGCTGCATGCTTAGGTATACTCTCTAACTAATTTTGGGACCTTCCAGAAAATGTTCTATATAATCTTATAAAGTCTGGAACGCTTTCATCACACACAAGTGAACTCCATCCAACTAATTACATGACATCTGAAGACAATTGGTTGCACAAGAGCTTATTTAATCATGTCACAGCAAAGGATGTGGTTACTTATGAAATCAAGACTTTTTATTTCTTTTATTCTTATTTAAACATTTTGTAAAATCTGTTTTTCCCTACTTAGAAATGTCTAAAATGTGGGGTCCGGGGGGGGGGGTTAATGCCTTACTAGTTATAGATATCAGTGACACCGTTTTTAGAGGGTCAAATAAATCATGAATTCCCATTTGCTTAATCTAAGCATTCTTCTTGGTGATCAGTTCGTTATAATTGCATTTCATTCTAAAATATCCCGTTGCTGAATATTCACTGCTATCAGGACAAGTTGTGTTTGCAGAGGCATTCTCAGGAACACCAACACAATTGAACAACCAACAGCCTCTACTCTTGACTTAAAGTTGCTGCTCCACATAAACTTTTTTGCAACCTTCTTGGATTATTATATAATGTTCTGGAAAACAAAAGTATATATAAGAAGGGGAGCACACAACCTGAAAAAGCATATGAAAGGCATACACATTCAGATTCCTTGGTTGCTGCTAGAATAACGACCAATAAGTACACAAAGCAAAGCAAGAATTCAGCAAATACTATACAAATTTGTTAGGCATAAATATTGGGGATTTCATCACACCATATGGTCATTTATTGCTTAGTCTGCCACTACATCAAAGTACCCCATTGGTGAGTCCAATCTAACTTTGCATGGCGATATTGCTTACCAAGAAGCTGAATCAGTGGGACTGCACTGCATGAAACTCACAGCCTTCTGTGGACACCATTAAGGAAGCATTTTTGTGGCAGGTGGGCTGCTTAACAATAAGGTTTTGTTAGAACCTGCAAATATGCATAAAAAATGTTCAGAAAGAGGAGCACGCAAACTAAAAAGTCATAAAAGGCATACACATTCAGATTCCCGGGTTGCTGCTAAAATAATGACCAATAGTTTAAGAATTGAACAATAAAAGCAAAATAACATCAAGACATTATTAACTGTGTACAGGAGAAGGAATATACCGAGAAAACTGTTTTTTATAAATGTTGACCGTTGGAAAGTTTTTCTTCATTCCCGCTGCCTGCTGATTCAGAGCGATGGGTGATTATATGAAAGAGCTTCAGACTTCTCACAAGCAATGCCATCCGCTAGGTCACATGATTAAGAGGTCAACAGCTTCGAAAGACAAAGAACATCCCGGAAATGAGACCTCTATAACTGACCACGCAGACGGCAGTCTGACTCCATTAATTACTAATTCCTTAGTCATGACCCTGGTATTGTTTGTATTGTATCTTTAACTATGCTGTCAATTATCTGACATTTTTATTGCTACGGATTCTGTGGCTTCGTCTTCTGACCATTGTGTGCTGTATAGAGGGCAAATGATAGTTTGTTAATAACATGCGAGGTGTTTACCAATGTTTTAAGAATTAACAAAGAGTATTTGTCATTGTGTTTATATTAATCTATTGTGTCATCTCTGATGGCTGTATATTAGGGTTTAATAAAAGTTGAGGATTTATGATACTTATCTCTCGCTGTCACTGCAGTTAACAAACTTAGATGGAAGGCATACCTGTTGCGGAGGCTTCCTTTGCTCCCCTGCCAGGCACCACAACTACGTTCATGTTCTGGGGTGACAGATGGTGACTCTCCCAGTCCAGAGGGTTTTATGAAGCCACCTACGTAAATCATGAGGGTCAGCTAAAACTTCCTCCTGGGTCTGGCGAAGTGGAGCCCCACCAGAAATACATAGCAGCATACACACACTCCTTAATTATTATTTATTGCTTTATATAGTGCCATCATATTCAATAGCGCTGTACAATGGGTAGATAGGATATAACAAGTAGTATATACGAGGGATGTTCAAAAAATCACATCACAAACAAATGACATCACTTTTCTACCTTCCTTCCTTTGCAATGCAATTTTCCATCATCAACATGCATTGGGAATAAACGTCGAAGTGCTTGCTCTTATGCTCCTCTGTCAGCTGTTTAGCCACCCACATGGCACCCACTTTACTGAACTTAATGCTGTCATGATTCAGGGCATACGCAGATCCAACACTCACATTCAGCTTTCCTGCAACCTCCTCAACTGTTATCCTTCTGTTTTCGCGAATCAGTTCCAGGGTTCTTTCTTCATTCTTCGTGGCCGTGGCTGTAGCTGGATGCCTGGAGCTCTCTGCATCCATCACACCAGTTTGGCCATTTTCAAGCTTTTCAATCCACTCATAGACGACTCTACGAGAGAGAACCTTATCCCCATACTCAGCACATATGCGATATATTTGTGCTCCCAGCACACCTTCAAAGTTATGCATTTATTGGCTAGCAGAAAGAATTAAAGTACAACGTTTCAAAACAATGTGGGTCTCTTCTCAACATGCTTGAAGAAGAGACCTAAGTTGTCTTGATGGCTTGCACTCTAACGCTTTCAGTTGTACAGTGTAGTGCAGTGCTGTCACGTTGTCAGGCTTGACAGGTGTCAGAGGTAGCTGGAGAAGACACAAACATTCACTCAACCCCGACAAAAATAAGAGGCTATCTACAAGACGAAGTGAGGGGGCTACAAGAAGTATATCTGTGATGCTATTGCTCAGGTCTAAGGCAGCACCCACTATAAATACACTGGGGAGTAGTATCACAGAAGTCAAAGCAGTGTTATAGCTTACATTTCTGTGTCCAGATGTCTATTAGAAAAAAAAAAGAATACGATTAAAATATAAAAATAGAGGAAAATAAACAATTTTATAAAGTACGTTGCCTTCAAAGAGTTTTGTTTGGCTCCCAGCCTGCCTGGAAAGCCCATATGTGCTATTGCATCACACAATTAATTCAAGTATAGAGATGTGACGTAGCAAAGTTGCTTTTGTATTCAAATAAAAGCAGTGTATAACAAGGCTCTGGTCGCGACTTGATTGAAATATCCCAAATCTGAGAAATCTGGAAAGCAGTAAGAATAAAGGTGAAAATAAAGGTAAATCAAAAATATGAACAAGGAAAGAAACTCATACAAGAATCTGAGCCATTGGCTCATCAGCAACGTTACTTTTTTAGGCTTACAATATGTGACAAACATAATTTAGTATATTTGTTTTATTCAAAATGGCAAGTATGGGCGTTGATACCGAAACTAGGGTATATAGTACATTATTGGAATTTTTTCCACAAATAATTCACAGATAATTCAATTGGTCATAATTTCATTAAACCATGTTTTATTTGGTTAAATAGTATTTTTTTTTTTTCAGATTGTTCTATTTTTTATTTGTATCTTTACAGAGCATTTTCAAAGCATTTCTGTTTGCATAAGTTGCTATACAATAATGTGTAACTTCACCAAATTACATTAAATGGTTTGATATCTGCTTTCAGAAAATGTGCACAGTATTTTGTTGCTCTTATAGGTCAAGTAAACAAGTCTCGTTTATATTGGATAAAGGCATGGAAACTTACATATGAACAAATCCACTATATTTGAGATCATTTAAAATCACAATTATGACATATTATTCCATGATTTCTGTTTTTTTGGTGCTTGTAAAGCAAAAAACAAACAAAAAGAAAACAATGGTGTGAAGATATATATTTGGCAGATGAGTGAAGGAGGAATAATCTGACTTTTTGGAGAAAGAAATGTATAGTTGAATGTGAACTCTCCACTATTTCAGGCAAACCGCAGGTTTTAATTCAGGTCTCTTTATTTACTGGAGACTTCCTTCCTTCACCATTAACGGGAAGCCTAAACTGGGTACCCACCTAAACATCTTTCCTCTATATCATGGAGTTTCATTTTTTAATTGATTTATCCCATTGTAAATTACCTCATTACCGCACTATATGTTATATTTTAGGAAACTGAAGAAAGTGAAGTTTAGCGGTTTTTTTAGGGATTTTTAATGAATCTTGGGATTTTGCTACGTGTATAATATTGCATAGTGGCAAGTTAGCACTTTAAGTAGGTAAAGACATCCATGTAGTTTTGCTTCCTGTTTGGGTTATGTATTAGTCACACATGTTAGGAAAACCACGATATACGGTATAAAGTATCACTGAAGCCAAAATAAAACAGAATCTTTAAAATTACTTTTATTTTTGCTACACAGCAGCATTTGTAACCAATATGTTTTTAAGAAAATATTGTGCATGGCAATTTTTTTTTTTGGGGGGGGGGGGGACCATAATTGATAATTATGTTTAATTCTGCTACCAAGAAGAGCCTTGTGTTTGCATGAAAATGTAAATTTCATAAAGCCGACCATATGTAAGTTATAACTTCAAAGTAATAATATCCTCACATAAATATTGCAAAATTCAGAAGTTTAAACGTACATCCAACATAAGAATGAAATTGCAGGATGTCAGGTGGTAAACTAAGTCCCTGCAGCCTCCCTAAGGAAGAATGTATATTAAAGAACTTTATGAGTATTTTGATTTGCATTCTTTAAAAGATTTTTTTTAAAAAATTAAATACTATGATAGAAAATGTCTCCAATCTAGATAAATGGAACACATATCCTGCATGGAAAAAAGGTTTGGGAAAGGGTTAAATGCACATGGGTGGATTCTGCAGAATGTCCCTATGCATTTGCAATGGGGATCGCATGTAAATTTAAAGGGGCCTCCCATCTAATGCTTCAAAAACATTGTGCTGTTCTTTCCTAAAGTTTTTGCATTATTTAATAATATGAAACTTCAAATAGTTGCATCTTAGCCATTTGTATGTTTGTGTTTAGCTCTGTTACTTTAGCCTATACTACTTTATAAGACCCTGACTCATTATTATACTGCTTTGCGGTAGACAGTAGAATGGCCCAGTCTTGACTGTCCAGCCAATGACTTTTACATGGAAGTCTATGAGACAAAGGTTCTCAATGGAGAAGCAGGACTTATTCACCATCACCCTAGCAAAAGTCAGCTCAGTGTGGTGTTTGAGCAGCGAAATACACCCAAAATATCAATAAACTGTATTACTATCTAAAATGTTAATTTTTCCATGAGACTTCCCGTATAACATGTTTCATGATCCAGGGGACAAATGTCCTAATGTGCTTTCAGGGCCTTGATCCCTCCCCCACACGTTTGCATTTTATTTGGTAAATGTTATTAATCTACCCTACCACCTATATGATTTAAATTCCATATAACCCTTATTGTGTGGTGTGGGTTTACAGAGTCCATTTAATTAGCCGCACTTTTATACTTTTTGTACCGTGCACTAAAGCACGGTATGACAGGACTTGTAGTCCAACATGGTTGAGAATTGCACAACCCTAAAGCATAAAATACACCCAGACGCCAATATTTTTTTTCCCTCTTTTAATAAAATATAAACATAGGTTTACATTCATTATATGCTCCTGGAAGCAATCAGTGGGATTTCCTATCCCCCCACTGATTGCCGGGGAGCTTGTTTATATCAGAATATCCTTACATCTTCCAAACATATTTTTATATATTCTCTAGAGGGTCTCTCTTGGGGAATGTTGAAATATTCCCATTACAAGCACACTCTGTTTTCCTGTTGTGTAGCTGAAAGCAAAATGGCTGTGCTTATGCGCTGTTTCCATTACTACATATTTTTCCCCTTTTGGTCTTTTTCTGAAAACTTGCAAACAATGAAATTCCAAGAGCAGTTTATCCGGGTGTCTCATATTTTGCATTATACGGGGATAGAATTCAAGCATATGATCGCCAAACGCCCCCTATAAATGACTGTTTTGTCCGGCTACCAAGTCCATGGGGGGGTTTCTGTTTTTTCCCTACACCCCCAGCTCCTAATCTTCCACCAAACTTATTAAAACACATGGGTGATGTACCAGCCTTTGCCAAATCTAGTGCTGGCTTGCCCAGTGTGCCTGCGCAGAAAGTGCTCCTATTGACTTCAAAGGGGGCATTTTCCTGCCACTGATTGGCCGCTTCCAATAGTGACATGAAAAAGGACCACAGCGTTGTGGCGCACTGAAACTCCTCTTAAATGTAAGCGATTTAACTTTTTTTTCAGATACATAATGCATATTAAAGCACTTAATATACTATAATTGGCATTAATCATTGTGGACGCAAAGTAAATAAACCTTGTAAGCTCTGCCATTTTTTTTACCTTCTCTGAAGGCTTAATTGCTTAAAAAAACAATTAACATTTTGACAAGCTTTTTGTCCGTTTCTACGGCAACAACATTCCTGTGCCTACTTTTAAACCACATGACAAATATTCCCACATGAAAAATTCTAAATGAGTCAAAATGGTATATTATGAAAAATTATTTTGGGGGCAGATTTGCAAGTTGAAAGTGTACTTGGAATGATGTTTCTAATGCTGCAATTTGTTATAAAGGTTAAATTCGGTAGATTATGTGGAACAGCACTTAAAAATACCCATTAAAATAAGTCAGTTGTTTTTTAATTAGAATTACATGTATCTACTGGCAAAAAAAATACAGTCTCCTGGCAGAGGTTAAGAAAGATATCATAGAGGGTTTCATAACAAGTAGTATATATTAAACTGATTCATTTAAATACCATGAATTTTAAACAAAATGATAAATAACATTTTATAAAAAGCTAAACTATAAGCCAATGCTTTGTCTTCAATATTATATGAGCATACAGTGTATTTTCTAGGTTTTTTTTATACTGTATATTTCCACTCAGTGATGGGGAAAGTCCAACAGTTTCACTTATATTTGATCAATTATTTCATATATACTTACATACATACAAGATCAAGGGCTGATTAAAGCTTGAGTTTTTACATTATAAATAATGGGCAGACTAGACAAAACAAATGGTTCATATATGCTATTGTTATTATTTATTGTTTAATATAGCACCATCATATTCCACAGCACCGTACACTGTACTATCAAATGTTATGTTTCTATGTAAATAACTTTTACATAGAACTTCTCAACGCATTAAGGGGCCTATCCCACTGCTTTTGGAGACAAAATGACAACATAAAAAATGCTGAAACAATGTTATAATATTAATAGTAAATATTGAGGAGTTTGTATGGACTTTCCTTCATCTGTAGGAGTGAAACAGCAGTCATTATGAGTATCTGAATTCCCAACCTTCCAATAAACTGAATAAGTCTAGCAGAGACACAGGACGGTCTGTCTAGGCTCGGGTAGGATCTGTGATGACCCCCTGCTTGCACACAGATATCAGGAATGTAGGGCAGAAAATAAATAATACAATTAAAAAGTTAAGGCAGCATTTTCATCCTTTTAAAACTTAAAAACTATGCACGTGGTTATTACTCACCTAACCTATTAAAGAATTATTTAAATTTAAATCCTAAATAATGTTTTTTTTTGTTATTATTTTACACATCAGCCTTAATAAATGTATGAATATGATTTAAAACCACCACTCTATTTATCCTTAAAACAATGTGTCATTTGAGTGGGTACAGTAAAGACAAAAATGGAAATCATGATTAAGCAAATATGGTAAATAAATTGTAAAAGAAAAGAAACTGTAAAAAAGAATGAAGGTGTGAAATATGCTTGTCACAGATTTTACTATGCATTATGCAGGGCCAGCTAAGCCTTTGCTGGAGGAAAAGTCACTGGGTTGTTTTTTTATAATATATAGAAGAACCTAAATCATTCAACCTATGTTTATTGATTAAACCAACACCTGGACATGATGGAATCTACTTTTGATGGGCTTTTCCAAAAAAGCGAGGTAGACTTTTCTGGTTTTGCAGTTTTTGTTACATGTTAGGATAGCCCATACACCTCTACATCTAGGCTAAGGAGGGGGAGAGTGACGTAGGGGCTAAACACAATTATCACCCACCCCGTATACAATGTAACCACAGGGTATACGTGGGAATGAAGTCCCTAAATATACAATATCAATATACACAAAGTCAAGAATGTAGTTTGAGTTTATGTGATTATAGGGTTTCTTTTTGGGTTGAGATAGGTGTGCTTTAGCAACCGTATTGTTACAAATATTACACAATATGAGCAACTTAGTTTAAGGAAACACAAGCAACCTAATTCAAATAATTAGATAGATAGATAGATAGATAGATAGATAGATAGTACAGGGGGACTCTGGCTTCCTTAGAAGTTAACTATTTAATTACCACCATTATTTTGTTTTGTATATTTTAAGTACATTTTGCCTGTTAGACTTTGTGTATAGTGATAGGAGCCAGGGGCCACTGACGACAACCAATTATAAAGCTAATGCTAATATGTCAACAGATCATTAGCAGTTTGGTTACAGTGTATCCTCAATGTCAGTCTTGATGCCAATGTATGAGAGCAGCCCCTGCATCTGAATTGTGGATCAGAGGCATGGAACTGCTCTGCTGATTTAGGAGCCTGTGTTATGTGATGCCTGCGCTTAAGAAGTGAGGAGCGGTGTTCCTTGCAAGTGCTTTTACAAGGTGCATATTATTGATTTATTTTAATTAAAACGGGGTAAGCCATATGTGACTACATGTCTGTGTATTTAATGTTACTTAGGTGCCCCATACCCATTCAATCAGCTCAGTACAAAAAGCTGACTGTATGGGTTTTTTTTTTTAAACACATCATATGGAAGCTCTTTGATGATTTTAATGAAACTTTTCACTGTTTTTTTTGGGGTTGTGACCTTAACTCTCAGTACTTTAGTATTTTAAAAACTGCCATATGTTATGCCAGATAATATATACTCTAATTTCTTTGCTCTGTTTATTAATACAGGTGCGGACAATAAACCGTGTAATGGGCCACCAGTTGTGATAAAAAGGCGGAGACTGGACAGTAATTGTGGCTACATCTGCCTCACTCCCTTCAATAAGTCTGCTTTTATTTTGTAAGAAAACAAAGCAACTTGCGTTAGAGTGCAAGCAGTTAGGACAAATTGGTCTCTTTGTCAATCACTGTATGAGAAACCTGTGAGTATTTGCGCAGAGTCAAATCAGTTTGGAAGAAAATGGGAGACACTTTTTTTTTATAATGTACTGATAGATGGGACTGGGTTGTGGCTTTATGGGGTACCAGTCTCTCTTCGCTGTGAATTTCCTAAAGATACTCTTCCTCTTTACCTCAAATAAGGACGTGAGGAAGAAACAAGTTAAGGTTAATCGGGATTGCCTGATTCTTCTCTCCACTCTCTCTTCTTCGCTCCTCCTCCTTCACCTTCTACTTTCCTCGGTCTCTCACTTTCTCTGACTTTTATAACTTTCTTCCTCTCTCTCTCTACTTCCTCTCTTTCTCTATTTTCTCTCTGGTTACTCATATGACGTCAGGGGAGAGGCTCCAATTCTCTCTCCCTCTCAAAAATTCCTGCCCCCCTTCTCCTCGCACTCTCCTCCTCTCCCTCCCCCCTCTTCCACAGAACACCCAGTCTGGTTTTTAAAGGAAGGTATGAGAGAGAGATGGCACTCTCTGCCCTGACTACTAGAAAGACAGCTGGGCTACTAGCGACCAGCACTCACTAGCCACCCTGGGCCCAGACATGCTGCTTATCACAGGTACCTGGTTAGCTCTCCTTTTTCTCTCTCTCTGCGTTTCTTTGCTGTTCCTCATCTGGTTGGGCCGTCATCAGGACACTTTTTTTCTGACTTAGCTCACTGCATCCTTTCTTGGAATATCAATCCCACTTTGGTCAGCGGTCTCTTACACACCAAAGGTTATCACGTGTGGTCTTCTAAGAAACATTTATGTTTTCATTGTTGCTATTACATCACTGTTTTGAAAATCTTTTTACCTATTTTGTTTTTTGTCTGCCTGTCATACCCTGCCCCTTCTTCTGCTTTTCCTGTTTCTTTTGCAACGTATTGTCTACCAATGTGCCTTTCCACCCTGTGTCTCTCTACGTTTTATTTTACTTTTCTTGATCCCACTACATCTCTCTAATAAAAGGCAAGAACGCATGATGGACTATTGACAAGACACAAGGGGAATCAGTGGTAGGGAAGAGAGAAATGGGAGTTAAAGGGGAGGGGAGGTATGTGTCATATGAGGCTGAAACTTGAGAGCAGCCCTTGAGACAGACACTTGTAAGAGACTGTCAATATCAAAGACAGATTGTGACATCTCTAAAAACTCTCCTCCCAGAACAGCAAAAGGACAATAGTGCAGGGCCTCTCTGACAAGAAGTGTTGATTACTTCTTATGTACTTTTTGTGTCTCCATCTTCATCAGTCTTTGCTTCCATTCATCTCGCCTATCACATCTTCATGCTCCTCCATCTCTTTGGCATCTCCTTATTTTATACTCTGAAGCATACATTCCGGGCTTCTCAATTTATTGCACTCTGCCCAACTTTCATCCTCAAAATCCTCTCTTACTCACACTATTGATCTCTGTCATTAAACATTTTTGTTTTGCTCCTTTGTCCCCTTTTCTTCTCTTTAGCTTCTAGTTATTCTTTTAATTTGTTCTTACTTCCTCTCCTTTGCCTTCTCCACTTCCACATGCTTTATAATCTTCTTTCATCACATTCATCTATCTACTGTCCTCCCTGCCTCTGTTGATTGTGGGGCTTATTTTCTAAACAATGAGCTGCACAATGATGCATTATAAAGGACCAACCCCTGTGAGCTCCACCTGCCAGCAGACTTGAGTTGACACTACATAATATAAGGTTAATACAATTTTAAGTCACTGCAAATAGACTACAACTTTTTTTTTCTTTACTGAGAGGGTGGTAGATAAGTGGAACAGCCTACCAGGAGAAAATGTAGAGATTAAAATGGTAAGGGGAGTAAATCATACATGGAATATGCATATGTCTATCCTACATCTAAGATGAGACCAAGGACTGATTAAGGTTTGAGTCTTTACAGCAAGAAAAAATGGGAAGTCTAGATGGACCAAACAGTCTTATCTGCTTTCAAACTCTACAGCCCTATGTTTTTATGCTCTTTCCACGTCCAATATCAAATCAATTAACATTTAACGTATTTTGATCCTTTTAAATGGAAATGATAAACATTTTATATCGGTAATTTGTACCTGCACTTGATATCTTATGGCCACCGAATCTACTACACCTCCTTACTTTACTTCACAATGATACCCATCAGCTACTGACCGAATTGTCTTGTCTTCTCCAAATGCCATTCATTAATCATTATCCATTCATTTTCGTTTTCTTAAATTGCATCTTTCTGTTACCCACTTCTTCAGAGAAGCCGCACCACCTTAGCTGCTAGACCTTCCTTGTCACTGATACAACCCCAACCCACCTCTCGCCTTTCTCTGTTCCTTATGTTTGTCCTCACGTAAGCAGGGCTCTCTCCGCCTAATGTATCGGTTTGTCTTACTCTGTCACCTCTAGTCATTCCCCTTGAAAATATGTATTGTAAGAAGTTCTGCATAAATGATTGGTGCTATATAAATAAAAGACAATACTAATAATAGTGTTAACTCTTTTACTTGTCATATTTGTCTGTAGCTATTAATTTCTTTTTTTTGTCGAACCTTGTGCCTCATCAACTCCTGTCTTTCTCATTTCCCTCTCTTTCCTCTCACTCTTAAAAAGCCCACATGTGCTTCCTATTACATGTAAAAACAGAAAGAGAGAGAAACAGAAACACAGAGATTCAGGGCAACCAGCGAGAGAAAGGGATAGATTTCATATATATGCGAGTGTGTGTGTTCTTAATCAAAAAATAGATTTTCAGTACTAATTGCGTTTGTGTCACCATGTAACCCAGGAACTTCTGATTTCAAAGTAACTCAATGTCAATAAGAAAATGTCAATGACTAAAAAAATATGTGTGCTACGTTTGCTGTGTAAAATAGCTTCAGATGTGAAGAAAACCATTTCCCAAATGAACCCTAGAAATAATGACTTTTATGACCTCATATATTATCATAGGTTATTTGAAGGGCTATGTATACGGGAAAAATGTAGAAATCGTTTGTGTTTTTTTTCTTGCTGAAAATAATAATCTGTAATAAATGACTATGGGGTGGCCATATTGCTGTAGCAGTAAAGTACTCCTTTGACCACAGTCAAGGTGCCTTGCATTCAGGGGTGACTGATTTATCTATTTGCCTGTATTCTTATATCAATCACGTGTGGTAAAATGTTTGAATATAAACCATGAATGAAAAAAAAAAACTATCCGCCAATTTGTAATGACCAATTTCTGCATATTTTTCCCTCTTGTTTATCTCTTTCTCGGCCCCAAACTCTCCGTCTCTCTCTGAAGTGGGCTCCTACAGAGTCCTGTGTGCAATGCTGGTGTCCATCCTGCACATGGCTTCTCTTAATGCTCTAAATGTGACAGACCCTCTTGCTCGAACCTCCATTCAAAAAAGCTACGATCTCACCAAGTACTTGGAGCATCAGTTGCGCTCCCTGGCTGGTCCATATGTAAGTATTAACTTTTTTTCGGGTGGGGGGGCAGATTTTGAAATCTTGACAATGCCTTATAGTTATAATCCCCTTTGTGACCTTAGTAGCCAAAAAGCCTCTGTCATATGTAAGTTTTTCTGCTTTTACAAGCGACTTGCATCCTCAGCTTATCAGCAGTAGCCCTGCTACTTAGCAAACGTAAAAAAAACAGGTACCAGATGAAGAGGAAACACAATTAATACTTACAAGCAGAAAAGTCATGTGAAAAAATAATGTCTACAGATAGGAAACAATGCACCATATGACATTATTGGAGGCGGCAGCCAGGTCATGGAACCATGTGTTGTCACATAGGATGAATACTGGTTTATCATGTCACTGCCTTCCAAGGTGTGACATCTGCTAGTATTTATGGTTCATTTGTTAAAATATATTTATGGATTTGTCTGTGGTAAGCAAGGGGGATAGTATTGTAGAAGTTTCATAACATACCGTAATTCTAGGTTGTCTGAAAAGCTGGTAGTGTCAGCTATACTACTCAGTGCTTCCAGAACTTGACAAGATTTTGTCTTATTGAATTCCAGGGTGAGGGACAATGACCTGGCACCTTTTTGGTGGGATATATAATTTGGCTTGAAAAACCGATAAGGATGTGTAAAAAATAATGATTTTAGGATGAAGTTCTAGAGCCAGGTAGCCATGTTTTTGGCACGGTATACTGCATTTCCTTGTTCTTTTAAATGGTCAATTCATTTTTTTTTCTCCCTAAGGGGTTTTTCCCTGGGTTGTATAGTAAATTATTCGGTCCCCAAAAGTTTGGGATTTACTGATTGACCTGCCAGGGCCATTGAAATCTTGAAGTGTGAGATGGTTAAGATCCTTTTGGTCTCTATGAGTATTTATCGGAGAGGGCCGTGCTTTGTGACAATGAATCATCGGCTGGACCTCATCTATTTGTAAATTTGTTGATAAACCAGCAACTTTACAATTTCAAACATTCTATATGCATGCTTGTCTTTATTGTGAATGTGTCTGTTGTTTGTTAAAAATAGTGGAGCTAATGAGGACATTTACTTACGTTTGAGTGAAGGCAATTGACTAGGTATGTCGGTTAATTCTCGTCTGCCACCAAATACTATACTTAAGTGTCTGATTACTGACAGGATGTTGTATGTAGGAGGTATTCACGGGAGTGTTGCAGTCAAATTGCTCAACACATAAATTCTTCAACACACACAACCTCACTGGTGTATACACATAAACACAGGTGCAGCGTTGTATACATTGGTTTATAAGACCCTCTCGTCTCCACACATTTCACTCTCTCCAGTTCTCAAGATGTTTGGCTCAATGCTGTCTAAAATGAGACCGCTTCCGTTATACCGAGCCAGAAGAGGGCGAGAAAAAAGAGACAGATGTACACAACAAAATGATTACTGGAAAAAATGAGCCATTCAGAGATATTACAAATGAGAGACATGAAAGTTTTGCGTGTCACAGCACTGACCAATGTCGGGGTAACGGTCAGAGATAAATAGTGCTATAGTGAAAATTAGACAGGATTGAACTGAAGTGAGAGGCAGTGATGTTTTGACTGTGAGAGGGCCTGGTTAAAATATGAGAGATGGCAGCGGTCTCGCTTTCTACACACTGTGTAAACTTTGAGTGATTAAAGGCAGCGCTCCTTGTCTGTCTCTCCTCAGACCACTCCAACTTGGCTCTCTGTCTTTCCATCCTCCCCCTTCCCTCGCTTCCCTCTGTCTGTTTCTTTCTACCATGCCTTCTTCATTTTCATAGTAATGCTCACACATTATCTGCATTCTTATTCTAATCTACCTTCCCTTTTTATAGAAAATTCAGAAAATGGTTATAATTTTATTCCGCTTCTTGTCATCTGTCATTTGAACTTTCCCATCATTCTACTTCACTTTTTTCTTGTTTACTTATCTTCGTTGCCTTAGGATTTGGTACAAATAATAGAAATATTCAGCATTTTGAGACCTGTCTCATAATATTGAGTGAGGAACTGACAACAAACTCACATGAATTATCATGTCTGTAGGCTTAATGATGTCTCTTTTTATGGTCACTATTATTAAAGGGGCACCATTATGCATCCAGGTCAATATTACAGCATATACCTTTCCCTATATCATGCATTTAAATAGTAGCATGGTCTCACCATACATTAACTCTATAAAGGGACACTTCAGCCAATACATCCATAAAATAGCCGATTGGTCCATTGAAATTTTAGTGGTCTCTTCTTGCAAAGACGTGGGGGGATTCTGCCGAATTTTCCATATGCATTTGCCGCTTCCCTTTCCCAAGCTATTTACCATGCAAGAGATTTGTTCTTACAAAATACTTTCTGGGACACAGGAGAAATTCGTGTTTGTCAAAAAATAGTTTATTAGTTTTTATCAACCAATGTATGCTATTGATTTTCATTTTTGTCGTTGGTGCTTAATATCATCTTAGAAGCTACATAAAAAGTTATATTGTTGTAAAATTGATTATTTTTGTATAGTGTTCCCAGGTGTTGCATTACTGATGTCTTGAATTTTATATAGGCTTGGTGTTATAAAAAGGAATTCACGTATTTTTATTGTTTCTTGGGTAAAGGGCCTTACAGTATTAACTACATTGTAAATTAAACTGATGCCTGCATCTCATAGACTTAACTGTGCACAGAGTGCAGTATGGTTTTCTATAATGCATAGCTAATACTTTGAAGGCATCTTACCAATGTAAGTGTGCTCTAAGCCATTCATGAGCTGAAATAAACTCAACTGGTTTCATGGGTGAACTCCCAACTACTGGACAGTCTACTTCAAAACCAGACACCTGGAAACCCTGCACATGTATACCATGAACTCTGTCAAGAGTTAATAAGTTGATTTATAAAACAGTGATAGTATCATACACATCATACATTGAAGTGCAGTCAGTGTAAGACAAGTCAATAAAAGATTATTCTGTATACTATGTTCTGCGCCATGAAAAAACTCATCAGAGTAAATATTATAAGTCAAACTAAAGTAAAATAACATTTTAGTTTGGTCACAGGTTTTTAATATTTCCTAAACGTTTGCCCTGAATGATCTGCTTAGGCAGACATCACAACAGATATCAGAAGGCCAAGCTATGATGTTTTTCCATTGTCTCTGAAGAAAGATGAAGGCAATTGTGCCATGTGCATAACCAAGACCCCAATCCTTATCTTCCTGATGTGCACTCCCCTAAGGGATATGTTGCCCCTTCTTTTTCACCCTTGCGAAAAGGATTGTCAGAAAGCTAGGTCTTCGTGGTCCACCCTTCATAGGAAAAACACTGAAGTCTTCAGATAGAGGTGGTGGCAAAAGGTCTTTTTGGAACCTAGCTCCAATGGGGCCAAACCATGAATAACTTTAATCAAGGTGCAATGAGAATACAAAATTAAAAAGTACCAGATTGCCCCAGCACATGGGGCACTGATGTTGTAAAAATATACATATCCATTACATACCAACCCAATCAAAGTGAGTGTTCAAGTGTACCCCTTTACAAAAGCATGACAGATAGGCCAAGAACCTATACAGTATTATCAGACTGCCAGATTACTGGGAGATTAGTTGTGACAGCAATGTCGCTCGGCACGTTTCTAGACTTTTACTTTGTTAGACTCTTGTGAAACAACACAAGGTTCTCTGTGCAGAACTTTATATGAGAGTATGTTTGACAGTCTTCATTGGTGTAGAGTAAAAGTGTGCAGGTCTTTGATGAGATGAAGTTCTGTGTTTATTTGAGGAATGTCTGCATATAAACATATGTGATCAGTATGCAGATCCACTTATACCTTCTGTGTACACAACCAGATAAATTTACCCATGTATAGTTGGTAATCTACCCCAGAGGCAAAAATCAGCAGTGTTTTCATAAAAGATATACACAAGGTATCACTAGATCTGCATATCTATGTGTACACTCACATAAACATTCTTTGCTTTATATACACACATTCACAAATAATTATCGTTTCAAGGTCTCCTCCTTACTCTCTGGTTTTCTAGATTTTTTTTCTGAAACTAGTTTTCTTTGCTACCAGCAACATGTTAAATAGTCAGGATATCCAGAGCCACAGTATATACAATTAGTGTGTATGTGTATGTATGTATATGTATATATATATATATATATATATATATATAGCTTCAACAACTAGACAATAGTATTTTATTTCAGACAAAGCTTGACTAATACAGCCAGGTATATAGTTTGGTTCCAGTTGTGCATAAAGGATGAGATTTACTGGTGAGAAGACTGATTTGTACAGTTATATATTATGTGATCCATGATTTGCCGTAGACAAATTATACATAGCTTAGCTTGTCCAGGCTCCAGGCATTTAAATGGCCACCATAAAGATTCCGTTGGAATGACTTGCTAGTGGTGGCAGCGTTCATCTTAAAGGGGAACTGACACCATTTCTATGATGCCATCTATGATGGCTTTCAAGAAGGTAGCCCCAACCACAACCTACTTTATATGATGCTCATGTTTCCATTGCTAGCCACCAGAAAACTTCCATGTTGCTTCTGAAGTGCTGAACATAAATTAAGGAAGTTTGTATTTGCTTCGGACTGCCCCTTCCAATAGCCTTACATCCGATTATGACTTTATAACTTTAATTAAAGATATGTTTAATACAATTGGACATGAAACCTCTGCACATTCTACCACCTTCTCCCACTTCTCACACCTGACAGTGATTTTTCATATGACCTTGACCCTGGTGTTTCTTAACTATCATCTCCAATCTCTATGTCTCCACTTGATCATCTCCATATGCGACCATAAATTCCAAATTGAAAAAGTCCACCCTGAACAGCCTGTAAACCTGCATCCATAATATCTCTACTTCCTTTGTCCTCTAAACGTCTTGTATATATTGCTTGTATATACCTGACTGATTAACTTGATGCCAACTCTTTACTTGAGAGACCTCTATCTGGATTTTGCTCTTCACCTGAGACCATTCTTTACTTATTGTTAAGTCCTTCTGCAAGTTTCGACACTGTGGTCCATCCTCTTATTTTTCAAAGGCTTCATGATCTTTGTGACAATCTATTTTCGTGGTTCTCATTCTACCTGAATGATCACACTTACAGTATCAAAGGGGAGGAGTGAAGCACATATGATTATTTAATGTATATCACTACAATATTTTTAAATATACTACCCTGAAGTATTATTCTTATTTGTTTATGTATATGTATGTATCCATTTTTATCAGTTTGGTCACCTAAATCATTTTGCTTAGGGGCTGTAAAAACATAGGGCGACTCCAGCAGCTAAATCTGTGATAGGGATTTAGGTCATAGACATAATTTATTGAGGGGGAAACCAGTTATCAGTTGAGGAGAGTTATTTTTCGCTGGTCAAATGTACTGAATTGTGGTTAATACTCATATACTTTAGTTTACCCGGTAGTTTTAGATTATGCGGGATTATTATATATTAAATGCGCATCAGACTACGTACATCTGATACGTTCAGACAAACATAATAACTCACAATCTGGTTTCAGTTTGGCATAAAGAGGGGGGATTTAATAAGCCAAACCATGTTTTATAGGCACTGTGCCTTTATAACTATAATAGCAGGCTTTTCATATTTACTGGTGCAGCTGCTAACACTGTGGTGTATACACAAGTGCATTCTAAATTGCTTCATAGTATTGAATCTTATGAAGGAGCTGAATATATGTATTTGTTCTTTAGTTTTGTTTATACGTGTACACACTTAACCATTTCAGTGATGGCATATTATTCAGAGTTACATATTATTTAGTCCTCCGCTACTAACAGGGTTAAAATAGAAGCAGCACCAGGCTGTTTTTCTTTCAACTGTTAAGTACCTAGTAAGATATGGACATCCTATCTTTCTCCCCCCACATTTAACACCTTAATTAAGTTTCTTAGTCACCCCTATGCATACCACATGCACATCTGTAAAAGAGGACAGAACGAGCCATGCGATCAGATTTAAATGCACAGCTCAAACCTCATAGAGAGTTAAAGTAATATTATAAGGAATGCTCCATGTTTTACACCGTGGCAGTTGTTCTCTGCTATTCACGTTTTAGAGTTCGGAAATGAGCTTGTAAAAAACCCCAAAAACTGTCAGTTAACGTTAAGTTCTTTACAAGTTAGATTTAAAGAGCTTTTGTGAGTCGCTAAATTTGCAGCAGGGTGGAACCTTCAAGTTGTGCTTATCTATCGGGGCACAGCTTGGTGAAGTAACAAGATGCTTAGTGAGTAGAGAATCTACCATACAGTAATGTTATAAGACACCAGACACATACCTCCCAACAGTCCTGGGTTTCACAGAAAAGTACCGTATATTTTCAGCCATCTTCCAAGCCGCCTACCAATTTTGTGGACAATAGGGATCATGGGAATACACAGAAACTCTCAGGATTTGACCATGAGTCTCAGGGATTTTGCCCAAATCTCAGGGTCTCAGAGCCTATCCCAGCTTGAATGCATGCGACTCCATTGTATCTTTAAATAATGCCATTTTGGTTAATACATCTGGCTACATAGAATCTTGATGATGTGCTATTAAAGGGTTATTATTTCAAGAGCCTTATGGCCACCTTATTTAGAAAGTTCCTAGGTATTGCCATTGGCCTGATGGGGAGGTCCTCTGATCTCCCCTTACTTACAAATGAAGCTGTAAAATCAGTGTCCGGCTCATCATATTGCAGCCCTTAACCGGATGTTGGAGTCCACAGCGCAGGAGTGTAAGAACGCAGTGATTGAAACAAACTTCACAAATGACACAAGCAGAATGTTTGGTTAAAGTTATATTACACAAAGCAAAGCAAGACATCTCACCAGAAGCAGCAGAGTAGGAGGTATATCATGCATGCAGACTGCTGGGGAGTATGAGGGTAGAAAAGTCCAGGTAAGAATTCAAAAGGGTCTGGGACAGGTATAAGCAAAAAGGGGAAATCCAGTAGGCAGTCCGGGTCAAACAGGTAACAGGCTGGCAAAAGGGTAAATCCAAAAGGCAGTCCGGGTCAAAGAGGAGTGGCATGCAGCTGGCTGGCTGGCAGGCAGGCAGGCAGGCAGGCAGGCAGGCAGGCGTAACAGATCCAGCATCTGGCATGAACTATGGCTCCAAAGAACTTAATGAACTCACACCTCTGTTACTGGGAGGCAGGGATATAAAGCCTGTTCATTAGATCAGGTCTAGGCTTCAGGTGAGGGAGGCAGGGTAATGCTATAACAAAACACAGCTGAACATAAATACACAGAACATATACATTGCCAGATAATACAAACATGGTACAGGATGCCACAAAGGCATCCTGTATAATACACTTTTTTATATTTCTGTATTTTATGTACCTTTGCCCTCTTTCCCTTATACATCTGAGGATCTCAGCTCCTCGCTCCATCCCCTGTATCCCTTGCCTTGTTCCCTGTGAATGGCACAATTAATTGTTGGCCCTATGGTACACAGACAGCAAGCATGTGAACTTGTTATCCATGATACACAAATGCTTTGTGTCAGTTTGTGCTCAAGGAGAATACCAGTATATATTTAAACCTAAGTGCTTAGTTGAGCATAATTGGCCCCTGGGAATAGACATGGGTGCCTGAAATCATATTAAGTTCATTGCAAAACCAAAAGTATAAAACATTTGTTTAATACACATTGTAACATTCAATTAAACTGTTGTGTTTATTTTTTTTTTTTATTCGAAAAAATGTTTTAAGGTTTAGTGTACATAGTATTTGGGAAAAGTGGCAGATCCATTTTTAGTATGTTTGCTTATAACAAAGTAATGATATGATCCACTTCTAATTATATGAGTATATTCATAAGTGTGGCAGTGATTTTGGGGTATGGGTTGGCAGGAAATCTAAGATTACATGGGTAGCAAAGCTTCTTGGCTATGTTTTTGTGATGTTTCAGTATTCAGTGGTCTATGTGAGATCGCTATGTCTCCCATACAGGTTGGCTGAATGTCGTCGAGGTAGAGGCTAGTCTGAGGTGGATAGATGTATGACAGAAAAGGGTGAGAAAACTTTTTAGATATTTAAGTGAGAGAAAAAATCTAAATCAAGAATAATTAAATAAAGAAAAATAAGAATAATATAAACAAGGTGAAAGATGGATGCATGTGGGGGACCCTTGTTAGCCAAGAGAAATAGGGTGACATGTGAAACACCTGGGGGGCCAGAAACAATACCCAGTGCCTCTGTGGACTTTCACATGTGGAGGAATCTAAATGATGGATTACGTTTGGCAGAAAATCACCGAGCATATAGCCTTCTTCTCTGTTATCTACGGTCCATTGATGGTGAGGTGGCACGTGCAGAACTGCGACGGAGCCTTGGCAGATTTTGCACCAGTTTACAAGGAGGAAGGCGTTCTACTTGAACTCTCCAAAGTAAAAACAGACAAATCCTAGACCTGATGGGATACACCCAAAAGAGCTTTGATGTGTCCTGGTAAAACCTCTAGCACACCTATTTAACCAGTCACTAATGACAGGAGTAGTTCCAGAAGACTGAAAGTTGGCAACAGGTAGTACTGCTGCACAAAAAAAGGTGGTAGAGAAGACTTGGCACACTATAGACCAGTAAGCCTTACATCGGTAGTTGGCAAATTAACAGAAACCATACTAAAGGATATTAAATATCTGGAAGTAAATGGTTTGCATGATCAGTAACAGCACAGGTTTACTACAGGAATATGCTTTTTAACTTAATTTATTTTTTAGACTGGGAACTAAGATAATAGACCAGGGAGGAGCTGTTGATACAGCCTATCTAGATTTCAGTAAGGCATTTAACACTTTACCCAATTAAAGACATAAATAAATAATAATTAAATAATTAAAGGTAAGCAGACAATGCAATAAAACATCTGAAAAATCAAGCAGGGAGGTGGGTTGAGTAGGGAAAGGCATTGGTATCAGGACGTGGGAGGCCACTCTACAGATCTATCATCAGGCCTCACCTAAATTATTGTGTACAGTTCTGGAGACCCCCACCTCCACAAGAGTATTGATGCAGAGAGTTCAGAGGAGAGCTACAAAAATGGTAAGTAGTTTGCAGGAGAGAAATTATCATTAAGATAAAGGGATCTTAATATATATATATAGCTTGGAGGAAAAGTAAATAGAAACATTTAAATAATCAAAGGAATTTTACAAAGTACAGGGAAGTTTACTTGAGAAGACTAATAGAGGTTTAAACACCTTACATCTGGAAAAACTGGTAGACTAAATGGGCCAAATTGTTCTTATATGCCCTCAAAGTCAGAAAATTTGTAGATTGAAGATACTGTTTTGTGAAAGATGTTGTGATATAGGGTCTAGTTCTTTTCCTGGCTGAGTGATATACTAATCCTTATACTTCTTACATTTGCAGTTAAATTATCTTGGCCCTCCGTTTAATGACCCAGACTTCAATCCACCACGTGCTGGGGGGCCAGAAACAATACCTAGTGCCTCTGTGGACTTTCACATGTGGAGGAATCTAAATGATGGATTACGTTTGGCAGAAAATCACCGGGCATATAGCCTTCTTCTCTGTTATCTACGGTCCATTGATGGTGAGGTGGCACGTGCAGAACTGCGAAAGAGCCTTGGCAGATTTTGCACCAGTTTACAAGGCCTGGTGGTTAGTATTGCTGGAGTAATGTCTTCCCTGGGGTATCAGCCCCCACAAGAACTTGCTACTTCCTCTCCACTCCCAGCCATGGGCTATGGTAGAGGTAATGACTTTCTACGTAAGATGGAGGACTTCTGGTTGTTGAAGGAGCTGCAGATCTGGCTATGGAGGTCCGCTAAAGACTTCAACAGGCTCAAGCGGAAAGTTCCAGCTGTTGTCTCCCTCAGAGTGGAATCCCGTGGGTACTGATGTGGTGGTTTGGAGAAGATAAATTCCCACTTATGCAATTTCTGAGAGTTTAGTGATAAACATGAAAAGCAGACCATGTAGGAAAAATTGAATGTTCAATGGCTCAGGACAAGGAGAGCAGGTTGAAGAACATGACATGCATCTGGATTGTTAAGAGCACTGACCTCTGAAATACAAAAACATGGAGAGAAGTCATAAAAGCATTTTTAATAAGAAAAAAAAACATTCAGATAAATAACCACCAAATAGAGTAGATTAGAGAAAGGGTTGGAAGAGAAGTGAGGTATGCTAATAGATAGTATAACATTTGATGGAAAATATCTGCCTTCCCTTCCCTACTTGTGTCATCGGTGATACTGGGAACCTTGCTTGTCATATAAAGCAGACAGGGCGCAAGGAACAGTGAAACACGAGCAGGCTATACTGACCCTACAGGGAAGATGGCTATAATTATCAGGCCCGGCGGAACATACAAGGTAGTTATTGTTGAATTTTCATCAACAGTGGTAGATATATGAGAGACAAACTTTTTTTTAGCACATCTGGAAGTGCTTATAAATATTGAACACTAACAATACAGCAGAGGGAGTTTAATCTCAGGAGATTATTATTTTGTAGGAACAGTTCGAAAAGTGAAAATGGTCACTGCTTCAAAGGGCATGAAAAGTATAACAAAAAACAATTATTTATATAATATTTCCTTATTTGTTTCCAGCTGGAAATGAACCCTAAAAAGAGCCATTATATAAACTATAAACACTCCACATATACATTTTACATTTTTACATTACCAGAGTTTGCTTAAATCATGCTGCCTTTGTTGGTACATACAGAAGGAGGTATTTCTGTATATCTGAAAAAATATTGCATAGTGTGTGTGTGTGTTTACGTATGTGTAATATATATATATATATATATATATATATATATATATATGACTTTTTTTGTGTATTTCTGCTCTTTTTGTTAGGTTATTTCCCCTGTATCAGTGTGAGTGTTTGTGTAGGTCTGCCCCATCGTTTACTTGACCAAGAGCATGTATATTTATTTATTGCTATTTGAAATGTTATTTATTTTATGTTGTATTTATTTTTGAATTCCCCGAAGGTAAATGTATTTCCTTAGAGGTAATACTATTACTTAACCCGCTGAATGGTGAGTGGGCTTGCAAACTGATGCTCCTCCATGCATTTTTTTCACCGCTCTGACACTCAGTGGGTTAAATATTCTTAAATATAAGTCACGGACTTGAGATTCAGATAAGACTGAGTAATATATACTTTATATTCTGTGCATACACTTGGAGTTATAAGACTGCTTGTATATACATAAGTTGCCCATATATACCAAATATTTTACAGATTATAATATAAACCCTTCCATATACACTCTGCTTAACTGAAAATCAAAACCATCTTAATGAGTTTATGTGCTAATGGGATATAATTAGGTAAAATAATGGCTAAGAATGTGGTCTTGTAATTAGTAGCACCTTTGTGCTGTGCTATTTTTAAATAAAGTGTTTGTATGTATATATATATATATGTATATTTTTCAACTGAATAAACATTAGCCTTATAAGCCCTGTAGTATCCACATATTAGTAAGTTCCTCTCATTAAAGTACACCATATGACCACACAAACTCAGTTCAGTATATATATCCTTGCATTCTAGAAGTATGAAATAATTCTATGTATATACACCACAGAGGTATAAATATGTAAAATCAGATTATGTAAACCATGTACACAACAGTCTTACTGGTATGCAAACGAGACAGGCACTATATGTGCCTCAGCCTAAATGTCTAATAAACATTTTATTCATTATTCTTGTTGCATTTGTCCAGTACGGAAGAAATCAGTTCATTTATCAATATGGAACTAGACTGCATTAGAGTAAATATTGGCAAAAATGTACAGTGTAGACCTGGTATTTATGCCTACATATACTTGCAGGCAGTGCTCCACATTTATGGTGTATATTGGTACACGCTACCCTATACATGTCACCTCTACATGCAAATTGGTAGCTGATTTATCCATCTTAAAATCGGACTTTCTGTCCACTAACGCATGCCTCCCAACCGTCCCGCTTTCAGACTGGGACCTCAGTGGCACAGCAGGATTCGAGACTGCACCAGTGGTCCTGTTTTAATTTTCCAGTATCTGGGAAACCAAAATATGCAGAATTGTTAATCTTTGCATTGTCTTCCATCCTCATAGCAAAAAAAAGAGAGATTTTGTTTCAATCTGTTCCACAAATGCCACTAGAATGATGACAATACTCAAAATAAGGCTAAGTATTTTTGACTGAGGAAGTACAATTATAATAGTATTATTTCTTAATTACATACATTTTTACACATAATATTATACACATAAAATGTTTAAAAGCAAAACATATAGTGGGGAAATATCCAAATAAATGTCCAGATGTTGTGGATAATCTTTTGAAGCCACTCATGGTGTCCACCAAACATCACAGTTCTATATAATGCTTATCCAGGAAATTAAATGATCACATTGCAATTTTGTGTGCCAAAACAAACAAAGAGAACTACAAAAAAAATCCTTGACAAAAATAATGTCATACATAGTATAGTGAGTTAGGTTGTCATCTTGCTTGCTAAGTGTGTAAATCCTACCATTGGATGTTTGGACCAGCTGTCAAATGTTTCTGCGGCCAGGGGAACATGAATCACCCTCCATAGAGAAGAAGCAGTGCTTTGTGTGAAAGATGGAGGTAAGTGTCACGGAAGCCTCTGTGCCCTGGGCTCCTGAGGACTATTGTATGTAAATTACCCCCTTGTACTGTTTTATAGGGCTGCAACAACTAATCGATAATAATCCATAATGAAGATCGTTGCCAACGATTTTCATTATCAATTAGTTAAATCAGTTTTAACTAAAATCGGTTTTCTCAGAGCAAATGATCTGAAAAAGAGCCCTTGCCTTATAATCCGACCTCAAATAGAGGTCAGACTATAACATTAAGATCCAGATCCCCCTGCAGGAGGGCTGGATCCTCCTCTCTGGCAGCCGGTGCGCACAATGAATTTGTCTATCAGCATATGGTGTTGGAGCGTCAGTTGTGTGAGCCTAGGGTTAGAGGCACTTGAGAGGAGCAGGACTAAGTGACAATTTCCTAAGTGTCACTGTCTAAGAGTTTACCAAGAGATTCATTCTACTGCTTACTCTGCTGATACTCATCCCATGCACATCATCAGGAACTAATTCATAATCTCTCTTCTCTCGTCTACAGGTATTTCTACATTTTTGCCTTTGTCCTGTCTGTAATCTACTGGCTGTCCTGCTAAATTAATTAATTGCCTTTACTCTGTTTGTAATCTGCATCATTGCTGGCTGCTCTGCTTAATTAATTCATTTCTAGGCATTTTCCTTCTTTGCATTATTCCTTTCTTTGTCTTTTGATTTGTCTATACTGAATTATTAGTACCCTGTTAGTTATCCTTCCCTCTCCCCCATATGTCTGTGATTTTACTGTGGGCTAATTAATCAATTGGCAAATACCTATCAAGCACCCATTGCTATATCAATACTGACATTGGGGGCACAAGCCTCTTAGAGACACAGGTCAATTTCCATCTGTGTGTCACTTTCCTAAATTGAGGAAAACAAGGAGGGCAACCAGAAAGGACAAAGAGGAACTTGGAGGCTCCCTGCAATCAATACCCCACTGAACCAACATCAAGTGCTGCCTACTGTTTATTGTGTGCTTCATCTCCATTCTATTCCCCATCACCATCTTTCTATAATTATAATTACCATGTTCACAACCCCCTTGTTTCTATTTTCACTTCCTCTATTATTAGTAAAACAGTTATCTCTCTCCAGCCACCAGCACCTCCACAATCTCTGTGGGCAATCTCTCTACTCATGCAAGTCCTATTCCCACCTTCTCTCACTCTCTCTTCTTCTTCTTTTAGCAGCGGGGGACATTTCCCCAAATCCTGGCCCTCCTTTGTTGCTCTCTTCCCTATTCTCTCCCTGTCAACATTTAAGAAACTTCAATAAAAATAAAAGTTTTACCCCCCTTTTACCTTTGCACACTGGAATACATGTTCTGCGTAACAAATTAACAGCCTTACACAACCACTTTGCCTCTAGTTCCCTGCACCTTCTTGCTCTGAAACTGAAACCTGGCTAACTTCTTGTAACACTGCTTATCCCGCTGCTCTTTCCTCACTCACACTCCAAGACCTGATGACAGGAAGGGTGGGTGGGTAGGCTTCCTACTCTCCTCAAGTTACATTTCAACCTATTCCATCTGCTCCATCAATTTCATTTTCCTAATTTGAAGTCTATCTGACTATTTAATCTCATCTCCTTACACATTGCTGTTATATACCATCCTCATCTCCCGGCTAACGTCTTTCTTGATCACTTTTCCATATGGCTTTCTCTCTTTCTCTTCTCTGATGTTCCTTCTGTCATTCTTGGAGACTTCAAAATCCCAGTTTACACCCCTTTGAGTCCCATGGCTTCAATTTCTTTCTATTACCTGTTCTACTAACCTACTAACAATGATGGTCACAACCTGGACCTTATTTTTTCTTGCATGTGTTATAGTATCTCACTAAATCTCTCTAATTCCCCTGTCCCCCTCTCTGACCACCACTTTCTATCTTGCTCTCTAACCTTGTCTTGTAATAGCTCCCTTGCACCCCAACCTCGCCTAACCAGAGACCTTAGCTCTAGAAACCAGCAGAAATTCTCAACCAATTTACTCCCTTTCCTATCTCCTATCTCAAACATGTTGTGCCCTAACAATGCTACCTCTCTCTATAACGCCACCCTCACATCTGCTCTTGAGGATGTAGGCCGTTACTACTCACTCTTCACGATGTGCACGTTGGCACACAACTGTAACCCTACACCTTGGACGTTGTTCCCACACTACTGAATGTGGTTGGCAGAAGTCTCATTCCATGTGTGACTTTCTGCATACATTAATGCTACTACTTTGCTCTCATCCTTGCTAAGGAAACCTAATTCACCTCCTCCCTGTCTCATAACCCTAAACCAGTCAATTTCCTTATTCTACCTATCCCAACTACCCCTTCCACTAACCTTAATGCCTCTAGCCTTGTCATATACTTCAATAATAAAATCAAATCTATCAGATATGAAATATCTGCACAATCACCACCCTGACTTACCCTTCCTTTGATTATTCGCCTTCCTACCCACTGACCTCTTCTTCCTTCACAGCATTAAAGCATTTCTCTGCCGTCACTAAAGAGGAGGTACATTCTCTTCTTCTTTCCTCTTGTCGAACCACATTTCCCCTTGGCCCGATTTCTTCCCTTTTTAGCCAGTCTACACTTGTCCCTATTCTAGCTCACATCTTCAACCTCTCCCTGTCTACTGGATCTGTCTCATCCTCCTGTAAGCATGCTACTATTACACCAATCTTGAAAAAGCCTGACTGATCTGTCCAATTACCGTCCTATCTCTCTACTTCCTTTCGCCTCCAAGGTTCTTGAAATAATTGTTTATAACCAATTAACAAAGTTTTTTCATTCCAAATCCTTAGTTGACCCCTCTTCAATCTGCTTTTTGTCCCCAACACTCTACTCAGATTGCCCTTACGATAGTTACTAATGACCTACTCACTGCTAAATCCAAGGGCTCTTTTGACACTGTGGACCACCCTCTTCTCCTTCAAACTTGTCATGCTCTTGGTCTCTGTGATACTGCTTTCTCATGGTTTATTTCCTACCTCTCTGATCGTGCATTCAGCATCTCTGTCTCCAGTAACACTTCCTCTCCCCCTCTCAGTCGAGGTACCCCAAGGCTCAGTTCTAAAACCCCTTCTTTTCAGACCTCACCTAGAGTATGTGTATAGTTCTGGAGAGTTAAGGGGAGCACCATTAAAATGGTAAAATGTTTAATAATTATAACAAAATAATAAGGGATAAGATCTATATGTATAGCTTGGAGGAAAGAAGAGAGAATGGATATGTGAAACAGTTTAATACATAAAGCGATGTTATGAAGTATAGGAGTGAACAGCTTCCCATCAGAAGTGGTAGAGGCTAATACAATGAGGGAATGTAAATGCTTGGGATAGGCATAAAGCTATCCTGAATCTAAGACAACACCAATGACTGATTATGATCTGGTCTGTACTTCAAGAAAATCAGGAAGGCTAGATGGGCCAAAGAGTTCTTATCTACCTTCAAATTCTATTTGAGAGCAGAATACAGATTAAAGAGGTTAAGTGAAAAGTTAGTATTAAGTTACTTAGCTGGGTACAAACAATTAATTTAAGACGCTTGAAAGTAAGAAATGGGACAGTAGTCTGACAGTAATTTGAGTGTTTGAGTCCAGTGATGCCTTTTTCAAGATGGGTCTTGTGGCATCCTTAAAGGAGGATGGGGAAGATCTAGTGGATTGGAAGATATTAACAATAATATTTTATGGACCAGGGCCATGGGTCCATTGAACCCAGGTGGCACTTAGTGGGGGGTGGCATTGCTGGGGGAGAAAATAAACTGAGAATTATCCCAGGGATACCAACACTGCCAATGCAATACAGTGGTCACTTACAATAACAATAAAATAAGCTGTCACTAATCTTGGCCTCATCAGCTACATTACGGTTCCGCAGGTATCCCCCCTCCCCGTATAACCAGCAAATGAGCTGATCATCCCTCTGCTCAGGTAGAGAACAGCACATTGGCTGATACCGCAGCTGATTAGCAATCACTGCGCCAGTGTGCCCCAGCTCACTATTGAGCAGTGCTTGGTAAATCACCAGACACTAGTCTTACAAAAATATATATATATATATATATATATATATATATATATATTTAGATATAAATATATATGCTGTAATATTAGTTATGGATGTGGTTTTGTTGGAGGGGTTTGGAGGGATTTTTTCTTTTATTTTGTTTTGGAAGTTGGAGGTATTTCATTCTCTGTCCTAGGCAGCACGATGTCTTGGGCCAGCCATGACAACGACAAGTGTTGACAAGATATTGGGTACCATGAGCGGCCAGGAACATGTGCGTTGGGTTAAAGGAAAGCGGAAAATAAGAAAACACCCTTCATATATCTATGCACATTTGCTCTTTGTGCGTATTTAGTCATGATGTTAAATCCATTCAATAAGCCAATATGAAACACTGCACCCTTTGCATTTAAGGAACAGAAACAAGTATCCTCAAGTGTTAACTGTAAGTTTGCTTGCGGTTCTGGGCTATATGATTGTTTATACAGGACATCTCCCCAAATTCATGTTTTTTTTAAAACAGACAGGTCCACAGATGATATCATACAAACTTGTTCAGACATGTTTAAACTTCTCTTCTCTTCCATTAGATGGAGCAGTTTGTTTACAAGTGAAACCCTATTAGATACCAAGTAACACCCGCAGAGAAACCAAACAAGGAAGAGAGACAGTCAGAAAAAGACTGAGCAGACAGAGATACTCAGCAGTAGTGATCATGGACAAAAAGCGTCGAGTGACAGACTGCTTTCAGGTAGTCAGAGATGGCAAAAAGAGGATGACAGCCCCTAACAGAGGAAAACCAGCTGTGCAATATAAAGGAAGCAAAGCTAAAGGAAAGCCAGAGGAGACACCAACCAAGCAAAAGTCAGAGATAAACAGTGAGACATTTCTACCACTCTTTATACGCAGTAATTAATCACTGATTTTGGGTTGTTGTTGTTGCCTTGTGTCATGTTACCAGAAGTTCTCAAAAATAAACTCTGGCTTCTTTTACCCTTAAGGGGTTACAATGTTACAACCTAGTCTTGTGATATTCCTTGTGTTGAGGAAAGAAGGTGCCAATGCTCACCACACCAGTACTTCTATACTTTTTTGTATCATACTCTTAAAAGGCGTAGTTGCCAAGTGCCCGAAGTAAGTGGTTTTTTAGATGTTGGTCTACTCTAGACCAGTGGTTCTCAACCTTCCTAAAGCTGTGACCCTTTAATACAGTTCCTCATGTTGTGGTGACCCCCAACCATAAAATTATTTTGTTGCTACTTCATAACTGTAATTTTGCTACTGTTATGAATCGTAATGTAAATATCTGATATGCAGGATGTATTTTCATTCTTACAAATTTGAACATAATTAAAGCACAGTGATTAATCCCCCCAAAAATGTAATTATATATTGTGAAATATGTGTTTTCCGATGGTCTTAGGCGGAAAAAAGGGTCGTTCGATCCCCAAAGTGGTCGAGACCCACTGGTTGAGAACCACTGGCCTAGACACATGCTCAGTGTTACATGACAGGCCATTGCACAGGTGGAAAGCCTGCTTTAGAATGGGTAGAAACATTGTGACAGTAATAGGTGCAGGGAGTGATACAATATTGCAGCTGCATTAGATTTAAACTATAAACTATGAGACACGGGGCCAAGGCGGGTGCCACTTGCAAGAGAGCTCAGATACAAACACATATTGTGATACCATATTGTGGCACTCCATACCATGCAGCACCTAGAGATTTTGAATCAAGGCAAATAATCTCTACTTTAACATGCTAGACAGCCCACAGAACTATATATGCTTTCAGGTGGTTGCTAGAAGTAGACAGGAAGAGCATCATAACTTTCATGCATTCAATGAAGTAAAAAACCTGCCTTGCTTACAGTGCAGGAAAGACATTTTGATCCCCTGCTGATTTTGTACGTTTGCTCACTGACAAAGACATGATCAGTCTATAATTTATTTGTTTATTTGAACAGTGAGAGAGAGAGTAACAACAACAAATCCAGAATAACGCATTTCAAATAAGTTATAAATTGATTTGCATTTTACTCAGTGAAAGGTTTTGGGATGATTCATGCCCTTCATTTTATAACATGACCGTGTACTCTACACTTTTAGGTGACAAGGTAATTGCCAAGCTAACCGAGGCTGTGTGGCAGGTGCTTAGACAATTCACCATTGGCCAGGTATCTACTCTCTCACCTCACTGTTCATTGCAAATAACCAATACTTGCTGGTGCTCCTAGCTAGAAGAACCAGTCTGGCTCTGCATAACGCATAATTTGATGAAAGTGAAATCTCACTGATTTAACTATACATTATACAGGACCAGCCAAGCTCTTCCTGCAGCAGAAGCTTTTTGGGTATAGACCTTTATGATATATAGTGAAGTCAAAGAGATGAAACCAAAAGGCTCTACCAACTCTCCCTTTAGTGAATGACTAGTGCACAAGTGTCTATTTTCCTGTGAGCTGGACAGTTTGCAGAAGAGCTTAGTTTGGTTCAATGAGGCTGGCAGGGTCAGAGTGTACGGAGAACCCTGGTAAGTACCGGTCCTTCAAACATTTTAATAAATACTATAAGATAAACAAAACTTTTGAGCCTTAGTGAATCCACCTCAATGACTGGCATTGAGCGCCTATCATTCTTTGTTGTCCAGTATTAAATTGAGGAATTGGCATCCTGTAAACCATTATAATGTTTCACACATTTTGTTCCTGCAAAATGGTCAGTTTACATGAGGCAGTCTCAACATCTGGAAACACTTCTGGAGAGCCAAAAGCCCTCCTGAATGGCCTTGAAAGCTAATCCTGTGAGGCCCTGAACCATCAGTTACAACAACAGTTGTCATAGAAACAGCTGTGCAATACAACATAACACTGGGAGCTTGATTGGGCAGGTAATTTATCTGCCCATAACAACTCATTTGCTTTAACACCCCGCTTGCCTGTGTATTTGCACACACAACATAGTTTAGTGGAGAGCACACTGTGGGTATAGTATTCTTTTTTTTAATAAGCAGTATAGACAGTCCATATGGGTCAAACACATAGACTACAAATATACATTCCGCAGCTAATACTGGTATATTTTGTTTCTCTGGAAATGTATTAGAAGTGTTTTATATAACCCTTGGAGTACCAGCTATATGTGGCTGGCCCACTAAGGCTAGAGTGTCAGCTATATACCATATATGTAGCGGCACTGTATGTTACCTTCTCCATGATTGCTACACAAGATCACATAGAAGACTTTTATGTAGTACAGAGATGACTGCCAGTGGCTCTTGAACCTCTGTTTCTTCTTTAAGAGGAAGTGTTCTGTGTTTGAAAGTACATTCAAGACTCCCATTAAAGAGGAAAGCCATACAGTTACATTCAAATGTGCTGATAAATGACGATAAAAATATAGGTACCCATATAGTGCTGCTGCATACCAGGGCAAAAGATGAAGTGCCAACATGCTGCCAGTTTATCTATTTTGATATCAACTTGTTTGTAAAACATCCCAATCCCTGCTACCATGCAAGGATCGTTGACGACGAGGCCACAGGTGTCCCTACCTAAACCCAAATAAACTAACTAGAGCTTATGTCCACTGCAAATTTAGGGACTTTAACTCCTTCCTATACCCTGCAGACTACTTGTGTGTACAAGGATATCTATTGCATACATTTTTACTAAGGGACTGAGGGCTTTTTTAGAAAATCGTTTTACTTACATTGCTTATACTATTTGGTTTGGCGGTCATGGGGATTTAACATGGGAAAATGCATTTTTTGTTTCCTTTTTTGGCTATTTTTAGCACTATATCAGGTAATAGCTAGTTTAGACTAACCTGTTTATCCTATCTGTGAATAGCATAACTAATGCTCAAAGAAAAACAAATTACTGTATATATGGTTTCCCCTAGTTAAGTGTAGGTGGTGTATAGGATTGTCACCTAAATGTAACTATAGCAAAAAAAAAGGATTGTGCCCTGACACCAGGCCCTCAAGGGGTTAAAGCAGAATCCACATCGTATAAAAGCTGCCAGCAGTAGTTATGTATAAATAACAAGTTATCCAGCAATATTTTGGTACCAGGACACAATTGCCCAATACTGTAAATACCCTATTCTATGCCAACATTCTTTATTCAACCTCTTATTCTCAAACTCAGAAAGGGTGCTATACTTTATTAAAGTTGTAATAGCAGAAAAAAATGGGCAGGCTAGAAGGGTTGATTAATTCTTGTCTGTCATCAATTTGTGTTTCTATGGTTCTAAGACTCAAGAAGACATTGACAGCATTTAAAATAAAGTATGTAAATTAAAATATTATGACTATTATTTAATACAAATAAAATAACTGAATGAATCATGGCAAAGTTCAAAGCAGATACTTACTTCACAAACATAATTACATTTATTACATTTCCTTTAGCATCAAGCTTTTTAACTTATTTTCAAATCAAAAAATAAACAAAATGTCAAATAACTGTGCCAGAGCCCTAAAGTATAAAAAAAACTACTACACAACCGGTGCAAAGTTAAGTGACAACACATTTCATGGCATTGCTGAGCTTCTATCTGAGGTTTGCAGCTGGCCCTGTCATTGAGCATGTAGTACTCTTAACTTTTTCTGTTGGTGGCACTGGTGCCTCAATTCTTACAATGGCACTAATTTCAGGCCATGCATCAGGTGGGTGCGGCCCACACAGTGCACCCAAGCCAGATTCCAATCCTATCCCTATCCTAATAAGCAATAAACACTCACTGGCCACTTTATTAGGTACACCTGTTCAATTGCTTGTTAATCACAAATAGCTAATCAGCCAATCACATGGCAGCAACTAAATGCATTTAGGCATGAAGACGTAGTCAACACATCTTGCTGAAGTTCAAACCAAAAATCAGAATGGGGAAGAAAGGGGATTTAAGTGACTTTGAACGTGGCACGGTTTTTGGTGCCAGACAGGCTGGTCTGAGTAGTTCAGAAACTGCTGATCTACTGGGATCCTACTTGTGCGAGATGCACGTAGGCAACTTCACTGCTGGCACTTCCACCGGTGCTTTTCCGTCATAGAAGCCCTGGCAGAAGTGTCGGCAGAGGAGGTTGTCTGCATGCATCGCACAGACGTCCAGTGGCTGGCCCTGCTAGACCTCAGGGAGTCTGGGAGTGCATTGGTAAGTCTGGGGGGTGGCATATCTAGGGAGCAGAGTGGCATATCAGGGGGGCAGATTGGCATTTCTAGGGGGCATAAAACATATCTGGGACAGATCTGCATTTCTAGAGTGCAGAGTGGCATTTCTAGGGGGCATAAAGCATATCTGGGGGGCAGAAGGGCATATCTATAAGTAAGGTGTATTATGAATTAAGGGGGGCACCTTAAAATGGCTATAGGTTTACTCTTTGTATATAACATATGCTGACTAACTGCATAATAGATACCAAAAATGTTAAAATACATGTATTCTTGTGTATTAGGTAAAATACTGTTTTACCATTCCGCTGTGTACTTTTTCTTTAAAAATATATATATTTTTTAAAATAGCATCGAACTTTTAGGGTGCGGCCAATATTAGAGCCAATGCGGTATTACACTATTCTTACTTGAATGAATCCCCCCTGATCTTTAGTCTTTCTTACTAATGTGATGCAATTTCATCAGGTTTGTCTGCCTTGGAAAAACTGAGAGAGTTTGACCTGAACTGGCACTTTGGACCATGCTCAGGTAAGTAATCTCAGAATTATATTTTTTCAGTGTGTTCCATGAATGAGGGCTAGCATTATATACATATGAAAGTATGTCACATGTATATTACAGGTATTACCAGACTGGAGAGGTGGCAGAGGGCACAGGAACTCCAGCTTTCACCACCTGAAACTATTAGGCAAATACTCCTGAACCACCCATCTGACCCTGCCTATCAATACAGGTATATAATGTTTTGATGTTTTGTACACAATGGTGGACATATACAGCACACAGCAATAACTGGTCTTGATTATATGAAGTAGAGACCCTGTCACACAACTGTTTTGTGTGACAATCAAGAATGATTAGTCTGCCAGAAGAAATTATGGCAGATTACTACTAGGTAATGTAACTTATCTTCTCACTGTCTTACAGTTTGTGGCATGCATATAACCTTTAAGAACGGACAATGACATCATCAGGACTTCATTGCTCTAAGATGTATCACAGACATCCATTTTGCTCTACAAGTTTTTTGTTTCTTTGTTTTTTTATTTACATATCCAAAAGAGACCAGCAAAACTTTAATTAACTACCAGCGCCAAGTGCTAACCCAACAAACTTGGACACGGCAGGCAGACAGGCGTAACCATAAAATTGGCGCATTACGGCTACTTGGATGCAAGGCTGCAAGACCTAGCTTTTGAATTACCCATCATCTTCACGCTGTATAACAAACAATAATCCGTCAGGATTTCATGGCTCCAGGACACAGCCCAAGACATCCATTTTGCTCTGCATTACAAGGATACTGGTATCCTTTGCCGGGAGTTTATAAGATTAAGCAATATGACATTAGTATGGCTTGATGGGAATGTCGTGATAATGGTTTGTCTGTTATATATTTATTGCAAGTCTATAGTTTGACTTCAAAGACCAAACATAGAACCGGCTGGAAATAAGCAGTCACTATTTTCCCCTTTGTTTTAAGTTAGCTCCAGGATACACCAGGGTTAGTTTTTTAGTTGCTGTTAAAACTACAAAATGTCACAACCCTCAGCTAGCCACTTCGACTCCAAGTATAACAAGAAAAACTAACCTACAAATAGATGTTGCAAGCAAAAATATTAGTGTGGGACAAGTGCTGGAGGGAAATGGCAAGGAAAATACATGCACATGTATGAATTTTCTGTTTTGGTATTACCCCAGCAGCATCAAAGGGCTGTTCAACAAAGCTCAGAGTGGAATTATGCTCTTAAATAGCATTTAAGTACTAAGTGTGCACTGATTACCTTAGTAAAATTACCTGTTCTAATGGCTCTATGTTAGTTGTTATGTCAAACTTTGTTTATTAGTTGGTTTTTTTCATCAAAATGTTTACTTCTAGATTTTAAGCTTGTTTGAACAGGTAAAAATGAGTGGAAAAGGGATAACATTACATTACATTTATTTATAAAGCGCCGGCAGATTCCGCAGCGCTGTTACAGTAAGTAGAAGGTTATATGCATAAGACGCTAAAGTAAATTAATTGTGCATAATTACCGGTAACTACTGCTCAGTTAACCAAGTAAAATACCCCTATCTACTTTTTACAAAGAAAACCATACAAAAAATAGAAAAGTGACATATATCAGAAAAGCTATTTGCTTATAATTGCTTGAAGATCTTATACATTTGTAGTTGTACCGGGGAAAAAATAAACAAAAATAATATAGTGCTGTCTCTCGTAAAGCACAAATAAAAAATGATTCACGCACTCACAATTTTAAGAGCAATGCACAGCTCTATAAATAAGGATTATTTTATATTGGTCTGCTGACTCTAAAAGACACAATGTAGCTTGACTCCAATTACATCAAAGGACAGAAAATAAAAGTTTTTTCTTCTGTAACGAAAACAAAAAACAAAAAAAAACAAAGCATTGTGTGTCAAGTTTAAAAAATTGACATTTAATAGCCAACCACGGCTTAATTACGGTTTTGCAAATGCAACAATCCAACAGAACCCTTTAAAATATAGACACTCCCCTCCAGGCCTCCTTCCGTCTTGAAACGCTGAATCCTATTTTACAGCAGCAGTTTCTTCTGAGGAGGAGCAGAGCAGGAACACGCGTAAAATAACCAACAAGAACAAAAAAGATGAGATTGCCTCCGAGTGCACGCCCTCTATCTCCTACAGATGGGCAGGGGAAGAGTTCCAATTAAGACCTTGGAGACTATAAAAGAATGATACAGAAGAAAGGGGGTGTGCACTTGGGAAGCTCTGGAAAGCAAAAAGCATCTGACATGCCTTCAGACTCTTCCATTACCATTGTTTGAACAATTTATATATACAGTAGCAGGAGGAAGTACCAGCATTTAGGTATACATTTGTCTCAAACTACAATGTGATCTAAGATACAATAATGAACAAACACAATCTGTCTGAACTAATAACACACAAATTATTGTATTCTTTATGTCCATATGGAATACATCATTCAATCATTCACGGTGTGAGTTTGAAAAAGTATGTAAACCCATAGGCTATCCACTTCAACAAAAGCTAATTGGAGTCAGGAGTTAGCAAATCTGTAGTCCAATAAGTGTTTTATTGATACTTTAACCCCTTAAGGACCAGGCTGTGTTTTACCTTTTGTACCATTGGGACCGAGGCTGTTTTAACACTTTTGCGGTGTTCGTGTTTAGATGTAATTTTCTCCTCGTTCATTTAGTGAACCCACACAAATTATATGTTGGTTTTTTTCAGGACAAGAAGGGCTTTCTTCAGATACCATTGTTTTGATCATATTATCTAATTTCCCATAAAAAAAAATAAAATATGATGAAAATTTAACCCCCTCCCCCACATTTTCTGACTTCTACCCCAAAAAGCTAATGAAAAAACCTACTAAATATATTCTACTATTGGTCCTGAGTTTAGAAATACCCAATGTTTTTAGATTTTTTTGCTTTTTTTCTGCACGTTATGGAGCATTAAGTACAAGTAGCGTTTTGCCATTTTGAGGCATTACAGCAACACCGTTTAAGCTTAGAAAGTGATCGTTGATCACTTTCTAAGCTTGTTTCAGTCTCATGATGTGTTAGGCACGTCATAGGTCGTTAAGTGACCGTTTTGCATGATGTGCCTGACCCGGCAATGGACGTTAAGGGGTTAAAATTAAAATCACTCAAACATTTTTGTTAACCATGCATGTTAACCATGCCAAATAAAAAAGAAATCTCAGAAAATCTACAATCAAGAAGTATCGATTTTCCACAAATATTCGACCGTTTCTGTGTTCAGTCCAGGCGAATATTAGTGTTAGGGCTGAAACAACTAATTGATAAAATCGATAATAATCCATAAAGAAAATCGTCAACGAATTTCATTATTGATTAGTTGAATCCAATTTATTGACTGTAAGATGAGGGTTTTGTTCAGAGCAAATGATAATAACACTAAGATCCAGATCCCCCGCACCTCTGCAGGGGACCTTGATCCTCCTCTCTGACAGCCGGCAGGCATCTGTGCGATGCACGCAGACATCCTCCGCTTCTGCCCTCCAGGGCCAGCATCAGGTGACTTACCAGTGCTCCATCATAGAAGCACTGGCGTAAGTGGAGGGCAGAAGCACATCGTAGACACCCACCAGCTGCCAGTGAAGAGGATCCAGGTCCCCTTCAGCGCTGTGGAGGATACACCTGTCTGGCAGCTGGTGGGCGTCTGCGCGCAGACAACCTCTGCTACTGCCCTTCTGGGGCTTCTATGATGGAGCACCGGAAAGTCATGTGATGCCAGCACTCAGTACATGTATGGGCTTTGTCATTAAGGGGTTAAATATAGCTTTTATCATTATGTCAGTAAAATAAGAAGGGAATTAGGGAAATGTCATTGTGATAGAGATAAAAGGGTTGATGACACGTTAATGTAAATTTAAATTTTTTTTATTCAGATGTTTGTTCTTTAACTCCTGATGCAGAAACTAGGCCTGGCGAGGTTCCAGGAGTTAAAGGTCTGTGCGAGTGACTAGATTGATCGCCGGCAGGGGCCTCCTTTGGCATCAACCAATAAAGGGCAGCTGCCTGCTGGCGATCAATAGAGTCGCTGGCACAGACCTTTAACTCCTTGCGCAATCCTACATATTCCCGCTGCTGTTAACCCCTGCAATGCTGCGTAGACAAGGTAGGCTAGAGAGGGAAGGGACCAGAGAAATTAGTTAGGCTATTAACGAAGAAGAACATGAAGATTCTTCACGTTGTGTCTTTGTGTACGTTTTGCCGCCACCATGTTAGTTTCTTCTGTATTCGGGCTGAACAACGAAAATGCACCCTTCATGTTCGTTTTCATGTTTGCCCAAATACGAATGCTCAAGTCTAGTATTAACATAATGCCAAGGAGGAAAGACATCAGCAATGATCTTAGAGAAGCAATTGTTTCTGTCCATCAATCTGGGAAGGATTATAAGGCCGTTTCCAAACAATTTAAAGTCAATAATTCTATATGTTCTACAGAAAGATTATTCAAAAGTGGAAAACATCCATGACAGTTATCAGTCTTCCCAGGAGTGGACATCCCGGCAAAGTCACCCCAAGGTCAGACCGTACAATGCTCAGAGAAATTTCAAAAAACCCAAGAGACTCTCTACAGGTCTCAGTTAGCATGTTACATGTTAAAATGCATGTCAGTACAATTAGAAAAAGACTGAACACATATGGTTGGTTTGGAAGGGTTGCCAGGAGAAAGCCTCTTCTCTCAAAAAAAGATGGCAGCACGGCTTAGGTTTGCAAAGTTGCATCTGAACAAAGCAAAGACTTCTGGAACAATATCCTATGAACAGACAAGATGTTTGACCATAATGCACTGCGCCACATTTGGTGAAAACCAAACACCGCCCCCTGGAGGGGGGCAGGTTGGCAAAAGGAAATAAAAACAAAAAAATATATTAATATTCAGATTTTGGGGGGTTATCTTATAACCGAGCAAATACGGTATTATGACATTACTGTCCAACTGTTAAAAGGCACCTTTTATGACCATAAATAATTCATATTAGAACTCAACCCCACAAGAGAAGGGGGTTTTAATAAAAGCCAAAAAGCTCAGGCTTTAATATCTTGTTAATGCTAACCTATATCAATGTATACATTACTTTATTGTATTTACTTTAAAATACTTTTTTCCAATGGCAATTCCCCATTAAAGGGAACTACTTTTTGAAGTATGGATGTGCATTGAAGGGAGAGCTCATGCCTTCTTGTAGGAGAAGCTTACTTGGTCTTTCACGATGTATAGTGAGTTAAAATATTCAGCTCTGCTTGAAAGTCTAGGTTAAGAGCTGTCCAGTATGTGGATGGATGCATATCTGTTTGAATGCAAGTCATGATGAATAAATGGTTATAGCTGTATTAGTTGATATCTTATTGGGTCACACTTGGAAAAGATATAAAAGTTACATGAGCACTACTATGTATTGTGTGATTTAATGAGTGACACTCATGCACATACTAACAGACAGAAACAACTGCATTTTACAAAGCTGCAGAACTTCTTGAATAATGCCTGAACCATGACAGGCAGTGGTATTTTCCTAAACGTCCTGCAGCAGAGAGGCAAAAAACAGAACTAAAGAAATAAGGAAAAATTGTTGGGAAAAGGCGCACCTGCTGCAGAACCTTTTGGGCATATATAGGTCTCTGAAGCAGATTTGCAATCCTTCTGAATTATCTACTAAAGGGATCAATCAAAAATGTCTGACAGCTAACCGACTTTGTTGGCAGTGCAGTGGAACATTTTTTCACGGTTTTTTTCAGTTAAAAGAGGTTGGAATAAATTACAGCAGTATCATAGAATTTTCACCCAACAAACATTACACCTCCCTTTTCTTTCTAAGTACTTTGCGCTCTTATAACCAAATCGCTATTAGGTTCTTAATAATGCTGCTAATGTTGGCAGCTAAGATTTTATATACCAGTATTTGGTTTTATGGTAAATTATAATTGATACTTTGTAGCTGGTGTTATTTGCAGTTCGACCTTATGTCCTTTGTGACACTTGTCTTTCCTCTGCACTCAGTATTACTCAGTTCATGGACCTGACTCTTTAAGGAGATGTTTGATGTGATTAGCAGCGGATTGACAAAGGAAGACATTCATAGACAGTGGGTAGAGCATTGGATGGTAGTGGAGTGGATGGTAGTGGAGGTCTAAGAAATGATGATGATATTTGGATAGCATTTATGTGTGGTTAGGAGCAGAAAAAGAAGAAACAGGAACAAACTCAGAGGGAAGGGCAAAACTGATATGTTTGCCACATTTTAATGTAAAGTTTTAGTACATTAGTATATGTATCGGCAAGTTTAGAAATATTCTCTGGCATTTCTGTGCTGCATTGCATCATATTATGGTAAATGCTACATCACTGCTCTTCTTTATATACTTTATTATTATAGAGTGCATATAATTAAAAAGGAAAACAATGCATTTTGTTTAAAATACAAAAAAATATGTCTGCCAGATTTTTGGGTCCCCTCTGCAGCGGCATGGCATTCTCCAGGTTTATTGTGGAGAAAAGAATGCAGAATAAAAAGTTACAAAAATAAAATATGCGTCTCTCTTTGAATAAACTGTACTGTTTTTGTAGGACTATATATCTTCTGAAGTCTCAGCAATGTTGCTCTGTCGAACAATCCTTGCCCTGCGCTCATTCTGCAGACGCTTGGACACTATGCCTGCCCCCTCTAGATCTGACACAGATGGTGACTTGACTGAAAAGCCATGTTGAGAGTGGTCTGAAGACTGCTGGGCCAGGTGTTTCCTTCTGCGCCGTGACCTTCTACGAGCAGAAGAGGATGCTGCACGTGGGGACTGAGAAGAAGGAGACTGGTTTCCAAATACCTGTTAGAGACACAAACATCTAGTGTGGCTAATGATTGCAACATATCTACTCTCCAGCAATTTCTGCACTTATTTTCACCGTAGTTCACTGAGCTATGTGTTATGTTGTATTTGTGACCCTTAAAGATAGTGAAAATGATGCAGACTGAGCAATGACTACATGACCGCTACATGTCCCACACAATCTATCAACTTCCAGCATTACAATTACAACAGTTCAAAGGGAAAACAATATAACGGAGGGTCTACTACTCATATTAGACATAAAATATTTCGAAAACTATAGCTCTTACCTCATCTACAGAAGTGTTGTCTTCATCGCATTGCATTGGAATACTGTCTTGGGGTGTGTTGTGGCTCTGTTGTATAAAAGGCTCTCTGATCTCCTTTTCCTCCAACATCGTCTCATTTTGCACTTCATTGACTGTTGCGTGTGTCTCATCCTCTACTCTACCTTCTTTTATGCTGTCCTTGCTCATCTCTGTTATGCTGTCTTCCTTATCAGATGCAGTATCCACTTTCTCCGACACACTTTCATCCCTCTCTGACATGGTCTTCCTTTGTGCTATGTCTATGATTTCCTCATGTGATGTAACATTTTCTGTGCCCTCCATTTCACTGATAGAGCGCATAAGAGTACGTAAGCTTATCTTCAATGCTCGTGGAACACGGGCAGTGGCTTTTGTGCCATGCAATGTTTCAGGAGGACTTATCGGCTGAGAGATGGGTGGAGTTGAGCTGGGATCCCAAAGGTAGCTATGTCTTTGCTTGCTGTTTGTAATATTAGGGAAGGAAAAATATAAACTATTGTCAATTAGTTACCTACATAGTTTTGTTGTTGCGGACATCATCATTCTCCCCAAGCATTAACAGTTCCATTCCTCTCCAATACTACATCACCCTCTCTGAAGCCACAGTAATCCGCCATGCAATTTTCTCCCACCCTTTTAATTCCCTTCCTCAAGTCATGTCTAAAGTCTTTTATTAACACCCTGTCCTAATCTCAGATTTGGCCTACTTCTTCTCCCCTTATTTTTGCCGTTCTGCCACCACTCCCCTCTCCCGATCTGCCAAAATGGCCCCCATATTCCCAGACCAACCATCACTTTTACCAGACCTATGGTTTAATTAAATTAATTCCAAAGGTGTTCAGTGAGGTTAAGGTCAGGTAGGGGCTTTCCCCAAACTGGTGCCACAAAGTTGGAAGCATACAATTGTCTAAATGTGTTTGTATGCTGTAGCATTAAAATTACCATCAACAGAAACTAAGGGACCTAGCCAAAACCCTTATAATAGGCCCCATTATCTTATTATCTTCACAAATCTTTCCTTCACAAAACTTTACAGTAGGCCTACATGCATTCTGGTAGGTAGCATTCTCCTGGCATCTGCCAAATCCAGATTCATCCATCAGACTTCAAGGTGTTGCTTTACACCACTCCAGCCAATGGAGTGGTGTAGGGGGTTAAAAGGCATATTATGGGACAGAGTGGCATATAGGAGGTTATAGGATATTTCTGGAGGCAGAGTGGCATAAAGGGGGTTAAAAGGCATATCATGGGGCACTCTGCCTCCAGAAAAGCCTTATGGCCTGCACATAACAGCAGTAGCGGGGTTGTCAGTGTCCATCGAGCAGACGTTGGCCGGCTGCCAAAAAAGAGAATTCCCTGCAGCGCTGCGGGGAATTTTCCTCTCATGCAGCCGGGGAAGGTATGCGCAATGCGCGTAGACGACCTCTGCTGCTGCACGCGCTTTCACTGGTGCTCGGTGATAGAAGCCCCGGTAGAAGTGCCGGCAGCAGCTAAGGTTACCAGACAGCAGGATCCAGGTCTCCTGCAGTGCTGCGGGGGATCTGGATCTTAGTCTCATAGTCAGTCTCATAGTCAGACGATCTCTTTTAACCCCCTCTACCCCACTCTGCCTCCCTGATATTCTTTTTAACCCCCTATATGCCACTCTGCCTCCAGAAAGCCCTTATACCCCCCATATGCCACTCTTGCCCTCCCCCCAAATTACCAGTACTTTCCAAGACTTCTCCCCATGGTTCAGATTCCTTGGTGTCTAGTGAGGCAGCCAGTGAAGGTCTGTGCGATGCACGCAGACAACTTCTGCTGCTGCTGCCAGGACTTCTGCCGGGGCTTCTTTGAATGAGCATCAGAAGGTCATGTGATGCCGGTGCTCCGTCATAGAAGCATCACACAGACCTCCACCAGCTGCAGCAGAGGAGGATCCATGTCCCCTGCTGCGCTGCGGGGGATCTGGATCTTAGTCTTGTAGTCAGACCTCTATTTGAGGTCTGATTAGAAGACTACCTCGAATATAAGACGATGGTTATTTTTCAGAGCATTTGCTCTTATAATCGAGCAAACACGGTATTTCTTTTTCCAGTTGCTTCTCACATATTGTATATCTCACAGTGATACGCTCACCTGGCTCCTAGAATGCCCTGATATATTTGAAGTTGTCTCAGAAACCCAGAATTTGGCTGGACAATGCTCCTTCTCTCCTTCACATGTTTGAGAGCTTCCTCCAAAGTCCATTCATATTCCTTCATAGCATAAGCAATGACCGTGGAGGCTGAGCGAGAGACTCCCATCTTGCAGTGGACAAGCACAGAGGATCCTTGTCGCCTTTGAATGATGGCAGAATAACATATTTTAACATGATGACAATATATTTTAACAATGATATTTCCCATGGAAAAATTAGAGTTATACACAGAAGGAGGTGGTCGATTAGGATTAGTGGTGCCTGGGTGCAATATTTTTGGTGCCCCCATAACTAACACACATACACACTAACATCTACAGTACACTTATATACACATACACATTATTTCTCCTACCAGATGCCACTAATCCTTGTGCTCCCCTGACACTCCAACACCATAAGCCGACACACACCCACGTACACATGGTAACACCAAATACAAACACAGACTTACATATTCTAACACCATTTAGCAACAGACACCATATTCTCACAAACACTAAAACTATATTGAAATACACACTCATGCCATACAGCATAGACATACGCACACACTAACGCTAACACTACAGTACACATTCACAATACTCCCTCTCTGCCTCTTACCCCATGGAGACCTGTCTCCACTGCAGTTCATACTCTCTGTACGCCCTACTATCACCGGGTCACATAATGCATAATGAGGTCCTTAACATGGCTCACCTGGCAGAGGAGATGAAGCGGTGAGTCTCCTTCCAGTGCTGCATGAGGTCTGTACTATCTTCATCCAAAACTCGGATATTAAGATACGTAAAGATATCAGGAAAAAAGTTATCAATCTCCCGGGTAACATTCAGGATGTGAGTGACCCTAACAACAGAAAGAAATAACATGAAGCAAAACAAAACCAAAAGTGTGATATATGCTGCATACTAGCAATGTCAATGGAGATTTCTAAGATCCTTAAAATGTATTGTCCCACCTTCACTGCAACTAAATCCAGCAGTAGAAACATCATCCCTTGCACTTTTAAATCGTAAGGCTTTTCCCAGAAATAATTATTTGATCAAGTAAAATTTTGCCTTATTCATAATTTTGACTTGGAATGGTTTAATGTAAATGTCATTAAAGATGTCTCATCAAAAAAAAACAAAAAGGCAAAAGAAACATTTCGTACTTATTCTTCTGAAGCTCTTCAAGATTCGATGCATTCCACTCAGATCCCTTTCAGAGACAGAGAAAACACGTTAAACATATGAACATAGACAGAGATCATTGGTAAGAGTGAACGATTTGAAATTGATTGTACCAAATAAAGATAGGGAAAGATCTCAGAAGGTCTGTCCATCTGTGCGAGGATCATCATCATTTCGTTGTCTATAAACTCCATGTAATCCTGCAGATTACATAGCGTGTGCTGTTCTAAGGCCCGCCGTACCTACAGAAACACAAAAATAACAGAACAAACAGAAATTTAGATTTACGAGGGGAGAAAATAGGTGCAGGGGTGCAAGTGACAGAGAGAGGGTATTTAGTATATGCAGAAAGCGTGCACATTCTCTGGAGCCCCCCCCCATTCACCTCTTTGGATGTTATGTTCTCCAGGTCACTCGCCTTCAGGATATCTCTTAATTTATTTCTGATGATTCTTTCCGTCTCTTCTCTGTGTGATAGATGCATAAAACATTACCCTTAGTGCTAGCAACATTGTAACAATGCCATGGTTCTTTCTCCCTTTTTTTTAGCTTCACCTGCCACAAGAGTGGCAGCTAAGGACAGACAGAAAATGCTTTACCTATTTCATGACTACATTTATAATAATGCTTGCCTGATAATAAAACCACTTATTTTCAATAAAAAGCATCCATTTTCATAAATCACCTCAACTCCTCTATATTCATATATCAACATCGAACGCATGTTTTTACTCTAACCTCTCCGGTGTGGTGGGGTCCCTACGGGTGGAAATGATGTCAGAAGTGGACATCCATGCATTTAGGCAACCCTGGGGTGACCCACGATGTCCCTGATAGTAGGTAACCCCAGAATGGAGGATACTTTCTGGGATGACATTACTAGACTCAGCAGCTTCACAGGCTTTATGGAGCATCTGAAGGAGTGACCTATAGTAAGGACAAATGCAAGAAAAGCCTGTTAGGATTAAGAACATAATCATTGCGCCTCAAAAACTCAAATTTGTGAGACTCACCACATTGTTTGCACTGATATGGGCTTAAATGTCCTGACATCCTTTCCCGAAGTGACGCTGAAACCACTAGAGAGAAGGAACAAGGGTTTTAAAAACACAACTAAAAACAACAATCTTATTTATTAAATCCTCTGGTAACTCACCCATCACCATCTAGAAAAACTTGTGTGTTGCTCCACACAGGTAGAACAGTGCCAATTGTGCAGTCCTGGGACCTGTGGACAGGATAAATAATATTTAGATGCCATTTTTGGATACGGAGCAAAAGATGAAAATTGTATTAACAAGGCTTAGATATTGCAGTACATTCGTTATGCACCTTTCGAACAGCTAAGTGAAACAGCGAGCAGCACTGATAATAATGACGATATAGCAGTACTTCTAAGTAACAAAATGTTTATTTGGTATTTTTGTTGAATTTGGTTTAGTTTAATATTTAGCTAAGTTGTACTCTTTCCTTGAAAACGTATCATGTGAGAACCAAATTATTTTCCTGCATTAATAAGGACATCATGTGATCTAGCAGTTATACTGCTGCAAATCCTCATCTAACTGCAAGTTTTCAGTTGGAATAAAAGTGAGAAAAAAACTCCCCCACCACTTGTTTCCAAAGAGATAGCAAAAAAATTTTTTTCTCTAAACTATGACACCTGGGAAAAAGTAGTAATTGACCAAAAGAATTCAGACAAAAAATTGGCAACATTTTTTGATGTAGCAATAACCATGTCAAACATAAAAAAACTCAAGACCACAACAGGAAAAAGAGGTTGGTGGCTGATACCTCCCTTGAACATGGTGCCAGGACCTTCTATGTCTGTACTTTGGTTGTATAATACCAGGATCTTTTAGAGTCACCCCTTTTTATGTTTTTTTCCCTTCTCTCTTTCTACATACCTTAGTATATACTGTATACAGGGCAAAATAATGTATAGTTTTATTTTATGCCAAATAATTACATTCCCTGGGAAAAAATGTGTTATTTGTTTTGGGTCATTTCTCCTTTCCCTCTTCATCTTAACCACTTGGAACCTCACCAAGATTCTCATTATAACTACAATAAAATGTAACAAGTGGTAATTAACTGGGAGTTTCCAGAATATCTGGGCAAGTTTCCAAGTGGTTAAGGTAAGGCGAGGATTGGGGAAGTGAGCAAAAGCAGACAAATCTACTGTATTGGCCCGAATATAGGCCGCACTTTTTTCCCTCACTTTAGGTCTTTAAAGTGGGGGTGCGGCCTATATTCGTGGTTTAACCCAGGGATGCTCAGTTCGTATCCCCCAACGCCCGGGACATACAATTCCGGGCACCGGGTGGGTGTTTTTTTTCTTTTTCATTAAGCCTTGCTGCAAGTAAGCATGTTCACTTGTCTCACTAACTACAACCCTATCTCTCTGCTTCCTTTTACCTCTAAGTTGCTTGAATGGATTATGTACAATCGCCTTCCTGTCTTCTAATTACCCCCTTGACCCTCTACAGTCTGGTTTCAAACCCCTTCATTCTACTGAAACGGCTCTAACAAATGTCTCCAATGACACAGCAAAAGGTCTCCTCATATCTGTCTAACCATTCCAGCTTCTCTGGCAAGACATCACTTCTTCTACTTTCGGTTGGTGTCCCCCAAGGTTCAGTCCTTGGCCCTCTGCTGTTCTCTCTTTATACTTCCTCTCTTGGCAAACTAATCAACTCATTTGGCCTCCAGTATCATCTATATGCAGATGATACCCAAATCTACCTGTCTTCTCCTGATCTCTTTCATGTCCCATATTACCAACTGCTTGGTAAACTTAATCTTTCTAAAACTGAACTCATTATCTTCCCTCCTTCCATCTCCACCCCACAACCTGAATTCTCTATCATCATTAACAACACGACCAGGCCGAAAGCCTTGGGGTTATCCTTGAGTCAAACCTCTCCTTCATCCCTCACATTCAGTGCCTTGCCAGATCCTGCGCTTGCACCTAAAAATCATCTCTCGAATCCACAAAAGCTCTGGTTCATTCACTTATGTCCAGTACTGCAACACTCTTCTGGTTGACATTCCACTGTCTCCACTCTCTCCTCTGTAGTCTGTCCAAATGCTGCGGCTAGGCTTATCTTCCTCGCACGCCGCTCCTCATCTGCTTCCCCACTCTGTGAAATCCTCCACTGGCTCCTTATTAACTTTAGAATTACATTTAAAATCCTGGTACTAACATATAAGGCCTTCATAGCACTGCTCCTCCATACATTTCTGCACTCATAAACAAATACTGTCCTACTTGATCTTTAAGTTCTTCCCATGGGGCTTCGGCTCTCCCCCTCACTTATTGCCTTTTCTCCCCGTCTACAAGATTCCACTCGGGCTGCCCCATATCTCTGTAACCTACATCCATCGAACCTTCAGCTTTCACCCACCCTCCCAACATTCTTCGGAGAAGCATACCATCTTAGCTGCGAGAACTTCCCTGTCACTGATACAACCCCAAACCACCTCTCACCTTTCTCTGTTCCTTATGTTTGTCCTCACCCCATTCCCTAAAGATTCTAAGCTTGCACATAGGGCTCTCTCTACCTAATGTATCAGTTTTTCTTAGTCTGTCAATTCTAGTCTTGTCATACTCCTTGAATATATATTGTGAGAAGTATTGTATATAAGAAGCAATGCATAAATTGTTGGCACTATATAAATAAAAGATAATCATAATAATAATTTTAATGGTGCACAATGTAGATTTAAAAATGTGCCAGATGTGCTGGGAGTTAACTAGCCCTCAATTGTTTTCATGAGTTGGTTAGTCTGCAGTAAGGAGAAGAACAAGATCAGAAAGGCTCAGATGCCAGTGATATCATCATACTTTTTATATATCGACCCAAATCCTTAGATCCTCCCAGTGAAATCCTGAGAGTTCCCAGCATTTTCTCTCTTTTCTTTTTTTCCCTTCTCCTCCTTTTCTCCCTTTGTACTCCCTACACCCACTCCTGGTGCAGGCCTACACACGTTATCGTATTGACACCAGGCCGGAGTGTTAGTCCCCTAAGACACCACAGTGATGGTATTTTCCAGTTTTTTTAAGTGTTGCTCTGATTTACAAGACAGTTATTAAAAAAAACTGACTTAATTCAGGTTTAATTCATTATAAAATAAAAGTGACTTCATGGCTCTGGGAAACAGAAAATTCATAAACAAAAGGGTTACTGCATCTATCAAAGGATTATGAAACCATCAATGTTTGGAATTCTCTAGTACTAAAATGCCCTCATGTCTTATGCAGTGAAAGCAGAAAAAGACAAAATTAGAACAAAATAAATGGCACTCCCTTTTAAGTCTAGCTGCTTAATTACGTGGCCGTGAATGAAGGCCTTGTGGGCTAACCACAGGTTTTAAATAAAGAGAGTTTGCTGTGTCATTGAAGGGATAAGAATTAAAGAACAATCCTTCAAAATAACATTATACGCTGATTATGTCATACTTACTTTGACAAATCCAGAGGTATCAGTCCCTGCGGCCCTGTCAGCCATCCGAGAATTCAGCTTATATTCGAATTATAAATTGAACTTTGCTAAAACCCAGGCGATCTCAGCATATATCTCTTTTGCTCAAAAGACTTTTTTTGCGGACCAATATCATTTAGATTGTTCAAAAGAGTCGGTGGACTATCTTGGAATTAAACTAATGTTTGATCAAAAAAAATTAGTATTTCTGAACTATGAAATTGTACTGAATAATCTTGCCTCCTCTATAGAAAAACTGAAATCAATAGAGTTATCATGGCTTGGCAGAATTAATATGGTAAAATCTTATTTAATCCCCAAAATTATATATTTATTTAGGACAATACCTCTTCGAGTCCCGGGTTACATCCTAGATAAATTTTCTAAAATGGCTCTCTCCTTTGTTTGGAAATCGGGTAAATCCAGAATAAGTCAGAAAATAATAAAAAGAAGTTATAGATATCTGGGCTTGGGATTTCCAGATATTAGAATGCTGCACGAAGCTGTAATGTTTACACATGTCCTATTTTGGGACATTAAAAAGGATACAAATTTGGGATGGCTGTATTGCGAACGTAGTCAGGCAAATGAGTATGATTTATTTAATTTCTTCTGGCTTAGCCCCTCTATTTCGAAAAAACTAAATCTTATGAATCCGATTATAACGGACGCAATAAAAACAAGCTATAAGTTTAGATCATTTGAAAGTATAGATGTGGAATTTACAATTCTAACTCCTTTGAAGGTTCTTAAATATTATATTCAGGATATTGAGTTACTAAATTGGACCTCAAATAATATTAATATTCTTGGAGATTTACAAGTGAATGATTCATTCCTCAGTTTTTCCGACTTACAAACTAAATTTAAGCTTCCTGATAAATAATTATTTTTATATATTAGATTGAAGTATTTTTTGAATTCCAAGATGGTCCATCCTCCTTCAGAATTAGATCTATTAATTAATAAGCATCAGAAAAAAAAATTAATTTCTTTGATGTCAGCGTATCTGGATACGCAAAAGAACGACATAATACCTGCTTCTGTAGAAAAATGGCAAACTGATTTGTGAGATAAGACTACCTATCGAGAGTTGGGCTGATTCCTGGACACAAGTCAGGACTGCGGTGCATGCAATTAATATACAAGAGATGTTTTTCAAGTTGCTACATCGCTGGTATTTAGTTCCCTCCCGGCTAAGTAAATTCTCTAATGCAACCTCTAGCTTATGCTGGAGATGTGGCTATGAGGAGGGGACTCAATTCCATATTTGGTGGGCATGTTGCAAACTGGATAGTATTAAGCTAGAAGTTACTAAGCTTCTTTCATTTATTTTTAAATGCAACTTTGCCATCCACTCTTATACCTGGCTTTTTCATTTAGCTCTTCCCCCTTCAATTAGCGCATTTAAATTATTGGCAGTTAACATCTTATTAGCTATTAAAATATGTATTGCTAGAGCTTGGAGGAAAGTTGAACCCCCTACTTGGAAAGAAATAATGGATCAAACTACCCACCAAGTTAAGATGGAGAAATATTTCTATCTGATGAATCAAAATCTGCCTAGATATAACCAGATATGGTCCTTGTGGTTTAATTATACTATGGATATTCATTCAAACGTTTCTGTCTTTATCACATAAATATACTCTTTTGGGTGTTAACCTTAATTCCCTCGACTCTCTCTGAATTTGAATTTGTATTACTTCTAGAATCCAAATTAATTATTGATGAAATTAAAATCTCACTTCTTAGCAATATTCTTAGATTGGAGTAAATTTTAAGATCTTTAAGTCTGCATTTAGTGGATTGTAGTAGGTATTTATCAAACTAAAGACCCCAATGGGTATAGTGTCCTCGGAGTACATTATAGCTACCGATAACTCAACCTCTACCCCTCCCACCGCCACTCTCGCTTGTTTGCGTCTTGCGTGTATGTGTATGAATGTAGGGTATTATGAAGATTTATATACGTTGCATTACTGTTTAAGGATATTAATATGATTATTTGAAGTGGACCAGAGTAGCTCATTTTTTTTTTAATTATAATGGTTTTGTATCAGTAAGAGTTGTAACTCTGGTTTACTAAAGAATTGTTGTGTATATTCTTCATATGCTCTGTTTGTTTTTGATATGTGTTTTATATATTTGAAAAATTCTAATAAATTATTATAAAAAAAAAAACAAAAAACATGGAGATAGCATTAAACATGGAGATAGCATTAAACATGGACATATCATTAAACATGGACATATCATTAAACATGGACATATCATTACACATAGAGTTACATTAAACATGGAGATAGCATTAACAAGGACATATCATTAAACATTGACATAACATTAAACAAAGAGTTAACATTAAACATGGACATAGCATTAAACAATAAACATAGACAAAACCTTACACATGGATATAGCATTAAACATGGACATATCATTAAAAATAGAGATAACATTAAACATGGACTTAGCATTAAACATAGAGATAGCACTAAACATAGGCATTGCATTAAACGTGGATATAGCATTACATATGGACATAGCATTAAACATAGAGATAACAGTGAACATGGACATAACATTAAACACACAGATAACATTAAACATGGACATAGCATTACACATGGATATAGCATTAAACATAACATAGCATTACACATGGACAGAGCATTAAACATAAACATAGAAATAAACATGGACACAGCATTACACACGGACATAACGTTAAACATGGACATAACATTAAACATGGACATAGCATTAAACATGGATATAGCATTACACATGGACATAGCAATAAACTAGGACATAGCAATAAACATGGACATAGCATTAAACATGACATAGCATTACACATGGATATAGTATTAAACATGGAGATAGCATATACATGGATTTAGCATTAAACATGGATATAGCATTAAAGATGGACATAGCATTAAATCTGGACATATCCTTACACATAGAGATAACATTAAACATGGGCATAACATTAACAAGGACATAGCATTAAACAAGGACATAGCATTAAACATAGAGATAACATTAAACAAGGACCTAGAATTAAACATGGACATAGCATACAGCATGGATATAGCATTACAAGTAGATATAACATTAAACATGGACATAGCATTGCACATAGAGATAACATTAAACATGTACATAGCACTTCACATGGATATAGCATTAAACATGGACATAACATTACACATAGAGATAACATTAAACATGACATAACATTACACACAGAGATATCATTAACACGGATATAGCATAAACACGGACATAGCATTAAACATAGAGATAACATTAAACATGGACATAGCAATAAACATGGACATAGCAATAAACATGGAGATAGCATTAAACATGGAGATAGCATTAGCATGGATATAGCATTAAACATGGACATATCATTAATCATGGACATATCATTACACATATAGTTACATTAAACATGGAGATAGTATAACAAGGACATATCATTAAACATTGACATAACATTAAACAAAGAGTTAACATTAAACATGGACATAGCATTAAACGTTAAACATAGACACAACCTTACACATGGATATAGCATTAAAAATACAGATAACATTAAACATGGACATAGCATTAAACATAGAGATAACATTAAACATGGGCATTGCATTAAACGTGGATATAGCATTAAATATGGACATATCATTGAACATGGACATAACATTAAACACACAGATAACATTAAACACACAGATAACATTAAACATGGACATAGCACTACACATGGATATAGCATTAAACGTGGACATATCATTAAACATAGAGATAACATTAAACATGGGCGTAGCATTAAACATGGATATAACATTAAACATAGACATATCATTTAACACAGACATAATATTAAACATGGACATAGCATTAAACATAGAGATAACATTAAATATGGACACAGCACTACACATGGATATAGCAATAAACATGGACACAGTATTAAACATAGAGATAACATTAAACATAGAGATAACATTAAACATGGATATAGCATTAAACATGGATATAGCATTACACATAGAGATAACATTAAACATGGACATAGCATTACACATGGACATAGCATTACACATGGATATAGCATTAATCATAACATAGCATTACACATGGACAGAGCATTAAACATAAACATAGCAATAAACATGGACACAGCATTACACACGGACATAACGTTAAACATGGACATAACATTAAACATGGACGTAGCATTACAAATATAGATAAGATTAAACATGGATATAGCATTAAACATGGATATAGCATCACACATAGAGATAACATTAAAGATGGGGATAGCATAAAACATGGGCATAGCATTAAACATGGACATAGCATTACACATGGATATAGCATTACAAGTAGATATAACATTAAACATGGACATAGCATTGCACATAGAGATAACATTAAACGTGTACATAGCACTTCACATTGATATAGCATTAAACATGGACATAACATTACACATAGAGATAACATTAAACATGAAATAACATTACACAGAGATAGCATTAACATGGATATAGCATAAACACGGGCATAGCATTAAACATAGAGATAACATTAAACATGGACATAGCAATAAACATGGACATAGCAATAAACATGGAGATAGCATTAAACATGGAGATATCATTAGCATGGATATAGCATTAAACATGGATATATCATTAAACATGGACATATCATTAAACATGGACATATCATTACACATAGAGTTACATTAAACATAGAGATAACATTAAACACGGGCATTGCATTAAACATGGATATAGCATTAAATATGGACATAGCATTAAACATAGAGATAACAGTGAACATGGACATAACATTAAACACACAGATAACATTAAACATGGACATAGCACTACACATGGATATAGCATTAAATGTGGACATATCATTAAACATAGAGATAACATTAAACATGGGCGTAGCATTAAACATGGATATAACATTAAACATGGACATATCATTACACATAGAGTTACATTAAACATGGAGATAGCATTAACAAGGACATATCATTAAACATTGACATAACATTAAACAAAGAGTTAACATTAAACATGGACAAAGCATTAAACATTAAACATAGACACAACCTTACACATGGATATAGCATTAAACATGGACATAGCATTAAAAATAGAGATAAAATTAAACATGGACATAGCATTAAACATAGAGATAACATTAAACATGGGCATTGCATTAAACGTGGATATAGCATTAAATATGGACATAGCATTAAACATAGAGATAACAGTGAACATGGACATAA
>VKOC01000007.1:13117191-13129056 GCA_009364415.1 Spea multiplicata
TATATATATTTATTTTTTGTTTGTTTTAATTTATTTTACTAATCACATTGCGATTAGAAAGCTGGGCTCCATTGACTTGCATGTGGAGCCAGAGTTCTCAGGAGGGTCTGGAGAGAAGTTGACGCTTCGGGGAGGGGCCAGATATGCCGATCTCATGCAACAGAATTTTGCAACAGAAATTTTGTCTGAAACTATTTTGCTAGCCATGCACAAGTCTAGTTGATATGTAAGAACTGTCATCCTGTCCACTGTGTCCATGGTACCGCAGGCTTTTATCTCATTTCAAACATGGTAAACCTACAGTATAATCAGCACAAGTGTGCACAATGTGCACAGTGTGCAAGAGATACATTTTTAAATTACTTGGGAATCTGTCATGGAAATCTGGATCACTGATGCAGGAATGAACACACCTTGATGAACACCACTGACTGAAGCAGTTTGGTGTAGAAACTGCCCAAGTCTGCGTACATTTGGATTCCACAAGTTCCATATAAAATGTACAGTAAGTTAGCATTAACAAAAAAAATTTGTTTTACTTTACAGCAAAAGAGGTTGGCCTGGTAGTGATATCTTGGATGACTTCCCCTACTCAAACACCACATTGAGTCGAGTCTTTAGTTTATAGTAATACTAATGAAGTCCTGACTGTACAATTACATACTTTCTTTCATAGACTTTCCTTACTCATAGTCTCAAGCTGGTATGAACCTTTCTTTTGCTTACGAAGAGCCTGTATGATGAGTTAGGGGCCCACCAAGAAGCACACAAGGTCATGTAAAGTTCTGAACTATCGTCCGACATTTGTGGGTCCACATTCACTCACACTCTCACACTCTCATTCTCGTTCACTCTCTCTCTCACGCTCTCTAAATGTTTCCCTACCTTCTCTGGCGACCACTTCTGCTTCTTCTTCTGCATCTTATGTCTTCTTCCTTCTCTTCTATCTATAATCTTCAATCTTTAATCTTCTTTCGTCGTCCACATAACCTGGCAATGTCTGCCAAAATGGTGACGTCCTCCCAGTCCTGCAGTCGGGGAGAGAATATCACAGAATATCACTGCAAGTGCCGCAATATTGCCCTTAGTTCACGTGACGGCAAAAATGACTATGCTTACTGTGACGTCCAATTCTCCGATTGGAGGATCGGGGAAATTACGTCACTGCAGCACCGCCACTTGGTGGAAGTTGAGCGATTGTGTTTGCGGAGATGCGGACAAAGAAATAAAATTAAAGATTGAAAGATTAAAGATAGAAGAGAAGAGAGAAGATAGAAGATGCGGAAGTGGAAGTGTTGGCAGAAGCGGAAGTAGTTGGGAAATATTTAGAGAGCGTGAGAGAGAGAATAAACGAGAATGTGAGTGAATGTGGGCACTGGGCAACTAATTTGGTTCCTGAATGAAAAATGCTCCTGAATTTTCAGCCAAACCGAATGGTTAGGGAATGAAAATAGCTCCCCGAAAGGAATGGGCCAAAAACAAACTGAAAAAATTGTCAGAATATTTATTGGCTCATTTGCGCACATATGTCTGTATATATTAATGTATGGTGTCAGAGGTAAGTGGGTGTTACTGGCACAAGAAAGAAGGAGATGAGAAGTGGGAGAAGGAGTATGTTTATGTATGTGTACATTTATGGTGTTCGAGTGATTATGTGTTATTGTTTGGTGTTAGTGTGTGTGTGTAAGTCAGCAGAGCGGGCACCAAAGAAATAATGATGACAATAAATATACATCTGTCTGAAAGCATTATCTTATGCACAACTGTAATGGTGTAAAATAAAAATAGAAAGGTACAATAAAACTTTTGGAAACATATTTTCTAATATGAAACTAAATGGTGGGAGTTTCCTTTTAATTAGAGCAACTCATTTATAGAACTATCTTGTATCTTCTACAAACTCATGTAAGATTCTTTAGTACAGAAGATCTATAAATAACTGCACTTTTATGTATTCTACTTCATCACGTTACAGCAATTTTAACTATAAGATATGGGTTTAATTAATAATGTGTCATTCAGAGAAATATTAACAGCAGAAAATAATTATGTACATACACCGATGAATGATGTTTTGGTTTGCATTTTAAATTAACTTGTCATGAAAACAGTCTGCATACAACCGTAGATCAAAAAATATGTACACAACCTTTTACTGAATTGCCAATTAATTGCTGTAGCTGATATCTGTGTTCCTGATCCTGATTATTCCTGACTTTATTTTTTCCCCACTTTGCCCTATTAGAATATAAAAAAACAACAACAATTTGAATGTATTTCCTTCCAACAGACTTATTTAAAATAGATCCAATGAAGGCATAGCCCTTAAATCATTTATAAATGCACAGATGGATGCAAGAAAGATTTGTGTTTTTAAGAATATTTATATACAAGCAATATACTAAATTCAATGTGCAATACATGCTACACTCATAACTAGTTTAATTGAAACACTATCAAATCTTTGATCAAACATAAATATACCAATGAAAACCATATATCACATAGTTATTTTAAATAATCCAGATTACATATAGTTCACCTCTAATGTCAAATCTGCCTCTGCTAAAGGTATTACCAGGGCATTATTTGTAAATTTTCCTTCATTACCCATTACTTGTAAAACCATTCCATTGCTATTTTTTTAAAAAATATTCATTTCTCATATAAAACATATATACATCAAATAATGCTCATATACATTGTGATGGGATGCCCTGTACCCCGACTGGTTACTCCCATCAAACTGCACTTCCTTCTGCTGAAACACCAGTGATTAACCTCTTCAGCGCCAAACAGAACCCGTGTTGTAGAGAGGGGATGGTGCTGCACCAGAGCTGTGTTGGTGCTGTGGCTAGCTGTAGCTTAACTTATTCAGCGCATGTACTGTCCTGAAAAGGACAGTGAGTTTTTACAGCAGCCCACCCTAAGCATCACACAGCACCAATTATGAGGAGTATTTAATAACCAGGATAGCCAGTATTTAAATAGTACGAGGGGGTAATTTACATACAATACTCACAGCAAACCACACAGAGTTCTCCATCAGGCCTTCCTTTGCACATTCTTTCTTATATATTCTTTCTTTATATCAGCAAATGTTGTTATTTTATTTTGCTTCCATGTTTTTAAATTAATGCCTGGGTTATACATACAAAGTGCTTTGAATTTACTTTACTTCTGAATTTATTTAAAGTCCTTAATGAATTATTTTTAACTGGTTATTATGTATTTATCAATTTACTAGTAGAGGGTTTAAACCAAGGTAAAAGGGGTTTCTATTTTTTGTCTGGACCATCTCAAGTGTATATCAGCTAAGACATAAGCAAACACAGATGCATCAGGTAGTTTTTGAAGATCAGGAAAACCCAGACCAAGTTGCTTCTTACTAATAGTCTCTGTTCTTTAAAGTGCCAGACATATGTTGCAAGCAATTTATTCAGGGTATTCATAATAATACTAGGGATCGTAAAGGAATAATTCTGTACAAATATAAAATCTATGGAACAAGGTAAGCATTTACTATGTTTATTCGTCCATACAAGGAGGTTTCAATGTCCTTCCATTTGTCTATGCATGCCTTCAGATCATGGATTAAAAAATGAAGAATTTGGAGTTTGTATGTATTTTAAGTCAACCATTGCATTAATTCCAAGATAATCAATTATCTTATCAGCTCAATTAAGTTAATAAGAAAACGCTAGAAGATTAACCTGTTCTGGTGAAAGGAAGGAAAAAAAGTTGGGTTTTGGCTGGGTTTAACTTGTAATTTGAATATCTACTATATTCATCAGTACTGGAAAGCAAAGCTGGTATAGAAGTACACGGAGAGGTCAAGGTAACCAAGATATCATCGGCATACAAGGCAACCTTATATGTCTGAGTTCCTTATTAAGGCTGCCAAAGGTTCAATAGATTGGGGATCCAACTTCAGGGCCAGAGGACATCCTTGTCAAGTGCCATTATTAACACTAAAAAATTCAGATTTCATTAACGGACGGATAACATTGGCTTGCAGTGTTACGTAAAGAGTCATAGTACTATTCTTTAAAAATCTCCAGTTAACCAAATCAAAGGTTTCTCAGCATCAAGCACCATGAAAACTGAGGGAGTAGCATTGTATGTCAGAAATTAGGGAATTATCCTCTCTAGCTCTGCCTAAGATAAAGTTGGACCTATTATTGGTGACATAAGTGGATCCTTCCTTTGGAGTACAAGGATGATGTATAATGATGTATATTCAGTGGGATGTCTTCTTGCTGCTCAGTACTTGCTGGATCAGTACTGGGAGCGATTCATCTTAATAGTTTCATCTAATTAGCATTAGTAGATAAAATGGACAGGAGTGTGGCACCAGCAGTTTAATGCTATTGTGTACAGTTCTGGAGACCATGAGAATATAGATATTTTGGAGAGAGTTCAGATAAGGGCTACTAAAATTGTGAATTAGGAATTATTATGTTGCAACCAAAACACATCAAGACATAATGTCAATGTGATGAACAGAAAACAAAGGACACCACCAATGCAATTAGAATAAATTTGTTCCAGCATTATATTTGTCTATCATTGTTAATTTCTAATTACACCAATACAACTTTACAGTTGGAAAACATAGCACTATAATACCAATGTAACTACAATTTCTCTCTTTCAGTCTCTTGTGATACAGAATTTTTTAAAACGCAAAGAATCACAGAGGGAAACACAATTCCGATCTTGCTATACACAGCAATTTTGCCATCTGGATATTGTACATTGAGTATTACAAACCAGCAATTTCTTAAACTTAATGAGGCAAATCAAATAGCAAGACTGCCTATAGTGATAACTTAAACTTCCATTATGCTACCTAGACAGATCATTACATTTTGGCATGGTCTGATAAACATATTGCTTATCCAATATGCATTTTGTCTTTTAACCTCACCTAAATGATAGAAGAAGCAATACAGAAGGTCTGAAGCATGGAGACTTTTTCGTGTCTTTTTTGTGCTTGACGTTGATGAATTTTTTGATGGGAACAAAGTGATGGCTCTATTCTAACATATGCAGAATATAAAAATATTATTTTAAGTTGAATGGAACATCTCATATAAACTTTTTAGATTTTTAAGAATGGGACCATAGTAATCAAGCACTGATATTTCAGTAGCATCTTTTAAAATGCAGGAGTCTCTTTATGTCTAATTCATTTGCAAAAGACATTGGATAGAGAAATCCTTATGGTGCATATTCCCTAATACACAGGGAACATTAAGCCCAATTTGCAAAAAAGGCATTGCTAGTAGTTAAAAAACATAATGCACCAAATAAAACATTTTTAAAATATCTAAGTGGTTATATAAACCTTTTACTAATAGAAGTCATTTGCAAATTACTCATCACATATGCTCTGGCAAAAGACATAAAGTATAGTAAATGCTGACAGCTAATTAATTTATTTTAATTTATAAATGCACATTCTAATTTAATACAGTTAATTTGGATGTGACCATCTTAAAACACTATTTTGAAAACCATGAGTGGTTCGACAACCCCTCTTGTATAACGGAAATGTATATAATGAGTCTTAAGTTCAATTGGAATGTGATTTTTTTTTAATTTATTTTTACCTTTTGCATTATTGACTTACATTATCTCTGTGCAATGTTGCTGGTCATGTCTACCAATGTTTAAAAGTTCCCTAGCACCTACAAAGCTCCATTATAAAAGAATGCTTGTTATTAAATTTACTATTTGCTATCTTAATAATGAATGCCAAGGCAATATATAAGCAATAGAGTCAATCATGCTTTTTGTGGGCTCTATATAAGAAAATTAACATTCTGTTTTTTTTTTCAGCAATAATTACTAAAGAGTGAAAAATTAGATTTTGTTCATGCAGGAGTTACCAAGAATATCTTCTTATACCAAGTTCATGGTGCTGTCAGCCTGCCACAGCAATACCACCGCAAGCTGAGTCTGCCTCTTGTGTCTGGGACAGAACTAGTTTGCTTCTGATGTCTGATGTTCATTAATCATCCATCTCCCTATAGTCTAGTTGCCACTCTCCTGTTAGTCCTCCAGTCTAGCTTCCTCAATTTGAGAATCTTTACAGTTGGAAAGATACATTCTGTAGTCGGTAACAAAGTAAGTCTGCTGCACTGAAGACCCTCTCTGAAAAGACGTTTGCTGACATTGCTGCCAGGGAAATTATGATTTGCCTAGTGAATAATTATGTAAGCAACTACCATGTCAACTGCTTTTGGGTCACTCCATAAATGACAGGTACCATGTCCTTCTGAGTGACTGATGTAGGCACATTATAGGAAGGAGTTGCACAGTCTAGTCTGGTGGCCCTGTCTACACCTTAGCCTCCCAATGTCTATCAGCAGCTGTAATAGGTGATGAGGTTAATTTCAGTAACATGCAACCTGTAGATTTTCTTGATCTACACAATATTATGTGTGTTGTTGCCTTTGCCTCTTCTTACTCTTGTTGTGGCTGCTGCTCAGTGTGCCCATACATTGAGGTTTTTCATCCACATGTATGCAAATCTCTAGTTATAGTATCAAGACGTATATGTATAGCCCCAACTAATCCTAAATAGACTCTTTCTTAAGACTTTGAACAAGTTGATTAACTTAATTTTAAATAAGGGTCCAGAAGACATGCCAGACTGTAGGCCTTAATAATTTTCAAGGTGATTTATATATGGAGCATCCAATAAACATACACAACAGTTTCTATGCAGGTTCACACATCTGTATGTTGTCATTGTTTTAGTACTAAGTGGTGAAGCAGTATTTATTGCAACAAGAACATGGGGGGAGTATATTGGTTCTTCGTTTAGCAACATGACTCAATCTTTTTTTGAGGGGCTGTAGGACTTACAGTTGTACAGAGGATACTTATATTTTGCATTTGATAGCAATATGAATGATACCCAATGGGCAGTGGCATTTGTACTCTGGTTGCTTGCCCCATATCATTTGTCAAATTAAACTTCTGCCCAAAAGATTTCTTCAGTTGTTTGCCCATTATATCAACCAAGAGCTTTGAGAAACTACTTGTTGGTATAAATGGGGTGGGGGGGGGGGGCAGATGAAGAACAGCTGAAGCCATAATCCTTTCTTTTCTACAAAGAAAAAAAGAGCATATTAAAATCATTTTTGCAGTCTGATCAATTTTTTATTGGCTATTTTTTGTTTTTCATAGTTTTTCTTCTCACAGCAGAATGAAACACTTTGTTCAAAAAGTGATTTTACTATTGAATACAGTGATTTTACTATTGAATACATAATTCATATGAACTCATCTGTCTCATCTATTGCAAATGTTTTCATTTATTTAACATAGCATTCAAATTTCCATCTATTAAAAGGTTAATGGGTGAATTTCAGGGAGATGATTCCTTCAGTATTTTTAATTATAAATTGTATTAGCTAGTGAAGGTCAATGAACAAATATTATTTTCTTTTTTTTTAAAACCACTACAGTTTATTTTTAATGCCAGACACAATAATTAAGAACAGATTTAGATATTTTATCAAACTTCAAAAGGACTTGTGGAATCCATTGAAAAAAAAGCCTTTTTTCTTTTTTCCTTTATTCATATAATGATTATGGTTTATCTAGTGGATTTTTATGTTGTAGAATTGTACAGATATCTTCCAGCAACAATGTTACAAAAAACTATTTCCGTGTGTGCTATTACAATGTGAAAATCCCTCAATAGACAGTTTCAAATTCCTACAAGAGATTTAGTTGCTTTTTAAAAATGTTTTATTGTAACAGATGATAATAACAGATCTACCATAAATAGCTATGTCAGCTGTATATAATTACATTACTGTACGTTTATTCATATAACAAGTAGGGTTTTCCAGAGAAAGGATAGAGTATCTGTAAAATCCCGAAGATGTTATCCCTGATCAATCAATCAATTTTGTTTTTTTTATTACAGGTGGTCAGTTCTTACAGGTGGTGAATTCTTGGGCAGAAAAATTGCAAGGTGAGGGAGGTGCTGGAGGACAGAGAAAGATGTTAAATGTGGAGAATAGACACTTAGTGTTATGGGAATGAGAGGAGATTAATGAATTAAAAAAGGTTTGTTTGGAGAGATGGAGGGCTGATGTATAAGAACAGAGCATGAGTTTGTAAATGTGTAAAGTATTCAGGTGAGTGAGACTTCCTTCACAGGCGCTCAGTGGTACATGAAAGCTTTTGGAATGCCATAGCTGAGGTGGGGTGTGCTGCACAGTGACAGGAGCAACCAGTACTGAGGCTGTTGTATAGTTATACATCAGGACAGGAGGAGGTAGAGATGCTATGAGAAAAGTTGCAGATGTATGTTAGTAAACTGTAGAGTGTTAAGGTCACAGAAGAGGTTTGTGAAGGTTGTCATCTGACAGACAAGGCAAAGTTGAAGAAATTGGATATTTAACGCAGGTGTGAGAACACCAGGTCAAGTTGATGAACGTCGCAATGAGTGGGGGAGGTGGTCCATTGTGAGAGACCAAGAAAGGAAGAGAGTTACAGTAGGTGAGGATGTGTCATCAAACGGTATATTGAGGTCTCTCAGGATCAGTGTAGGGATTGTGGAGGGAAGTGGGAGAGCCATCTGTCAAAGTGGTCAAAGAATTGGCAAGTAGGGCCAAGTGGCCGATAGATCACAGTTACATGCATGGCAATTGGGGAGGAGAGCTGGACAGACTGTGCTTCAAAAGATGAAAAAGAGAAAAAGGGGAATTTGTGGTAGAAATTAAAAGATGCAGAAGGGGGAGAGGAGAATGTCAATACTCCCCCCTGTCAGTCCCTAGGTCTAGTTTTGTGGCTAAAGTGTAGACCACTGTAAGAGAGAGCATCAGAAGAGGTAGTGTCAGAAGATGTTAATCATGTTTCAGTGAGTGCAAGGAGGTTGAGTTCGTTACAGCAACAAATTTGTTGCACACAGAACATGCATTCTAGAGGGGGCGTAATTGGAGTGCTGCAATTAAAGCCGATTGGTTTGAGATTAAAAGGATTGCGGTAGTTTGTGTTAGTATGGAAGATGCAGGAGCGGTGGCAAGTTGGAATGGTGTGTGCAGGGTTAGATTCTATGTTCCTTGAGCACAAAAGTAGTAGAATGTAGGCAAATAACAATTGCAATTTGGGGTGAATGGGCTGCCTTCACTAGAGATCGGTTAGTGGTGGGGAGGATTTTAATGAAAAAGAGAAGGACATGTGCGTTAAGGTGGGGTGATGGCAAAATGGAAGGATAAATGTGGACTGTGGAGATAATAAGAGGTAAGGGAGATGTAATATGTTTGAAGATAAAGAGTGCAGAGAGGAAGGGAAAAAAAAACATGTAGGAGGTAATGCTGATGATTAGGGTGGGGTAATAGATTAGGAGTGTTACCTGCTGACAGCAAGGCTAATCTCCAGTATCCACTTATGAAGAGTCCACTTGGGATGAGGCCACAGCAGCTACATTTCAAAGAAAGCTTGTTTCCAAATGAGGCCTAGAAATTTATAGGGCTACCTCACAAGTTGTCAGATAAAATGATTGCAGATGCAGACGTTTCACTCCTTGCCTAAACAATTGCAATTAAGCTAGACAAGAGGGCACCAAAGTTAACTCTTTGAAATCAGCAGACGCACAATCAGTATGTGCACACATACACTACCTTTACAACAATATTGATTTAATGACATTATCTGCCAAAATTTAAAAAATAGCATAAAAGATAGATACTACTGTTTATATGGGTTTGGTTGTGGGTTTGGTTGTTGGTGTGGCTGGTAGAGCGACTGTATCAAGACCTTTTCTTAAAGGTACTGGCAGTATATGCCTTATTTCTACTGCCTTGCTAAGACTATGATAATACAAATAATAAGACATGCTGTTTTTTTCGTAATAAAGTAGATTATTGATATGCTAATTTTAGGGTGGAGTACAATAAAAGCTTGATCCATAAATATATTATCTTTAGGCATGGGCACTGTACACAAAAGTTATGTATTTCTAAGCATGAACATATGTATGAATGTTTTATTCATTTTCTGTTTAAAGTAACTATTGAAAGAGAGGGTATGTGTTTTGTTAAATAAATGTATCATTGTATGATCTCCCATAAAATAAAAGGAATTTAATACACTTTTATTCAAACTGGCAGTCAGTATGAAACACAAAGCAAAGCTACAATGCTTACGTTTTATCTAATGGTAAATTCAGACATTTTAATGATGGTTTTGTTTTATTTTTTTCCCTCCAGAACTGGCAAGGGATTTCAGTGAAATGCTGCTTTGGAAGTATTTATTAAATGCTAACTGTAAGAGACATCTTTTTTTAACCATATTGGGTTCATACAGTATGAGACCATATCATTAGCTGTAATAAGAAAATAAAATACACGTGTGATATCCTGCGTTGCCTTCACTGATTACCATTTAAAAGAGGTCTGGTTGAAGTACGTTATACTAGTTTGTCCAGGGGAATTTATTTTCTTCTATTGGACTATAAATTGTATGATTCTGCTTGTCAAAACAACACACAATAAGATTCAGTTCTTGCCCACATTTGCATTGAAATGTATATAAATGTTTCATACTGATTATTTTTACATATTCTTCTGAAATGTGATATTTAGCTAGAACAAACAAATGATTGTGTTAGTTGAATAACCCAAAGCTTTCATATACTGTGGCATTTGTTCCCTTAGCATGGAAATGTTAGGCTTAAATCCATGATCAGGGGCAACTAAAGGTTCTCTAGAAAACACACACACATATATATATATATTATAGTATACTTATTGCAAAGAGCTGATGTTCTGTTGTAAACCTAAAAAAATATTATTACTATTGTTGTTACTCTAAGCAACTAACATAAATATAATGTGTATTTTGTATGTACAGGACCTACTGCAAGCAAAAATAAAATGGAGATATTTTAAATATGTGATCCTTAATGTTAATACAGTCTAAAATAATTCATAAATGGTATTTTGATTATTAAATGAGATCATGTGCTTATTTAGGGTGAGTAATTTTGGCACACAAAGAAAGTAAAACATCACTGTCTCTGCAAAAAAAGGTCAAATGACAGATGAGCCAATAAAAAAATCCACTTTTTTCCTACATAAATTCCTTAAAATAGTCAGACGTACAACAACGATAAGGTAAATGTCTGCATCAATAAATAAGAACAGATATATTCTTTTTTTTTTATTATTTGCAAAAAAAATCTTTCCAGAGAAAGAAAAGGGTTAGTAGTATTACGATCACTTTGAATCAAAGCTCTTTGGTCTGCAACTATAAATTTTTTTATGTATTGTCAGTGACAATAGTCAAAATGTGTGTGCTATATTAGGCAAAGCTTACTAGGGTACAAGATGTATGCTATTTTAAATGTATCAGACAAATTAAAGTCACCAGAATCCTTAGATGAAAGACCTAAAAATCTATTAAGGGGATACGTCTAAAGTTGTAAATTATTGTATTTTTTAATGTATGGTTGTGTCTTTTGCTTCAATACTACAGTAAATAAAAGGACCAGTTTTTGTTGTTAAAGTTTTTACATCATTACAAAATAACAAGAAGGAATGTTTAGGTTACATGTACTGTTTACATATTTATCATATTTACAGGAGCAGCCCACTGCTCTTGTCTTACTCCTTCAAAATACTTGGGCATCTAATCACGTTCCTCCTCTCTGGTGGGCAGGAACTTAAAATTTTACTGCTACTTGCTATCATGGCCATGCTCTTCTTGCACCAAGACGGGCCCCACAAACTATTTACAGGGCTCTTCCAGGCAATGAGCTCCTCCTGACATACAGCTTTACTCTACGGGCAAGCTGAAGCATACTAGCCACTAGAGGTAATACTCTGTCAAACACCC
>VKOC01000007.1:13129156-13152111 GCA_009364415.1 Spea multiplicata
AATCCACACATATATACTCATCCACACACATCCACTCTCACTTTAATGCTTTCCTACTTTTCCTTTCTTCTTTCAGCTTCTTTTCCTCTTCTTCAGTTCTTCTGTCTTCTCTGTCTTCTTCCGGGTCAGAGGGCACGGACAGCGGTGGGCGCGGCTTCAGTGCTGTGCGCCGGGATCTGACAACAGACCCCGGCGCACAGCAGCTGTTGCCTCGCGGATCACAAGGGAGCGGTATCGGAGGTCTTTAACAGACCTCCGGCTCCCTTGAGTGGTTTTAAGCCGGGTTGAACCCGGCTTAAAATCACTCAAGGGAACCGAAGGTCTGTTAAAGACCTCCGATACCGCTCCCTTGCGAGCCTGCTCCTCCAGCGGCGGACATTACTGTCCGTCTCTGGAGGGGTGCCGGGTGCCGCAAGTTGGGGCGCCGCGGCGGCGTCCCCTGGAGTGTGGCGCCCTGTGCGGTCGCACAGGTCGCACACCCCAAAGGCCGGCCCTGGACCCTAGACATATCCTGCAGGGGATATCCTGTCATCCGATGACCTTCTGGCTGACTTCAGCAGTGATGTGTCCCAGAAGAGAATTGCGTGATAACCCCCTCTCTGAGTCTTTCAATATGATCTCTGTTCTTGGTATAGACATTCAGTACTGCATAACTTTCGTAGGCTAATAACTTGCCAATTGGAGATACCCTTGAACATATGGCTAGGATAATACAAGCATAGGGGCGCATGTACATGTGGAGAAAGAAAAATGATAATAGTGTGATAATGTATGATACGAAAAGCTATATGCAAGTGTGGTGAATGCACTCACAAAAGTCGAAGATAAGCAGGCACTTCAGAATAATATGTTTCCTTTATTTCTTCATATTTCTAAAATATCCAAATAAAAGAGAGAAAAAACCAATGGTGCAGTATTTTCTTATATAGATTTAAGAAAAGTTGGATTGCACTTACAAGATAGTTGATAAAATCAGGCACTTCAGTTTAAAGTTCACGGGTACAAATGAAAAGTCCTTTGAATAGTCCTGAGGACTAAAGGACTTTTCATTTGTACCCGTGAACTTTAAACTGAAGTGCCTGATTTTATCAACTATCTTGTAAGTGCAATCCAACTTTTCTTAAATCTATATAAGAAAATACTGCACCATTGGTTTTTTTTCTCTCTTTTATTTGGATATTTTAGTAATATGAAGAAATAAAGGAAACATATTATTCTGAAGTGCCTGCTTATCTTCGACTTTTGTGAGTGCATTCACCACACTTGCATATAGCTTTTCGTATCATACATTATCACACTATTATCATTTTTCTTTCTCCACATGTACATGCGCCCCTATGCTTGTATTGTCTTCGTTTGAACACTGAGAGGAGTGTTATCTTGGGCCGCGGCAGTACTGTGAGGAAAAGTATATATATATACATATATTTCATTTTTATTCACTTACCTGGTGTTTATTCCTTTTTCTTTCTTTTGGTTTCACATATGGCTAGGATGACAGACTTAGCATGAAGCAGGGTATTCAAAGACTTGAGCTACCTATAGTCATCATTAATAATGCTTCCCAGGGTGGCATTGCCCTCAAGTATGACATTTAATATTTCAGATTCTGACTTTATGATGACTTGGAAAAATACTTTATCTTAAGAAATAAAAGCCTTACAATCACAGTTACACTCTAAGGTTGCTGATTCTAGAACTGGACAGCAAGCTGCATAAGGATATGGCAGCTTTAAATGAGGAATTAGTATCTAGATAACGGCATAAGTTACAGGTGCCTGGCCTTGGTCTACTGTTTACCAGTGGATCAGCTACACTACAACCCATTTTTCTAGCATTGTTCTCTGTTTAACAGACAGGTTGAGAGACCTGTGCCCGGTGCTCAGTGGGGCTGCACTGCCAATACTGGTACTTCTCTCTCTCATTTCATAAGTATGCCCAAATTAACTACTGCTCAATGTCTTGCTACAGTCTTTTATGAATGAGATTGTGAGACATCATGGATGCCAGATCATTTGCTGTTTAATAGGGGAGCATAGCTTGTCTCACTTTTTTGGAAATCATTATAAATGACTATGGGGATGCAGTTACATTTCTCCTCAGCCTATCAGCCACAATCTAATAGACAGACTGAGCAGACTAAGCAGACAGACGCTTAAGCAATACCTTTGAAGGTTTATTCTGATCATGACAATTTGTATAGTCTGTTAGTTACATAGTAACATAGTTATATAGGCTAAAAAAAGACATGCGTCCATCAAGTTCAGCCTTTCCTATATCTGTTAATTTGTTGCTGTTGATCCAAAAGAAGGCAAAAAACCCCAGTTTGGCTCTTTCCAATTTTGCACTAACCAGGGAAAAAATTCCTTCTTGACCCCAAAATGGCAGTCAGATTTCTCCTTGGATCAATAAGCCGTTTCCCCATAATTAAAGATTATATCCCCGAATATTATGTTTTTCCAGATATCCATCCAGTTGCAGTTTAAACATCTGTACAGACTCTGATAAAACTACCTGTGCAGGCAGAGAATTCCACATCCTTATTGTCCTTACTGTAAAAAACCCTTTCCTCTGCTTTAGTCTAAATCTCCTTTCTTCCAGTCTAAACGCATGACCTCGTGTCCTATGCATAGTCCTGTTTATGAACAGATTTCCACACAATGGTTTGTATTGGCCCTGAATATATTTATATAACGTTATCATATCCCCTCTGAGGCGACGTTTTTCTAAACTAAACAGATTTAAATTAGTTAACCTTTCTTCATAACTATAGTGCTCCATTCCTTATTAATTTTGTAGCCCGCCTCTGCACCCTTTCTAGTGCTATGATATCTTTCCTTAGAATAGTTGCCCAAAATTGCACAGCATATTCAAGGTGCGGCCTTACCATTGATTTATACAGATGCAAAATTATATTTTTATCCCGCGAATTAATGCCCCTTTTTATACACGACAATACCTTACTGGTCTTAGCAACTGCTGACTGACATTGCACATTATTGCCTAGTTTGTTGTCTATAACAATTCCCAAATCCTTTAGGGTGTAGGTTGCTTGTGCATTCCCTACCTCGAAGTGCATAACTTTACATTTATCTACATTACAGTCCCCCAGTCTATCTAGATCCCTCTGCAGCACTGTAATATCCTGCTCGCCCTGTATAACGTTACCTAGTTTAGTGTCATCTGCAAACACAGAAACATGACTTTCAATGCCTATTGCCAGGTCATTTATAAATATGTTGAATAAAATTGGTCCCAGAACAGAACCCTGAGGGACACCACTTACCACTTTTGACCAGCTTGAAAATTTACCATTTAGAACAACTCTATGGTACAGTTTTCTTATAACTCATTCTACCTTTCATCCAGTATATGTTCAGATTTCCTTGCCACTTAAAGATATGACCCAGGACCGCTCCCTGATTTCTTTGTTTCCACTGATAACTGAGTTTCTAGTGCTAGAGTATTGGAGATGACTAGACATTGGAAATATATCCATGTGCACCTCCTTAGAGCAACCAATAAGCACGACAAGGCAACCTGGTGACCTGCCAGAGTGAGTTATTTGTGCAGTGTGGTTAGGCATGTGCCGCAAAAGCAAGGGTTGTATCTATGATCGGCGACTAGGGGGAAGGCTGGCTAGGTGCTAGATTGAAAAATTCAGAACAGGTAAACAACGGCACCCTAGTGTGATTCTGTATTAAGTATTTGGTGTATTGATTCCTAAACATTATCCTTTGACTCCTGGCTTGTCTGACCATTTTTTGCCTAGACATTTTGTACCTTACTAAACTGACATTTCTGACACTTGCCAGGTGTTTCAGGGCAAATAACTTCTGCAGTATGTGCTCCTGGGTGAGGGCAGTAAAGAAGGCAGTCCTGTCCTAGTGCAGGGGTAGATCATTGATTCCCATTTTGCACATTGCACACTTTTGTATTTTCTTGATTGGAAAGGCAATGTACCGGAGGAAAGCTCATGGGCTCCATCATTTTCATAATGCCTTTTCCCTCAAACCCCACATTTAATCATCTTAAGTCTGCCTTTAGAGGTGCTGACCACCGACTAGTTATGGTAAAAGCTGTGATGCAAACCATTGTATTTAATGGTAGCCCTGTTTGCTCTCATCCTGTCCACTAGCAATTATCAGCTTCAATTTCCTGCCATCCTATTCCCATCTTACTATGGTTAATATTTTTTGCAATAAAAAAGGCATACACACTATTCCTTTCTCTCTCAATGAGTCATAGGCTGGCAAGCACTATGCAAACTCGAAAAACGGGTTCAGGTGTGTGTTGCATAAATATAATTTTGATGAGTTGTGTTACAATAATTGTTTTCACTGACTGTTCATTATTTTTATGACCATAATCTATTATGGTTTTGGCAAAGCCAAAGCTCAACCCATGGACTTAATCTCAAATGTATCTTTATTATTATATAAATTAGCTGCAATTTTGCTTTCTTAAGTGAAACAGTCACAATGTTAATATTAACTCTTCTGTAAATCTCAGTGGTTACTGCCAATTTTAATTCACTCATCTGTGACAAAATTCTATATCAGTCTGTGCTCATTTCTTACTGTCCATTTCATGTTTATCACTTGAGAAAAAGTGCTAAAAAGGAATTACAACTATTTATACTAAACATGGCAATATTTTTAGTATAGTATTAAACTAGCCAACTAATATTAAAGGGGAGTTCGAATGGAAAACAAATACCTTGAGTATTAAAAACATTTAAATAAATTAGAAGAATGGTCAAGAGTAGGGCAGCTGGAGTGGAGTAATTACTTCGCTGTGTAACAAAGTAGCTACAAATGGGTACATGGTGGTGAGTTATATTGCTATACACATCATTAGCAGAGAGACAAAGAGGTTTTATTGATCACTCACACACCAGGGCCTTCTTTAACCCTGCTGCTAGGTGCCAAAAGCAGGTGCCCCTTGAGCCCAAGAAGGGAGAGATAAAGTGAAATAGGAGGAGAGATAAATTGTAATAGGAGGAGATATAAAGAGAAATGGGAAAACTTTGAAAAAGAGGAGAGATAAACCAAAAGGGTGGGGAGATAAAGGCAACAAAGATAAAAAGAATGAAGAGAAATGAAGAGAGAAGTAGGGGAAAAAAGGGAGAGAAAAAACAAAAAGGAGAGAGGAAATGGTTGCTGGGCAAGTCCTGTGGATGCAACTGGGTGCTGGGCAAGTTCTGTGTGTGGAATCTGGGTGCTGGCCAAGTGCTATATGTGCAATCTGTGTGCCAAGCCTCGCCTTTGGGTTTGCAACCTGTGGTCTATGCCTGTGATAAATTCCATTCATGATTCATTTGATCTATACCTGCAAGGCTGAGTTTGCATGTGATCACTACCTGCACCTACCACTTAATATGCAATCAGCGTATTCTCATGCTCCAACCCTGCTGTACATGTGACTTGGCCCGGCCAAGTCTTTGTGTTCGTGTTTGTGAAAAAAAACCTTCATATTCCACGAATATTCGCCATTACCGTGTTCTTTTCAGGCAAATATTTGTGTATGTTCTTAGTGTTCATTTTTTTTTTCTTTTTTCAGTTTTTTTTCTAGCAGGGGTTAATACGGGGTTAACACAATAACAGTACGCAGCAGCTTTAGCGCCAGGATTTTAAAGGTCCATAAGAGCAACTCTTCATTGGTTGATGCCAGTCGCTCTTACGGACCTTTAACTAATGACGCCAAAGCCATTAGTCTACCCAGGCCAAATTGCTCCAAGGTATACCTTGCCCTGCACTTTGCCAGGGGAATCAAATCCCCATTCCTCCGAGGCCAAGTTGCTCAGAGCAGTTGTCTTAGACTCAGACAACCACTTTGAGCAACTTGGCTTGGGCTCAGGAACGGGGATTTACGTCTCTGTGGCAAAGAACAGGAAAAGGTAGACCATTGAGCAACTTGGCCTGGGGAGACCATTGGTCTCCTGGCTCCAGATGTGTAAGGTCCATACGAACGACCCTGTTGGTCGCCGGCACTGATTAATGCCAGAAGAGCTCTCTGTCAGCGACCAATAGAGTCACACCTTCCTCCAATTCCCTTGGTAGTAAATCCCATACCTTTATTGCCCTTACTGTAAAAAATCCCTTCCTTTGACGTCTATGAAATCTCCGCTCTTCTAGTCTCAGAGGGTGACCGCTTGTTCTTTATACATTTCTGTTAATGAACAGGTCACTGAAGAGCTCTTTATATTGGCCCTGCATATATTCATATAATGTTATCATATCTCCTCTAAGACGCCGTTTTTCCAGTGTATATATTTTTAATAACTAGTATCTTTTGTCTACCATTTTTCTCATTGGAAGTTTCCCCAAGGATATTCCATTTATAGTATAGGTTGCATTTCTATTATTTTTACCATAACTTATTACTTTGCATTTATCTGTGTTGAATCTCAACTGCCACTTGCACGCCCAGTCCCAACTCTGTCTAAATCATCCTGATTAAATGATTAAAGATTAAGATTAAAGAAAAATATTAGTTTGAATCAGACTGATCTGACTTTACAGACCTTTAACTCCTGATGCAGAAACGTGGCCTGGGGAGGTTCCAGGAGGCCAAGTTTCAGCATCAGCAGTTAAAAAGGTCTGTACAAAGGACAAAGGCCGAAAGGGGCCTCCACTGGCATCAACCAATGAAGGGAAGCTTCCCTTCAGTGGTTGATCCCAGAGAGCTCAGTGCAGGTGACCAATAGAGTAGCTGATGTGGACCTTTAACTCCTGATGCTGAAACCAATGAAAAGCAGCTTCAGCTTTAAAGTATCAAAAAGTACAGACACATAAATGTTGTGGTTCTTTGTGTCTTTGGAATGAACTGAAGTGCAGTGAGAAATGTAAACTCTTGAAAATGTATGGCCAGCAACTAATGCAAAAAAGTCATAATACACATGCAAAAACATACTTGCACTTGTCATCTTCTAATTGCTTATGACATAAATACAATGGCATCACGATGTACTCACATTCTCCTTAAACATACTGTTTCTTACTTCACCTTGCAACAATCCCATTGCAAACTGCATCTTACATTATTTTGCTCCCTTTTTTACAAACGTTGTCTACTACTAACCAAACTTAGGTGAAGACATCATATCCCCACAAACCTCCCACCTCTTATCTGTCTCCCTCACTCAGAATAATGGATCCATACGATTCTCTTAAATAGGGGGAACCATAGTATACATAACAATAATCTGTAATATTATTAAATTATGAGTAAAAGAACCCACCACACATCATGAAGAATTAGCACAACATGCCCCATCCCAGTAGGTACAGGTGAGGGGGGTAGAAAAAGTTTCAGCGGCAAGGGAGATTATAAAAAATGAGATTGCTGTTCACATCAAGCCTACAAAAATATGTCACATGTTTTATCAATGGCTGGCTTGGACAGAGTAGTAGGTGAGCCTGTCACAATGGTAGCGATGTAAAAGTACACTTGTGAAAAGAGATGATTGCCAGAAGTACAATATTGTGTATTGTAATACAATAAAGTCTAAATAAATATACAGTATATATATATATATATATATATATGTGTGTTCATTGTGCGCATCAACCACTCCCAAATTTCCTGTGGGCTCTAGCCCTGGATCGTTGGACACATAGCAACACTCCTGGTTATAAACCCACTTATAAACCCAGTTATTGTATAATATATATATATATATTATACCGTATATATATATATATATATAGTATATAATATTCAATATATACAGTGGGCACAAAATGTATTTAGCCAGCCAGCCAAGTGTGCAAGTTCTCCCACTTAAAAGATGATAAGAGACTGTCATTTCACCATAGGTAACACTTCAACTATGAGAGGACAGATGAGACAACAAAGTCCATAAATCACATTGTCTGATTTTTAAAGAATTTATTTGCAAATTATGGTGGAAAATAAGTATTTGGGTCAATAACAGAATTTTGGGGGTTGTCTTATAATCAGGGTAGTCTTATAATAGAGCAAATACGGGATTACCTGCTGTTATTAAAGCCGTTTTGATACCTTTTATCCACTGAAGCCCACATTTTTGGATTCTCTATACTTGTTGCGATGCGCCACGCTTTCACATGAAGCTGATTTTTTTAATGCAATCTTATCTCACTTTATTAGGACTACTGATTAGTACCCACTCCACTATTGTCTTTTATTTTGCTTTGCAGATCGTTGTATTATTTTTTGGATTTGCCTTAAGGTATATATTTTCATACCCAAGTAAGTTCACACTTTTTTATTAGCACACTGGTGTTTCACAGGTTTGTTGGTCATCCTTGCGCAATGTTTTTCTTGAGCTTACCTAGTCCTTCAGCAAAGATGACCAATGTACTAGCAAAAAAAATGTTAGTCATTCTTTGTAAGCTTGAAGGGAACAACAATCTTAAATTTTACTCTTCCTAGAGAATTAATTTTAGAAGTTAGAAGTATACAGCACATGTGGTGGGTTCATACAATCGGGCTAGGTTAGCAAACGATTACCAATACAATGGTTTCCTCAATTAAAATGAGTTCTCTTTATCCATTATTTGTTATATATCTCTGTATATCTCTTGATATCAGATAAGGACTTTTTGTAAAAATTGGTTCTTTGTGTTTTAATTTACCATTTGTCCACCAGGTGGCTCTGTATTTTTTTATAGGGATGGTGTCAGTACAAAAAAAAACATTTTTGATTTGTGTTTTTGAATGTGTCTATAATGCTGATTTGAGTGATGAGTTGCAGTCTTGTAGCAACACTGTACGCAACCCTGGTTTCCCTGTTCTTACCTGCTCCCACCCTGGCATATTCTCAAACAAACTTGACAACTACCATGCCTCCAAACTAATACCCATTCATTGCAACTTCACTACCCCTGCTCTCGTGCCTTCCGGAATTCATGCTCTGTCCAGCCCATGTTCCTAGTGAGGGCATCCTTTGCCATTTGGTGCACCATCAATGCCTCTGTTGGCCATATTTTCCTTATTTGTTTATTATAGTATAGGAGGCATTAGCAAACATATTTATTACAAGGACTTTGTACGTTAGTCCAACCTAATGATTAGTATAGTCCCTTTCAAATAAATTTAAACTAGTACCGGGCCTGTGTTTTGAGATGACATACTTACAGACTTTAACAAAGTCTTTTACAAACTTTTATATACAGACTTTTACAAAGACAATATGGCTAATAGGAACTGCTATTGCTACAGTTTCTCAAAAAGTCAAAAAGGACACTATTTGTGTTTTACTTTTTAATTCAGATGTACCTTTTGCATCCTATGGGAAACAAACAGCTGCACTGTATATTTGTTTTCTAGATCTCTTTTGTTAAAGTTAATATTTGAAGATAAAATGAAAAATAGAGTTGAAGAGACAGACAAGCAATTGCACTTTACAATGTGGCACTTGCATTGCCACTTAAAACACAGTCATGCATATTAAAAATAACCAACACATTGAATTGAATTCCTATGAGGCTCAGCCAGACATACTACTCCTATGATGCTGACTGAGCATCATGGGAAGTGCATTTAACAGTAGATAAAGCTGCAGATGTTAGCTGTGAATTACAATTTCCATGATGCTCAGCCAGCCAGGTGTCCACGATAATGCTGGCTGAGTATCGTTGGAAAAGTAGTCAACAGGACCCTTACACACTGCCTTTACACACGCCTGCCCATAAACACACATATACACATACACTGCCCTTACACATATGCACGTGCACTGCCCTTACACATATGCACGTGCACTGCCCTTACACACACGCGTACACTGCCCTTACACATACATATACCTTACACACACCTGCCCTTACACACACCTACACACACCCTTACACACACACATATACACATACACTGCCCTTACACACATATACACTTCCTTTACACTCTGAAGCACAGGAGACACGTCTAGGGATGCACTGGTAAGGTGGGGGTATAAGGGATTTGTGGAGGCAGAGGCATATAGGGTTTAAAAGGCATATCAGGGAGGCAGAGTGGCATATAGGGGTTTTTATGGCATATATGTGGGCAGAGTGGTAAATAGGGGGTTAAAAGACATATCTGGGAGGCAGAGTGGGATATAGGGAGTATATGGCATATCTGGGGGCAGATGTGCACAACGTCATTTTTCTCACTCATAGTTTTTATTAAATATGAAAAAATAGTTTACTGGTGAATTAATATTTACTAGTAAAACCTTTTTCCTATAGGGTAGTCTTATATTCCGGCTTTTTCTTTTTTTCCTAAATTAATATTCAAATTTTTGGGGGGGTCGTCTTATAATCAGGGTCATCTTATAATCAAGCAAAGTAGCGCCTCATGGCACTCTCATAGAAACATTGGCTCTCTTTCCTCCCCTTAAAGATCATGCTCCACCAATTTCCCTGCTATTCCACCTTAATTTCTTGAAAATAATTGGTGAGCACTTGGTCCTAAATCTAAAAATGTACCTTAAGTTTTACAAGAACAGTAGGGCCATAATAAATGGGTGTATTTATTTAGATGTGCATTAGTTACAACATGAAGCAGCTGTAAATATGCCGTGTTGTCTTGTGCGATTATGGTGATTTTTGGGTCTTGTCCTGTCATAAATTATTGGCTCATTTGGTTGTTCTTGCCAGTCTATTCTGACAGTTGGTAATCCTTTTCTGTTAGCGTATGATCCACAGACCAAAACACGATAATGTCAACCTAGGTGGTATATTGTGACATTGATGGACATTAGTGATTAAGTTGATGTTCTGATCTGTTCCCCAGCTACTTGGTGCCACTGCCATTGAAGATAAATTACAGGATCGTGTTCCGGAAACAATACAGTTACTCAAAGATGCAAACATAAAAGTATGGGTACTTACTGGAGATAAGCAAGGTATGTCATAGCAATAGGGGGTGACACAGTAGTGGTTGATTTTAGAAGATGAACAGTAACTTTGATGTCTAGCCCTCTCTCTCGCCAAACAACTCTACTTCTCCACTCTCATATCCTCTCTTTCTTCCAACCCACGACGCCTTTTTTCTATTTCAACTCACTTCTCTGTCCCTCCACACCCACACCACAAACCTCTCTCACTGCCCAAGATCTTGCTACCCACTTCAAGGTGAAGATCGAGACTATTAGAAAAGACTTCTCTTCCTTACAATTCCCTCCTACACACCTCACCACCACTCTCTCCACTCCTACTATACTAACTGCCTTTTCCCCTACAACCGAAGAAGAGATAGCCACTCTTCTTTCTTCCTCTCACCCAACAACCTGTCCCCTTGACCCCATCCCTTCACACCTCACAAAGTCTCTATGTCCATCCCTTGGTCCATCACTTACCCACCTATTTAATCTTTCTCTATCATCTGGATCTGTACCATCTGCCTTCAAGCATGCGCTAATCACACCAATTCCAAAGAATCCTTCCTCAGATCCCGTCTGTTTGACTAACTACCGCCCTATCTCTCTGCTTCCTTTTACCTCTAAGCTGCTTGAACGGATTGTGTACAATCGCCTCACTAACTTCCTCTCCTCTAATTCCCTCCTTGACCCTCTACAGTCTGGTTTCAAACCCCTTCACTCTACTGAAACAGCTCTAACAAAAGTCTCCAATGACTTGCTCTCTGCCAAAGCTAAAGGTCACTACTCTATTCTAATACTACTGGATCTCTCTGCTGCTTTCGATACTGTTGATCACCACCTTCTTCTTGACTCACTTGCTTCTATAGGCATTCGAGATACAGCTCTCTCCTGGATCTCCTCATATCTGTCTAACCGTTCCTTCTCTGTCAACTTCTCTGGCAACACATCATCGCCCCTTCCACTTTCGGTTGGTGTCCCCCAAGGTTCAGTCCTTGGCCCTCTGCTGTTCTCTCTTTATACTTCCTCTCTTGGCAAACTAATAAACTCATTTGGCCTCCAGTATCATCTATATGCAGATGATACCCAAATCTACCTGTCTTCTTCTGATCTCTCTCCATCTCTTCATGGATGTCACAACACTACCTGAAACTTAATCTTTCTAAAACGGAACTCATTATCTTCCCTCCCTCCATCTCCACTCCACTACCTGAATTCTCTATCACCATTAACAACACAACTATCTCTCCTACTAACCAGGCCCGATGCCTTGGGGTTAACCTTGACTCAAACCTCTCCTTCATCCTTCACATTCAGTCCCTCGCCAGATCCTGCCGCCTGCACCTAAAAAATATCTCTCGTATCCGCCCATTCCTCACCCAAGAATCCACAAAAACTCTGGTTCATTCACTTATCATTTCCCGTCTTGAGTACTGCAACACTTTTCTGGTTGGCATTCCACTGTCTCGACTCTCTCTTCTACAGTCTATCCTAAATGCCGCTGCTAGGCTCATCTTCCTTGCACGTCGCTCCTCTTCTGCTTCCCCCCCTCTGCGAAACCCTCGACTGGCTCCCGATTACCTTTAGAATTAAATTTAAGATCCTGGTACTGACATATAAGGCCATCCATAATACTGCTCCTCCGTACATTCTCCTACTCGATCCCTACGTTCCTCCCATGGGCTAAGGCTCTCCTCCTTACTCGTCACCTCTTCCTTTTCCCGTCTACAGGATTTCACTCGAGCTGCCCCATATCTCTGGAATCTGCTCCCAAGGAACCTTCAGCATTCATCCTCCCTCCCAACATTCAAGAAACATCTAAAAACCCACTTCTTCAGAGAAGCATACCATCCTAGCTGCTAGAACATCCTTGTCATCGATACAACCACCACACTACCTCTCACCCTTTCTCTATGCCTTATGTTTGTCACCCAATCTTCCCTCGAGATTGTAAGCTTGCGAGCAGGGCTCTCTTCACCAAATGTATCGGTTTGTCTTAGTCTGTCAATTCTTGTCATATCCCTTGAATTTATGTATTGTATTAAGTGCTGCGTAAACTGTTGGCGCTATATAAATAAAAGATAATAAAAAATAATAAAAATAGCATTCTGAATATATATATATATATATATATTTCTTTTTTCTTTTTTTTTTAACCAAACACCCTGAAAAGACCAATGAAGGTCTTGAAAGTAGTTACAAAACATTAAGGACTCAGTTTATGCGTAAGACACTGATGGTTCCTATTACAGGGTTCATTAATTATGTGGCGTTTGCCACCAAAAGCTTTTGAACTGAACTGTACTAAGGTAGTCTCTTTATTTTTACATAGACCAAGAAACAAAAAGCATATACTATAGTATTTAATATTTTGCAGCTATAAAAGCCTCCACTCTTCTGGGAAGATTTTCCACAGGATGTTGGAGTATGTCTGTGGGAATATGTGGCCATTTAGACAAAAGAGCATTTGTGAGGTCAGATACTGATGTTGAACTAGAAGGACTAGCTTACAATCGGCATTCCACTTCATACCAAATGTGTAATATAGGGTTAAGGTCTCTGTGCAGGCCACTCAAGTTCCTCCACACCAAACTTGTCAAACCATGTATTTATGGACCTTGCTTTGTACACAGGGGCACAGTCGTGCTGGAACAGGAAAGGGCCTTTCTCCAAACTGGTGCCACCAATTTGGAAGCATATAATAGTCTAAAATATGCAGTGGAGTGTACATGGTCTACTGTTGCTGCGCAGTTGTCACTTGTCGATGCTTCCACTATAATATCTGTTACAGTGGACCTCGGCAGATCTAGAAGGGTAGAAATTTCACGAAATTGCTCAAGGCAAAGGTGGCATCCACTAACAGTGTCACAATTAAAGTCGCTGATCTCTTTAGTCTAAGGAGATGGCATGGCTTAATTAAATATGCCATTTTTGTTTTTTTGTATTTTATAAATACCCTTAATCTTTCTAATGCATGTTTTTTTTCTTACTGATATAGATTTGGTGTTTATTGGTCTATTAATATTTCCCAGTTATACACTTAAGAAATGAAATATCAGTATAAAATACAGCATTAACCCCTTAATGACAATAATAATAATAATCACCCATATATTTGCAGCTACAAAATTATTGATTGCAAGAAATTGGAAAGAAAGTAAACTATTTGTATACTCACAATTGAAAAATCAGGTGCTATTCCAATTACAGATGGAGAAAGGATTGTACTGGATCAGTCCACAGCAGAAAAGAAAAACAATTATATATGAGGACTGGATTACTAAATTAAATAATATATGAGCAAAATAATAATTAACACATATTCACGGCTTTTTTTTTTTAAATGTAATTTGTTATTACTATTTTTCTCTATTTTTTCTTTTTAAAAGAAAAAAAAATGACAAAGCCCGAATGACAAATGAATGGTTTTCAATGGGTTTAGGGACCGCCCATTGTCCTTAAGGGGTTAATAAAGTAGTTACACAGAAATACATTCCTTATTATTATTATTATTATCTAAAAACTGTGTGTTTCATGTTTTGCTTAGAAACAGCCATCAATATTCGTTTTTCATGCCGATTGCTTTCTGATGACATGGAGATTTTGGATGAAGGACAAATATGGTAACAGAATGCTTTTTTATGTTCTTGTGTTAAAACATGAATTCAATGTAAAAAGGTAAAACATGAAAAAACCCCAACAAGTTTTGTTGCCAGCAGTGCAGATTTGGTTTAGACCGTGTCAGCAGCTTTTGTCCCTGGATTGCTGGTAACGACTCATGTGAAAATGTTATGTTTTGTTTTTTTTGGTATATATTTGGAGGTGTAACGAGGGGTTACATAGGTTCACATTGCAGCTGGTGAGTTGATTTAGCGCTGTGTTGTTTTATTTCTTTTTTTTTTTTGGAGTATGTGCTTTGTGTTAAAGGGATGCATAACTATGTGATCTAGCATCTGTCATATATATATTTAATATTTAGTTAAAGGCATGTTGTGCCAAAATAACTAATTACAAATTTCACATTAGATGTGATATTTTATATATATATATATATATATATATATATATATATCCTTAAAATGTACCGTATATGACGTAAAATCTTTTTTGAGCATTTTGAGCTTTGTCATTATGGGGTTAAAACAAAATGAAAAATTCATTAACAAAAAAAGTTTATCATCTTCACCAAGATGATTGCCCTGCCATTTTCAATAACGAAATATAGGGCAAGAAATAAAAAATGCGTATATATCTTAATAAACAACAAACTATTTCATTTTAACAGAGCTTCTGTTGGTATCAGGATGGGGGTTTTATCACCAGGTTCGTCGTCCACGTACCTGTTTTAGTACAGAGGAGTTGGAGGCTCTTGAAGAAGCGTTCAAGAAAACGCCTTATCTAGATGTACCAACAAGAGAACGATTGGCTGTTTGTTTCAATATTCCGGAAGCCAGGATTCAGGTAGAGTGCCCCATTTCAATGTGTACACTGTAAAGTTTGCTTTGTCATAGAAAAAAGTTATTTAATAGGCACAAAAATTCACACTACTTGTATGATATCAATTCTCTCCGGTCTGCCTTTTTTTCTTTGTAGTTATTTTTCATATTCACAAGTAAGAGGCATCAAGTCTGAAATAAGAATCAATCTACCAACAACTTATACCAGGGACTACATACCTGCCAATAGATCACATATACCCACATGTGACACTGCAAGGAATTGGTCACATCTAGAACATCTTGCAGATAAAATGTCTCCTGAACTTGATTGTGAAGTAGGGTTGTTGATAGCTACAACTGTCCTCAAGCTTTAATGCCCAGAGAGGTTCTCAGCGGCAACGAAGACCAGCCATTTGCACAGAGATCTGTGTTAGGTTGGAGCATTATCGGATATAATAACCCCGACAGTGGCTATGAAGATGAAATCGGTGTGAGTCATAGGATTATTATGAAGCAAGTTCTACCAGCTGGTGACCCAGTTCACAAAATCAAGTCTGAAGTCTACTTTGTGTGTAGGAACAAAGTAAAAGAAATCATCACTTCAGCAGATATACTCAAGGTTTTTGAGTCAGACTTTGTTGAAAGTAATAATGAAGAAGTCTCTATGTCACAAGAAGACCTACAGTTTCTAGCAACGTTAAAAGACGGTATCAAACAAAATCAAGATGAACACTATGAGATGCCATTACCAAACAACAAGGCTTGTGCAGAACATAGACTCAAATGCCTAGAAAAACATTTGAAGAAAGATGTGCAATACTACCGGGACTACGTGGCTTTCATGAAGGACATGATAGTAAGAGGCGATGCAGAAAGGGTTCCAAAGATGGAGATAAACAGTCAACCATTATGGTATATCCCTCACCATGGGGTTTATCACCCGCAGAAACCAGGCAAGATCCGAGTCGTCTTTGACTGCTCAGCAAGATCTCAGAATACTTCCCTGAATGAACATCTACTGACTGGGCCTGACCTCACAAATACTCTTGTTGGGGTCTTGTACCGTTTTCATGTTGCTCAAAAGGATCGAGACTACCTCAGGTTCCTGTGGTGGGAAGAAGGCAACATGGAGACCCTACCTTCAGTGTATCGAATGAAGGTTCACCTGTTTGGAGCTGCTTCCTAGCCATGATGTGCAAACTTCGGGTTCAAGCACCTTGCCACACAACGTGAAGGCAAATTTAATCAAGCTACAGTGAAGTTCCTACAACGCAATTTTTATGTTAATGATGGTCTAGCAAGTGTAAACTTGGAGGCAGACGTTATACAGCTTGTGAAGGAAGCCAGGGATCTCTGCAATACTGGGAACCTCCGCTTACATAAATTCATCACCAACAGCAAGAAGGTGATAGCTACAATTCCAAAGGAAGAATGTGCTGAAGGTGCAACTGACTTTGATTTGTCCCTAAGAGAGAAAAATAGAAAGGGCGCTCGGGGTCCAATTGTGCGTAACTTCAGATGAGTTTCATTTCAGAGTACTAGTAAGGGAAAAGGCTTTCACTAGAAGAAGAGTGCTGTCTACAGTTGCTTCAATTTTTGATCCTCTTGGATTTGTCGCTCCCTTCATTTTAGTTTGGAAAAGGATATTACAAAGCATGTGTCAGGACAAGATAGGCTGGGATGAACCGCTTCCTGATGACCTCAGACCGCATTGGGAAGCTTGGCTTCAAGACCTTCATAATCTGTCTTCAGTAAAGATACCATGTTGTTATGCGTCCAGGACATTTAAAGATGTTAAGCAATATAAGCTACACCATTTTTCTGATGCTAGCACGTCTGGCTATGGAGTATGTTCATACCTCAGGACTGTGACTAAGTATAGAAAGGTCTACTGCACGCTTGTTATGGGTAAAGCAAGAGTTGCCCCAACACGGATAATAACAATTCCAAGACTGGAGCTCTACAGATCAGCTGTAGTTGTGGCAACAAGAATTGGTGACCTGCTAAAGAGAGAGCTAGACATGGATGGTATCTGTGAGTACTACTGGACCGACTCCAAGGTTGTTCTTGGTTATATTAACAATGATGTAAGACGGTTCCATGTATTTGTAGCCAACCGAATTCAGCAGATCAGGTCAAGCACTGAGCCTAGTCAAGAGCATAACCCAGCTGACCATGCCTCTCGCGACTAACCGCAAAACAAATTGTCGAGTCAAACTGGTTCACTGGACCAAGTTTCCTATGGCAAGAAGAACTCCCTAAAGAAGAAGAGATCAAGGTGGGAGAGATTGGTGATAGAGACCTGGAGCTCAAAATGACACAGGTACATGCAACCAAGACAAAGGAGGAAAGGTCTATGTTAAATCGCCTGCAAAGATTTTCAGATTGGAAAAGGGTAGTGAAAACCATAGCGAGACTCAAACGTTGTGCAAAGTGTGTAAAAGGTCTGGCAGAAAGATCCAGTGAATCAACAACGCTTGAAGAAAGAAAGGATGCTGAACAATTCACAATTCGTATAGTTCAAGAAGAAATGTTCAGTGATGAAATCAAGTCTCTAAAACAAGGGAAGGAAGTCAATTCAAAGCAGTTGAACAAGTTGTATAAACTAAGTCCGTTTGTTGATGACCATGATATCCTAAGGGTGGGAGGAAGATTGACACAAGTGGCTCTCCATCCCCACGTCAAACACCCAGCCATCCTTCCAAAGGGGCATCACGTATCTCGTCTACTCATAAAGCACTTCCACGAAAGGGTGCAGCATCAAGGTCGTGGAATGACCATCAATGAAATCTGCTCCAATGGCATTTGGATCCTCGGATGTAGTAGTGAGGTATCATTTCTTATTTACAAATGCATTAAGTGTAGGAAGTTAAGAAAATGCAGCCAAGAACAAAAAATGGCTGTCCTACCACCAGAAAGGATGGAAACCACTCCTCCGTTCACTTACAGTGGTATGGATTGTTTCGGACCGTTTTATGTTAAAGATGCAAGGAAGGAGCTGAAGAGATATGGGCTCTTGTTTACCTGCATGTGTTCAAGAGCTGTCCACCTTGAGGTACTAGATGATCTTAGTACTGATGCTTTCCTTAATGCGCTGCGTTGTTTTATTTCTATACGTGGAAATGTAAGTCAACTTTATAGCGACCAAGGTACCAACTTTATCGGTGCAAAAAGAGAGTTCATGGAACTGATGAAGGGAATAGACCAAGAACGTATGAAAGAGTTAGGCTGTAGCTTTGTCATGAACCCACCTGCTTCCAGTCACATGGGTGGTGTCTGGGAGACAGATTAGAACTGTGAGAAGTGTTCTAACATCCATCTCAGACCAATCTGCCAGGAGATTGGACAGTTCATCCTTAAGAACATTTATGTACGAAACAATGGCGATTGTGAATAGTCGACCATTAACCTCAAAACATATCAATGATCCAGTGGGACCAGAACCATTGACACAGAATCATATTCTAACAATGAAATCCACTATCATTGCACCACCGCCTGGAGAGTTTGTAAGAGAAGATCTCTATCTTCAGAAGTGATGGAAGAGAGTTCAGTTCTTGGCAAATTAGTTTTGGACCAGGTGGAGGAAGGAATATCTGTTGAACTTACAACAAAGAAGTAAATGGAACAAGAACAAACGAAAAGCCAAGCCAAATGACATTGTTTTACTCCAAGATGATTTAGTGCCACAAAATCAGTGGAAGCTAGCCAAAGAGGTAGTCGTCTTCCCAGGAACTGACGGCAGGGTCAGAAAACTGAAACTTCTTGTTAGTGACACAACAATAGATAACAAGGGCACACGCACTAGTAAGCCAGTGTATCTAGAAAGACCCCTACACACATCAGTGTTATTACTTGAAGCTGATTAACGGAAGGGTAACGTGATTGTATCTGATCAATGTGTACAAAATGCGTTTCCTCTAAATGTTCATGTTATGTTATGTGTAATAATATCAGCTCCTTAAAGAATCACATGTTGTGTGATGGTGGGAGTGTGTTTGCAGTCACAAAGTTTTCTATGTCCACTAGTTGGCGCTTATGAGCATAATTGTCAATGTATTTTATTCCCATAATGCATTGTTACAAGTCACTTACCTAAAGGATTGAATGGTCTTGTCATTAGAAGTCATAAAGTTATCTCTGAGAATCATAAGCCATCTGATTAAGAAAATTCAAGATACAAACCCCTCTCTTAGTTCACAAGCAGGCAAAAGTGGTATGTTGGTGTATTTCTATCTAATTATGAGTTTTCATTCATGTGTTTTTTGATGTAATTGACTTTATGTCTGATGATTTGTCTTTCATATTTATCTTTATTTAGTTCTACAGTGTTGATGTAAATGTCTTAGTTGGAACCTGATATGTGCATTAAACATCTGTGAGATAAGAACCTCAGCCTTCTCATTGTGACTAAGGGCGGCATACCCACTATCCTCAAAGACAATATTTCTACAACATTTCTTTTTCTTTTCACAGTGAAACGTACTCCAAAACCATTTTTTCTTATTCTCACATGTTTTTCTTATTAGTTATATAGTCCTCATGACATGTGGTTAAGTGCCTTTTCTTTATTTTTTTTCTTATTTTCATATAAAATAGAAACAGATACATTAAAGTTGTCACCTGAGTCTGAAAGCATTACACTTTTTGTAAGTTTTATTATCGAAATAAAAATAAGTAACTGCAGGCATCTTGTACTGAAAGTACCGATCTGGTGATTGAAAACAAACACGCCTAGTGAAAAATTGGCCCTAATCGTTGGCAGTTTTGCATTAACCCTATCTTTTAGATTACTACCTACAATGCTACATCAATTTCTTATATAGGTAAATTATTTATGTGGCACACCAAAACACGTTTTGTTGACTGGACAGGATATTTTGACACACACTGTATTTGTGTTACATGACCCATTGGTGTCTTAGACATACCAAGATTCATAGTCAGATTGCATAGATTAAATTTTGTTTTGTTTTTGAACAAATGACATGAGTATTTAATTGAAGATAGAAATGTATTGACTTAGCAATTAGCAAACATTCCATTATGAGGTAAGGTTGAATTGAACTGAATAATTAATGCAGCCAAAGGTTTGCATTATAATTTTGGCCTAGACAGAAATGTCTCTTTTTTCAGCCTCAATTACTGTGTAATAATGTGACATTAAATACATAGTTGAACGGCATAAATGAAAGTTATAATGAAGGGTCAGCTCAGCCTATCTTGCATGAAAAGCACACTGAAGTTGGGCTTTTATCGTGAATATTGATGTTGGAGAGTTGGTGCGTACCCTTGTGTGAATATACCCTACAGAACATATTTAGGCAGATTACACTAAATGATTAAGAAGCAGGTAAAACAAGTCTTTCCTTTTGTGCTTACTATACATGCTAGACTTGTGTAAGAAATACTTTAACATGCAGTTGGTGTTAGAATTTCATTTTTTATTATTTTACACTTCAAATAGATAGATACAAGTTGCTTTAAGTTGCTGGAAAACTCCAGGACACAACAATGTTAAATTTGTGGATGTTCCTTTTCTAAGACATTGTGATCTACATCCTCCATGGTCCTCAGCCCTAATAAACAGTTTTATTTTTATTTGTACCCTATAGTGTATATAATGTGATAGTTTTGTCTGTTTATTACAGACTTCCTGTAGCTAGGGTCCTCTTTGTTGTCTTCATGTCGTGGAGATAATTTTCCCATATCCCTCCATATGGGAGAAAGCATAACTGGACCGTCTTCTAGAAGACCCCCTTCTTATTGCAGATTGAAGCACCACATTGTTGCTTGTTTTATGAACCTGCAATTGAAAAACAAATACGTCACATATTTATCACAAGTATAATTCTACATTTAGACTAGTTCTTGTATAAAGCCTCAGTTTGTCTTTTTATAAGAGACATCTAATGTATTACAGCAAAGCACTTTTTTTGCATGGCATGAGTGAAGCAAGAAACCACGATTTTCTTCTGGTGAACAAAAACATTGTTTCACTAAAAAGATGCCACTTGTTTAACTTCAGGGCTGGATTGGAGGTTTCCTGGTGGGCTGCCTTTCTAAGGGCCAGACGAGCAGCACCAGGGTCACGCTAACGTGTATGTGGGCCGGCGGCCGCCTAACTGCTGCTTTTCATTCCTAGTCAGGCCTTCTTTACCTTCCTGGAAGTTGCTGTCAGTCTCCTGAGCTGGCAGCACTGAGAGATCTACTGCACACGTGTTTGCATTCTAACCACACAAACAAGGCCTAAGAGTAGAGTATGTATGGCATATTCCATTATATAACTGCAGGTTCTACTGTACGTCCCAATGTCATCTGGCAAGCAAAGCAAAAGAGCATTCCCAGAGAACTGTACTGCAAAACACAAATATTGCCTCTCTACACTTCCCACTGTGGAGAAAAGTAATTGTTACCCCTCTTAGAGGTGCTCATGGAATCTAATCGGAGGGAAAGTTGAATAACTGCAAGTGAAGGTGGATGCAAAGTAAGATTGTCAGACTAATTAGAGTTATGGTGAGGAGGGTGATTGGAAATGGCACAAGAGAAACTGGGGAAGCAGTTTATTGTTGTCATGGTAATTGAAAGAGGGAATGTGGCAAGGTGAAAAGAAAACGTTTTTGGATATTTCATCGAAATTGAATCCAGCAATGGATGTTTGCTACTTCAGTGGCTGACTTTAAAATATTTCATATGTGGTACCTCACAAAATGGTTGTGCCCATACTTATTATGTATTGTGACCATAACATATTGTATGTTAATATTGTGAACTAGTGTGTAATGTTTGCCCTTTTGTGAGTTATAATACACCTCAGTAATTTGCATTTAAGTGTATTCACCTCCCCTTATTTATTAACACGGTAAGAGAGATGTAGCACTCTAGCAACAATATTTAAAAATATATGATATTTTTAAAACATTTTGAGCTTTCTATTTTGTTTATGTTTTGCATAAATATTTAGTTACTTATATATAGTTAAACATTTTTTTATCTTCACAATCCTAGTCAAAAGTTGCCAGGCCATCACTAGCCAACCTAGAAAATGCTTGAGGAAGAGTATAAGGGTATGAACTCATTTAAAACTGTACTTAGGTTTGTAGAGGAAATTATCCTAATTTTCGGGATATAATTATCTTTATCTCTACATATGTTTTCACTATATAGTTGCTGTCTACTAGGTGCCCTGGGTGCATAATATTTTTGTTGCCACTTAATCCCCCATGGGTGGCACCTTAAAACAGCATCCTTATTGCTATGATTTCATGCCTTCTGAGGTATTGGGTTGGAATTATGCAGATCTGTGTAATCCCTTTCACAATCTTGACAACTACTAAATCACTTTTTTCACTTTACCAGATTTACCTTAAACTCACTCCCTGATTTAATCAGACTGTGACTTGCAAATGTGTACCAGGGCCGAAAGAACAGAGAAGGAATGCAGTTCACAATTACAGCCAAGAGTAATAATAGCCAGATGTATCCACTGCTGATTGTGTTGACGAATGCACCTGTGATACATAGAATATATGTTAATGCAAATATATCACTGACCATATACTGAATGTATAAGGAAAAAATGAAAAGAAAAACCCACTAACTATGCTCATATCAGTAGCGTACCTAGTGGGGGGCGGGGGGCCGTCGGCACCGGGTGCCGCTCATCAGGG
>VKOC01000007.1:13154329-13170575 GCA_009364415.1 Spea multiplicata
TACAGCGCTGAACTCATGGTTTTAGCATAATAAAGCAAGCAGCGCGCGAACAGGGACTTGAACCCTGGACCCTCAGATTAAAAGTCTGATGCTCTACCGACTGAGCTATCCAGGCTCGCTGTGTGTGGGTCTTGGGCCAGACCTGAAGCTGGCTATCAGTCACAGAGTTTGTCCACGTGCACTTACATAACATCTGGGACCCCTTGAGTTTCTGGTTGCCAACCATTTCCACAATGTCGGTCTCATAATCTGAAGGTCGAGAGTCAGGTCCTCACACAGGGCATGCTTCTTTTACAGCTACACGTACAAGCAACTAACTGATTGATCCCACAACCACCGCTTCCATCATTTTCTGTTCAGGGAGAGAGAAGTCTTCCTTCCGACCACTCGAATCTCTACGGATTTTCAAGCGGGCTGTTGCAGATGCGTTGGTGGTTCAGTGGTAGAATTCTCGCCTGCCACGCGGGAGGCCCAGGTTCGATTCCCGGCCAATGCAAACTTCTTTTTAGAGCATTGGTAAAACAGGTCCCTGGAAAAGCCAGATGCCTTTATTATTCTGATGGAAATTTGTCCTTTACTCTGTTGCAACGGATTACAGATGAAGAGCTTCAACAACCAGCGACAAACAGCGTTTGCCTTGTTAGCGCAGTAGGTAGCGCGTCAGTCTCATAATCTGAAGGTCGTGAGTTCGATCCTCACACAGGGCATGCTTCTTTTACAGCTTGAGACTGTTGATTGCTGATGCTAAACTTTCATTTACTATTGAGTTTTTTCCATGGTCCTCCGGACCACCCTGCTTTCTACAGTGGCTGGTTAGCTCAGTTGGTTAGAGCGTGGTGCTAATAACGCCAAGGTCGCGGGTTCGATCCCCGTACGGGCCATGTTCATTTGCCTATGTCTGGGCATCTACGCATTACCATACATCCGCGGATTGCTGGATTTCAGTCGTGTTTAGCGGTGGTTCTGAGCGTATGTCATTTATTTTCGTGAATACAGGAGGCATTAACGGTGGATTCTCTTTAAACATTCAATATCCTTCAAACTCTGGTGTGTGTTCACCATTGGACTAAGGTCTACAAAGAAAAGGATGTGACATTATTAATGATCGTGTTTCTTTACACATAGATACAGTAGACATTTTCAGACCATTCAGCATATCTAAAAGGTTTGCAGGGAAGCTGTCCAGCGTATCTACTATCTTTTGAGTCAAGTAAAGCATTCCAATGTTCATTGTACAGCGCTGAACTCATGGTTTTAGCATAATAAAGCAAGCAGCGCCCGAACAGGGACTTGAACCCTGGACCCTCAGATTAAAAGTCTGATGCTCTACCGACTGAGCTATCCAGGCTCGCTGGGTGTGGGTCTTGGGCCAGACCTGAAGCTGGCTATCAGTCACAGAGTTTGTCCACGTGCACTTACATAACTTCTGGGACCCCCTGAGTTTCTGGTTGACAACCATTTCCACAATGTCGGTCTCATAATCTGAAGGTCGAGAGTCAGGTCCTCACACAGGGCATGCTTCTTTTACAGCTACACGTACAAGCAACTAACTGATTGATCCCACAACCACCGCTTCCATCATTTTCTGTTCAGGGAGAGAGAAGTCTTCCTTCCGACCACTCGAATCTCTACGGATTTTCAAGTGGGCCGTTGCAGATGCGTTGGTGGTTCAGTGGTAGAATTCTCGCCTGCCACGCGGGAGGCCCGGGTTCGATTCCCGGCCAATGCAAACTTCTTTTTAGAGCATTGGTAAAACAGGTCCCTGGAAAAGCCAGATGCCTTTATTATTCTGATGGAAATTTGTCCTTTACTCTGTTGCAACGGATTACGGATGAAGAGCTTCAACAACCAGCGCCAAACAGCGTTTGCCTTGTTAGCGCAGTAGGTAGCGCGTCAGTCTCATAATCTGAAGGTCGTGAGTTCGATCCTCACACAGGGCATGCTTCTTTTACAGCTTGAGACTGTTGATAGCTGATAGTAGTAAGAAGGTATATATCTTGTCAAACTTAATTTGACAGGTGCCCCGCCCCCTTGTGGGCGGAGTTAACACCCCCTCCTTTTAGCCACGCCCACAGTAAAATCTCTCGTCAAACTTAATTTGACACTTGCTCCGCCCCTTTGATATTGAATAACCACGCCCCTTTTTTATACTTCAATTTCTAATTATAAACCTATTTAATTATAATGAATTAAACACACACCTTTTGTTATATACGTATCTGGTCTCATTCACCGTACCAAAATACGTTTAATAACCCTTTTTGACACGTACCTGGTCTCATTCAACGTACCAAAATACGATTAATAACCCTTTTTGACACGTACATGGTCTCATTCACCGTACCAAAATACGATTAATAACTCTATTTGACACGTATCTGGTCTCATTCACCGTACCAAAATACGATTAATAACTCTATTTGACACGTATCTGGTCTCATTCACCGTACCAAAATACGTTTATATTATGTATTTTATATGTTGCTACATATTTATAACTAAAAGAGGGTTTGAATAAAAACAGAAAAGAAAAAATTCTACAGATACAAACAGTTACAATGATTAGGGTTGGAATAAAAAAACAGAAAAGAAAAATTTCTACAGATACAAACAGTTACAATGATTAGGGTTGGAATAAAAAAACAGAAAAGAAAAATTTCTACAGATACAAACAGTTACAATATTAGGGTTGAATAAAAAAACAGACAAAAGAAAAATTTCTACAGATACAAAAACAGTTACAATGAATTAGGTGGAATTAAAAAACAGAGAAAAAAAATTTCTACAGATACAAAACAGTTACAATGCTTAGGGTTTGAATAAAAAAACAGAAAAGAAAAATTTCTACAGATACAAACAGTTACAATGCTTAGGGTTTGAATAAAAAAACAGAAAAGAAAAAATTCTACAGATACAAACAGTTACAATGCTTAGTGGTTTGAAATTAAAAACAGAAAAGAAAAATCTACAGGATACAAAACAGTTACAATGCTTATGGGTTGATAAAAAAAAACAGAAAAGAAAAAATTTCTACAGATACAAACAGTTACAATGCTTAGGGTTTGAATAAAAAAAACAGAAAAGAAAAATTTCTACAGAAACAAATAGTTACAATGATTGGGGGGTTTGAATAAAAAAACAGAAAAGAAAATTTTCATAGTGACAAATACAGACTGGCATGAACTGCCTTACCAGACAGAAATACACGACTTCTTACCTCCACGATGCGTAGTTAGAGAATTAACTAAACCAGATCACTACAGGAGGCAAAACTCAACAACACAAAGGACATGTTACTTGAGCAACAGATAGCTCTGTCTTACTACTAATGACCTATCAACTAACAATGAGTCATCACGAGTCTAAAATGATGTGACACTACGAAAGACCTATCATTAACCTAAACAATGACTAGGTTGTCCTATCCATGAATCATCTAGAGCCTAAAGGCATGGTAACAATTAATAGGAACATCTGTGGATATTCCCATCTAGAGCCTAAAGGCATGGTAGGAACACCTGTGGATATTCCGGTGAAACAAAAGGTTGTTTGAAAACTATATACATTTTATATAAAGACAGTATAAAGCATGGCACAAAATACATTGTGTAATAATCATAATAAGTTAATGCAAAAAATATACTTAACACCAAAAGAAACCGCTAGCTTTAGCAGTATTGAGAAACTGTTTCAGGCAACCCAAACACCCGGATTAAAAAGATCAGCGGTTAAAGAATGGCTGACAGAACAAGACACTTATACATTACACAAACCTGCAAGAAAAATTTTTAAACGTAATATGATTTGTGTCTCCGACATCGATGGTCAATGGCAAGCGGATCTTGTCTCAATGATCGAATTTGCAAAATACAACAGCGGAATAAAATATATTCTGACAGTTATAGACGTATTATCCAAATATGCTTGGGCCGTAGTTTTGAGGACTAAAACGGGAAAAAGCGTAGCGGATGCCTTTAAGACTATATTTCAGGAAGGCCGTGTACCTCAAAAGTTACAAACAGACAGAGGAAAAGAATTCCTAAACAGAGACGTAAATGCATTATTAAAAAACTACAGAATCCTACATTTTGTGACAAATAACACCGTGAAAGCGGCGATTGTAGAACGCTTTAACAGAACTCTAAAATCCAAAATGTGGCGCTATTTCACCTCTCGTAACACATACCGATATATAGATGTTCTCCCCGACCTAATATTTAGTTATAACCACACCGCACATCGGACAATACGCTGCACCCCAGCTGAGGTATCGAGGGATAACAGTCTAACCGTGTGGAAAACTGTTTATGGCGATTATTTCAAGAGTAAAAGGATTACACCGGCACTGAAAATTGGAGATCAGGTCAGAATATCTAAATACAAAGGTATTTTTGATAAAGGATACGAACAGACTTTCACAGATGAAATATTTACAGTGTACGGTATAAATACCAAAGGTGTAAAACCACTTTATATATTAAAAGATTGTAACGGTGAACCTATTGAGGGGTCATTTTATACCGAAGAAATACAAAAGATTCCTCCAAACACTAATCGTGTTTACAGAATTGAAAAAATTCTAAGACAGAAGACGGAAAGAGGAAAAAAATTCTACTACGTTAAATGGTTAGGACATCCAACATCATTTAATAGCTGGATCGAGAAAAATCAACTGACTAGTATCTAAAATATATAGCGATGGAAGAAAACGCATTTTATATCACTCTACCCAGTAACGCCTCTTATTTAATGTATCCTCAAAATGAGATTTCCAATTATACAACAAAACTTTCCAAGCCGGTGTTCTTAAAAGGAGAATGGGAGGTTGCTTTATCAGAAATCCAGTATCCGCACACATGGAATACCTTTGAACCTCACGAGGGTGTGATATTTGTGGGTTGTCCAGGAGGACCCCTCAAACAACTCAAGATAAAATCCGGATATTATAGCGATGTTAAAAGTTTGGTGAAAAATATTAATGATGCAATTGCTAACAACAAACAACAACCCCTGGACTTGAAGGTGCACTATAATGAGTTAGAAAGATCAGTGTCAGTTACGGGTACAGACACCTTTATAGCCAGTGATCGATTGACGCACATTCTCGGTATTGATTCTAATCGCACCGACACCAACATAAAAGGACGCATGTGCGCCGATATAAAAGACAGTTTTTACACGCTTTTCGTGTACACGGATATAATAGAACATCAACGTGTCGGGGATAGTTTTGTTCCTCTATTACGTACGGTTGAAATCACAGGAAACAATAATGAAATAATTACACAACGTTACATCAAACCCGATTACATACCCGTGAGTAAATACCATTTTGATCACATAGCCATCGAGATAAAGAACGACCAGAACACAAATGTGTCATTCAAATACGGGAAAGCCATCGTTAAACTACACTTTCGTCCACGGAGGGGTGGTTTTTACTGAAACAAGCAAGGATGGTGGTTGTTAAAACTTACGGTGAGCCGCATGTTTACAGCGCTTATTACAAGTCGCAGGCCGGGCACGGTCTTCCAGGATTCCATGGTGGCTCGTATATGTATGGACGCGGATTGGGCGGTATTTTTCGCAATTTATTCAGAAAGGCTGTACCGTTGTTCAGACGCGGTTTTGATATTGTAAAACCTCATGTGAAAACCGCCGCTAAGAACATTGCAAAAGATATTGTGGGGCGCGTTTCAACAGCCGTTATGAGCAGAATGGCCGATCAACCTCAGGAGGGATCGGGACTTGTTTACATTGGCAAACAAATTCCAAAGAAGAAGCGGAAACACGTTGCAGCATTTCCTCCTAGAGCAGCACAGCGCCTTAATAAAGAGGCGAGCAGCAAGTCTAGAAAAAAGAGAAAGACGTCGAGACGGAGAACGGAAAACATCTTTTAAGCTGCTATCATGGCGTTTATCCACACAGCATCCATGGAGTGTGCCAAATCCGAACTGGACCTGTTTGATATAAAACCGACACAGACCAGCATAGAAAAAAGTCTGTATGTAGAAGTGCAGCCGCTCGCAGCCATTTCTGAAACTTCACCGCTTGAATTCTACATCGCAGGAAGCGGAGAACATTATTTTGATTTGAATAACACCCTATTATATATTACGTGTAAAATTGTAAAAAATGACAATTCGCAGATTCCTGAAGGAGCGCGCGTCAGTCTAATCAACTACCCTATAGCGACTCTGTTCAATCAACTGGATGTCACCCTTGGTGATAGATTAATATCACAATCTAATAATTTGTACTCTTACAGAGCATACATCGAGACGCTTCTGAATTATAGCGCCGATGCTTTGTCTACACAGTTTACAGCCGGTTTATTCTACAAAGATACAGCTGGGCATCATCAAGACCGTGTGCTAAACGGAGACAATAATGGCTTTACAAAACGGGCTCAAATGACAGAACGCGGAAAAACTGTAGAACTACTAGGACATCTACACAGCGATATTTTTTTCCAAGAAAAACTCATACTGAATGGTTTGGACTTGAAAATAAAACTCACCAGAAATAAAGATACATTTTGTTTAATGTCTGCAGAACAGGATCCATTAAAAGTGCAAATTCTAAACGCGACGCTATTCATCAAACGCGTGCAAATTTCGCCGGCTGTGCGAATAGGTCACGCCCAAGCGCTTTTAACCGGTAATGCTAAGTACGCCATTGAACGTGTTAGTATGAAAGTATTCAGCGTACCAACAGGAAGCCGAGTTTGTAATCAAGAGAATCTGTTCCTGGGGCAGATACCAAAGTTTGTAATTTTAGCATTTGTTGATAATGAAGCATTTTCTGGCGCTTACGACAGAAACCCTTTATGCTTTAAACATAACAATGTGAATTTTGCGGCTCTCTATCTGGATGGTGAACAAATACCCGCAAAACCGTTTCAACCCGATTTTGAACACTTTAACGCTGTACGTGAATATATGGCATTTTTACAATTGGCACAGAAGAACTGCAGCGATTCGGGAGTTATCATCGACAGAGAAGAATTTGTGAACGGTTATACGTTATTTGCTTTCGATCTATCTCCTGATCAAGAGTGTAATACCCACTTCTCACTCATTCGGTCCGGTAACCTGAGGGCCGAAATACGTTTTTCCAGGGCATTGGAACGCACCGTAAATCTGTTGGTTTACGGTCAGTTTGAAAATATTATCGAAATAAATCAACGTAGGGAAGTGCTGTACGATTACCTCTAAAGATAAGCATGAACACTTTAGAGTTGACACACATTTTAAAGACGGATCCTTTTTCCAAGGATATCTTTGTGGGGGTATTTCCCTGCGACTTGCTACCGATTGATAAACTGACCAATGTGCCAGCAGCGTTCATTATAAATACAGACCCACATACATTACCCGGAGAACATTGGTTAGCCTGCTATATCGATCAAAAGAGAAGAGGATATTTTTTTGATTCATACGGACTTTCCCCCGCAAGCCCATTATTTCCTAAAGAAATATTAACTTTTTTGAATATAAATGTTAAGCGGATATGTTTTCAAAATGCGCAGTTGCAAAGTACTCTGTCATCCGTCTGTGGAGAATTTTGTGTATTTTTTATTCATCATATGTGTAAAGGATTATCATTTAAAGAAGTTTTAAATCATTTTACTAATGAATTTAAACAAAATGATCGATTGGTGTCACGTTTTGTGTGGAAATATATGCGTGGTATACGAAATGGGGGTTATCGTAGTGTGCATATTCAGAAATGTATAGCGTGTTATCAAAAACGTCATTGATTCAATAATTTGTTAATTAGCTTATGCATGTATTTGAGTTATCAATAATAAAACATACAACTTTTATAATGAAAAGTATTCGGTGTTTTTTTTTTACCAATATTCACCCTGACCCCCGATCATTTAGAAACAATCAATCAAGCCCACCGACAGTTTAAAAGGGTATAGAAACTCTTTAGAGGAAGTTGCTTTATCAGAAATCCAGTATCCGCACAATTGTTTTTACCAATATTCACCCTGACCCCCGATCATTTAGAAACAATCAATCAAGCCCACCGACAGTTTAAAAGGGTATATAAACTCTTTAGAGCTTCCACCCTTTACAAGTCTAGGAGCTGCATGAAAAGCATGGACAAGACCACTATTTCCACAGATTTAATGGATGCGGTAAGCTCTTGAAAGTTTTAATAACTGTGTAAATTTTCTTGTACATTGAACGTTCTTCTGTAGTAATCTTTAACAAATATAAAAAATTTTGCATATGTGTGGCGTGTGTGCGGAAATAGTCTCTAGACCTTTAAATTGTATCCCTACGCGGTGTGAATGAGAAAATTCATATAAATTTCAATATGTGGTCGGGAGTCTTGTATTTATTATATTTATCTTTAAAAAAACAATGTGTATGTTAACCTTTAAATGTATGCGGCGGATGTAAGTGTCTTGTAGGCGTGGTTAAGCGATCAATTTTACGTCACATACCGCTCAATACCCTATGGTGTTTCAGGAACAAACAAGTCAGATGTCATTTGACGCCAACCTTTTGGACGGTTTCTCCGCAGACACACAAGCTTGTAAGTTTTTAAACTAATAGCGCTTTAAAAAACCTTTGAAATGTATCTCAAGACCATGCGTTAACCTAAAGCATTTGCATTATTTAGTGGATGATTTCTATATCGACATTTTGGCCGATGCATTTATGACCGGATCTCCAAAGCCTCAGAGTGAGAGTCAACGGGATTCAGTATTATCAGGTGGGTTGTATGCTTTAGAATTTTATGTACTATGTATTCCGTGTAATTGTACTCTCTAATCAATTACTGGTTATTTTAGAAACAACACATACAAATTCCAACCTCTACCCCAAAGTGCTGATCAACAGTAACTGTGAGCGGTCTGCAACCTCTCAGAATCATCAAGTGCTGATCTCTAATAACGAAGCATCCACTCAAAGCAACAAAAAACCTAGTGAGTATAAACACTAAGCAGCGACTTAGTCATGGAAAACACATTAAAGTTTACTCTGTAAGATAATGATTGTCTATGTATCCCCACAGGCTCTATTTTTATGTATAGTAAAGATATGTCTATATTTCATATATAAGATTTCAATTTATTTGTATCTTTTACACAGAGTCAAAGTTATCCTCATCGCTGAACCGACCACCAAGAGATAGTCTCCATATAGCTGAAGAACTACCGTCTACGTCGTCAGAGGTTTTTACAAAAAGGACAGCCACACCTAAGGATTTGACCCACGAAAGACCGATATTGAAAGGACCACATAACCCATCGGGTGAGTCACCAGACATAATCCCAGTAAATGTCTCAGGAATTTTGCATGATAATGCGACAGTAAATGTAAAAGCAAAGAGGGCTCTTACAGATGTAGTTGTACCACAACCATTGTTTAAAAAAAGGAAAGTTTTACAAGACATAACAAACAACACAAATTTACAGGTATCAAAACAATTAAGTCCTTTACACCGCTTATCAAATAAAAATAAAAACCCCCAGTATTCTCAAAGTATATTAGAATGCAGTTTGTGGTGTATGAATAAAATCGCCTTCTGCTATATTCTTGAAAGATGTGCTAAGCGTACACTTGACGATGTAAATAAGGCTTTGGCTATTGATAGTGTGTTGAAACAAGATCAATGTCTCAACCTCTTACTTTGCAAGGTTAGGGAACCATTTAGAATCGGGTACAACCTCGTAGCTACAGACACACAACACAACGTGACTACCGATACAACAACCTGTTTACCACATGCTGAGGATATACAGGCTTTTACCGACTGGTTGAAATCAGAAGTTATCTTCTGGACTGATTTAAAAGTTGTTATTATCCGTGTGATAATAGAATTGCGTACATTAATGTATACGGTTCGACATATCGATGACATTAGACGGCCTGACATTTTGAATCGTTTATCGTGTATTGATAAGGCTACTGCACACTTTCGCACAGGGATTCGTTTGTTGAATACAGCGTGACTAGGCATGGCTGGTGGGGTTTTATCTGACAAACAAATGCGTTATAGACATATTACCAAACGTAGAGCTAAGTCAGTTAAACGATCGATAAAGACGTTGACACGGGCAACACGTTTAGCACGGACTAGAAGTTTACCTAAAACAACTTCTGGTGCTGAACGTAGTGTAGCACCCAGCACACCTCCGACTGAGCATGTAGCCACACTTCCTGTTTTACCCTTGACACCCCACGCAAATGAGACACCGGCGGTACCCCTAAGGTCTCCTGCTTTTGATGTTAATGCTGATGTAGAGCCTGAACCGCAGAATGCTCAAGATGTTGTAGATCCCCCTGTGTTTTTAGAGCATGTTGAACAGCGTCGCAGGGAACTTAACCATTTTAATGCTGTTGAATATTATGAAACGTTTCGCTTTGTAAATTTGGAACAGATACCATCATTTGCTAATGCAATTCAGGCTGTACATGATGCAGTTCAGGGCCTTTTAAATAGAATTATGCCTGATATAGGTCCAAATGATTTTATCCAGTTACGTCTGGATGCTGATGGACTTAATAGGCCTTTGTATTCTGTTAGGAGGTCTAAGGATATGTTAAACGCTGAGGACTTTTTGAATGCCATGGCTAACCTGGTTCAAAGCAACGCTGAAATCATAGGTAGTGGATCATTGAGACTTGTTGTGATTATTGTTAGGAATAGAGCCGGTGGTGTTGTGACTCGTAGACGACTCAGATCGACACCCTACAGCCGCATTATTGCCACAAAAAGGCGCTGGCTTTATGATCTAAACAACGATGATAATAACCTGTGTTTGGCTGCTAGTCTCTGTGCCCTCTTAGCTGAGACAGATACCGCTGACTCTGTATTGTTGGATAGAGCGAGGAACATCCATAAAGCTCTAGGTATCCCTGATGGTCAATTAGTTAGTTTCAGCGAAATACCCGCTTTTGAAAAACATTTAAAAGTTACAATTAAAGTGTTGTATCACAATCGTGGGTCATGGAGGTATTTCCATACCGGTGGGCCTTGTAAAGACAAGGTTTTATTTATATACCACGAAGATAAACATTATTATGGTATAAAACAAATTCGATCATTCATCGGTGCAAACTACTTTTGTGATTACTGTCACACACCGTTCCGGCACAAAAACAACCATTCATGCATGTATTTTTGTAAGGCTTGTCACAGACAGGATTGTGTAGATGTGAAAACTGAGGTACCTAGATGTCCTCGCTGTCGGACATTTTGTCGCTCACACAATTGCTTAAAACAGCATCTACTCCTGGCTTCAGCAGGCACCATAGATTGTAAGCAAAAAAAGTATTGCGACACTTGTGGCCATTACACAGACATGTCTAAGCATGAATGCAAAGGATTAATTTGCCAAATATGTTACGCGACTGTAGATACGTTTGACGGCCACATCTGTTACATGCGCAAATACACACCAGAGGAGCCCACTGAAAAATATATTTTTTATGATTTTGAGTGTATGCAGGAAACCGGCGTCCATATACCCAACTACGCTTACGCATTAGAGTTGGAGGGGGATAACTACTGGGAGTTTCAGGGCCCATCTTGTCTAGAAACTTTTGTCACCACATTTATAGATACGCCATTTCGTGACTACACATTTATTGCCCATAATGCTGGCAGATATGACACCTATTTTGTAGTGAACCAGATGATTAAGGAGAATATCGAAATAAAATTACTCGCTCAAGGAGGGAAGTTGTTGTGTGTAACCGTGTCTGACTTGGGTATCAGATTCATAGACTCTTTAAATTTTCTACCCATGAAGCTTAGTAAGTTGCCGCAGGCTTTGGGTTTTGAGGGCTGTAAAGGGTATTTTCCACATTTCTTTAACACAGCTCAAAACCAAAAGTATATTGGCCCTATGCCTTCTGTAGATCATTATGGTTATGATCAAATGATGCCTGATGAAAAAAACGACTTCATGATTTGGTACCGTGAGAACAATAATTGTAGATTTAACTTTGAAGAAGAACTGAAAAAATACTGTATTGAAGATGTTAAAATCCTCAAACAGGCTTGTATCCGTTACAGAAGCAGTATAATCAAAATGACAACAAGTAAAAAGGTAATTAAGGGTGACTTGGGCTCTGAGGTAGTCAAAGAATACATTGACCCTTTTCAGCTAACAACTTTAGCCTCTGTGTGTATGGCCATGTACAGGTTTAAATATTTACCGGAAAACACTATAGCGATTTTGCCAGCTGACAACTATCATAGAAATAAGAAGCGGTTTTCAACAGTGTCTATACAGTGGTTGATGTATATCGCTCATAAAGAGGGCATCACGATACAGCACGCCTTACAAGGTGGTGAAAAAAGTGTTGGTTCCTATTTTTTGGATGGTTATGCATTAATTAATGGTAAGCCTACAGCATTTGAATTTCAGGGTTGCTTTTACCACGGTTGTCCCATGTGCTACAACGAAAAGGACTTTAACAGCGTTACAAATACAACCTACGCTCAGCTGTACCATAAAACTAAAATTAAAACGCATTTTCTAAAAAAACAGGGCTATGAAGTCCGTGAGATGTGGGAACATGAGTGGAAACACTTAACAGAGACCGATCAGAGCGTACAGGCATTTATTCTTAAACAAAAATTCCCACAGCCTATGGAACCTCGCGATGCTCTCTACGGCGGCCGCACCAACGCTATTAAGCTGTACCACAAAGCGGCTCCCGGTGAGACCATACACTATTATGATTTCACTAGTCTATACCCCTTTGTTAATAAAACAAAAACATACCCCATCGGTCACCCGGAGATTATTTTTGAAAATTTTAAATCTTTTGACAGCTACTTTGGTATCGCCAAAGTAAAAGTCTACCCACCTAGAGGCTTATTCTTCCCTGTTTTACCTGTTAAGATGAACGGTAAACTCATGTTTCCATTATGTCACAAATGCGCCAACAGTAGTCAAACAATTATTTGTGCGCATACGGATGAGGAACGGGCTCTCACAGGTACTTGGTGCACCGTTGAAATACAACAAGCGTTGGCAAAGGGGTACAGGCTGGGTGAAATATTTGAAATTTGGCATTTCCCGAGGTTTACTAGCAGATTGTTTGAAAACTATATCAAAGTCCATCTTAGGGATAAGCAGGAGGCCTCGGGGTACCCGAGCTGGTGCACAAACCCGGAGACAAAACAAAAATACATCATGGACTATTATGCAAAAGAGGGTGTACGGTTAAGACCTGAAAAGATAGAGGTCAACCCTGCAAAAAGGCAGATTGCTAAACTGTTTTTAAACTCTTTATGGGGTAAATTTGGCCAGAAATCAAATTTGCAGACCACAAGTATAGTAACCGACCCCGATGAGCTTTTTGCCTATACATTTTTACCCCAATACGATGTGTCCTCTTTAAATTTTGTCAACGATGAAACAGCTATGCTCAGTTGGAAGTATGCTGAGGGGTGTCACAGTACGGCTCGTAATACAAACATCTTTATCGCTTGTTTCACAACTGCCTACGCACGGTTAGAATTGTATAATGTTTTGGATAAGTTGAATGAGAGATGTCTTTATCATGACACTGACTCTGTTATTTTTGTTAGCAAAGATGGTGAGTGGACCCCGTCACTGGGTGACTATCTAGGTGAATTGACTAGCGAGATACCCGAGGATACATACATAACTGAGTTTGTATCTGCCGGCCCCAAGACTTACGGTTATAAATTGACGACGGGTAAGACAACTCTGAAGGTGAAAGGTATAACCCTGAATGCCAGCAACGCACGACTGATACATTTTGACAGTTTAAAAGACTTGGTACTGGACTACCCCCACAACTCTGACCCTGACAAACAGAAACGAATTTTAGTCCGTCATTCGGGTATCGTCAGAAACAAATTGTGTTGGCAGATAGAAACACGACCGCTTCATAAAACACAAAAGTGTGTCTATACCAAGAGACTTTTAACAGATAATTTTACCACCCTACCATACGGCTACTGATACTTAGGTATGGATACACGTTTACAACACCCCTTTTCATGCATTTTAGCTGGGCCTTCTAGTTCGGGAAAAAGTTTTTTTGTTAAACAGCTTTTACAAAATGTTTCATCTTTATTGTCGCATATTCCTGATAACATTGTCTGGTTTTATGCCTGTTGGCAACCCCTGTACGATGAATTAACACGTACAATACCGTATATTCGCTTTATTGAGGGTTTACCGCAAACATTTAGTGATGATGATTTATTCCCACCTAGCAGAGTAAATCTGGTTGTTGTTGATGATCTAATGGAAGCCGCGAGTGAAAGTTCTGAAATTGAGAAAGCTTTCACCAAATATGTTCATCACAGAAACCTAAGTATCATATACCTTGTTCAGAACGTGTTTTGCCAAGGTAAAAAAAGCAGAACAATAAACTTAAACACCAATTACATGGTACTTTTTAAGAGCCCGAGGGATAAATTACAGATTACAACTCTAGCCCGACAAATGTACCCCGGAAAATCACAATTCTTTTTAGAAGCTTTTGAAGATGCCACCTGTAGACCATATGGTTATCTGCTTGTAGACTTAAAACCTACAACACCGGAAGAATACCGATTAAGAACCGGTATATTCCCGCCTGACATACCTGCAACGTATATTTATAAAAAACGAAACTCTAAAAAGAGATAGTTTGTAGTTCCTCTCTACATTTCCTGTAGATACTCGGCAACTGTAAACATGTCTGAGCGGCTACGCCGAAATTGGCATAAACTAAAGGCTCTACTAAATGCACCATCTAAACAAAGACAGTCTATTTTACGCTCAGCGTCTCCCGATTTAATCACCGCCATATGTGAAATAGCGCTCAACATTCTTAAAGGGAAGATACCATTATCACCACGACAAGTAGAAATACTTAAAAAGTGGAAGAAAAAAATTAAAGTTCTGAGCGATAAGAAGGTATCAGTCATTAAGAAGTCGAAGCTGGTTAAACAGTCTGGTGGTTTTATCGGGTCTCTGTTGGGTTTTGCTATTCCTCTGTTGACAGGACTTTTAAGCAGTCGCTAATGGAGCATACTGAAAAAATGTATTTGGTTCCTAAACAAGAATTGGACTTACTACAACGAGCAGCGCAACACTCTACGGATAGTCAAAAATCTCTGATACAGGGTCTTGATGAAGATATTATAGCCGTCCTACATAACAGAAACATATCCCAGGATGAGAAAATCAAAAGGTATACTACTGTTCTGCAAAGATACTTGGTTCATGCTAAGCAGAATGATCGTGAGAAGCTGAGCTTGACACTTTCTTTGCCTCCTGGTGAATCCATAGCATCAACACAACCTAACCCTCAAACTCAAGCTGCTGAAACATCCGAAGCTCCGGATGTTGTAGTTAGAGATGTTATTAACAATGTAAATGATCGCTATAAGAAAAATGCTGAATTATTGCTTACTAGAATGGCCAATTCAAAACATGTTACATATTGGAATGATAAAGGGGAATTTGTGTACAAAAATAGGGTGGTGCCAGGGTCTAATTTAATAGACTTGGTACGTTGTGTTACACAGAGTCACAAAATAACTCGGCGCAAAATGCCTCAGGGTTGGGATTCATTTCTACAGGCCATGGCTGAACTGAACATACCATCATCGGTTGTAGGAAATACTTCAAACAGAGACTATTTGGATCATTTGAAAACCCAGAACCATGAGACGGCTACATCACCCATAGTGGGTTATCCAACCCCAAAACACTCTCTGAGTAATCTTTCTTTAACTCCGTCAGGTGTAACTACTAGCCATGGATATTTGCTACCTAAAAGACGTTCGAGTGTAATGAAACAATCTGTTGACTGGTTGAATCTGTAATCATCTATATGTAAAATATCTTTTGGTGTATTTACTCGCATGTATAAATGTATTGTTTTTTTTTTAATTATTTTTGTAAATGTTGTATTGATGTGTGCTTTTTGAAAAAAAGATTGACGATTGAATAAATATTTTATTTCTACATCACTTCTAGTCCTCATTTATTTTTAGTCACGGCATTAGCCGCTACTATTTCAGTTATAAACATACCCAGACACGTCCGCTATTTCTAAAAAACATGTCCGGACTTGTCCTAAACAGGCCCAGACACGACCGCCATTTCTAAAAACATGTCCGGACTTGTCCTGAACAGCACCTCCCCATTCCTAATGCGTACACCAATCGCACATAAGCAACATATAAAATACCTAATATAAACGTATTTTGGTACGGTGAATGAGACCAGATACGTATA